>VZSE01000421.1:1062518-1636587 GCA_013398275.1 Promerops cafer | reverse complement strand
AAAGAAAGAAATCAGACCAGCATCACTCCACCATCCCCAACTCCAAAAATAAAATGAAATAAAATAAAATGAAATAAAACCAAATAAAATAAAATAAGAAGAAAGAAACCACCTCAAAACCAGTGTCAAATGCAGTTCTTGAAAGCACGTCTTGATTCCACAGTACAAAGTCACTGTAAATCTCCTAGTCCCTCATTGCGACTCCCCAAGAGGAATCAAACCAAACAGAGAACAGCTTACATTGCCAAGACCTGGGAGCTTGTTGTAAGAATAACTAGTTCTTGACATTTGAAATTACTCTGGTTCAAACATTTTTTGATCTTTCTTATTAGCCCTGTGTCTTGAGAAATAAAAATATGATAATCAGAAAGTACATAATTGGGTTTAGGGTATTCTGTGGTCACCCTTTCTGGCTCTGGAGATAGAGGCACATTGAAAGATTATGCATGGATATCTGGAATTTATTCTGCACGGTCTGTGAAATGACATCTTTTTTCTTAATTACACCAGCTATCAGTGTAACACCTGTAGTTAACCATTCAGTCCTAGGAATCTCTTCTGATAGCCTTTATTCTTCCACCGGGAGCACAGCAGCACGTGGATGCTGAGGCGTTTATTGGCACGGACTCGGAGGCTGCCCCGCATCCCCGCAAGGGCAGTTTGCCACCGCCCCCTTCCCAGCGCTCGGAGGGGCCACCTGCAGAAGGTGCCGCCACACTTCAGAAGCATTATGGACAGAAAGATACAGAGTTACAATGTGTTTGGAGAGAAATAAGTGCGCCATAGCCAACCCTCACAACCTCTAATTAGCTGTTTTTGGGAGCAGCACGGGGTGGCCGGAGCAGCCCTGTGCATCCCCTGGGGCGCCACGTCCCCATCCGCGCGGCCCAGCCCAGCCGCTGCTCTTCCTTAAACCTCCACCAGACCCCTGCTGCAGCAATGAATCACATGCAGAGGGTTTTCCACTAGCTGGGTTTATTGAGCTGTGTTACAGGAAAACACAGCTCAGACAGCCCCACTGCAGCCAAAACAATCTGTCATTTTTAATTCTTCCTGTCACCTCATTAGGTATATAGCTAGAGTGACAGTAAAAAACCTAAACAACAGAAAAACACCAACAGCAAAACCCAGCATACAATGTCTCCACAACTCCTGCTCAGAGTTTAACATAAATATCAAGGCAGCAAAAGATTCATTGACCAAACATATGTGACTTGGTGCTATATATAACAAAGCGACATGCAGAATGGTCTCAATAGGCATATAAAGCAATTAAAATAACTGTGCTTCAAAGCATTGTACTATAACATAAAAGGTCATCCCTATAAACATGAAAAATATGATTGTGGTTTTTTCCTACATACAGAAACACTAATACCTAGCTAGAGATTCCATTCTAAAAGGTAATCTTTAAAAATCTCTGAAAACATGCCATGTCTTGTATCATTCTCCCTCAGATCATGTCTTTTCATCAGTGGTTAATATTTTAAGTGAGCACAATAGGAAACATTATTGAGGCCAACTATATGTCAGAAGAAAATACTGTACTAAGTAAAAAATATTTACCCTATATACACATATATACATGATACTGAAGGAAACCCTGGCTAACCTTCTGTGATAGTGAAAAGCCTTTCTTTTTTTCCTCCTAGAGCTTCCTTGTTCTCACATTAACGCATTAAAGTTGTATTCCAATGGAGACTGCAAAGAGTACATTTTGAGGACTCTGATAATTTTTGCAGTAACACTCTGAGTTTGTGATAATAATGTTTATGCACAGATGTAAAGAATGTGCTGACAGATTAAAAAGGAGTCAGCTGGTGTTTGCACAGCGTTCATTTTTATTTAAGGGGAGGAAAAAAAAGAAAGGAAAAAAAAAAAAGGTACTACACCTGGCTATGAACAAACAGCTTTTACAGAAGTGGAAGTAGTTTGGTGTATTGCAACTCCCTAAACCCTTCCTGCATTAATTCAAAAATTCAAGTTATAAGCACATCAGAGAATCACAAGGTTTTATTTTTACTGCAATTAGAGAATTCACTTTGACTGGTTTTCCTACCAATATAACAGGAATCTTAGCCCAGGCAGCAGTATTAAGTAAGGAAGTGTTAAAAAAAATGTTCATTTGCTGCAGATACAATCCTCACTGTGGAGACCCTTCTTCCTTACATATTTAGGCTATACACACATTCCAACTGTACTTGTAATGTTGTAATGCCCCCAGGGGTGTCTTGAAGGGTAGAGAAGGTACAAATGTAGCTTATGGCAATAGGTATCTGCTATTTCTTAATATGCAGTTATAGTATTTTGAAGCTAATTGATGTACTGAAACCTTGTATTTTACAATTCTGTAGCATGGGAAAGGATGACAGGTAATGTCATTTTCTCTCCAGCCGATCAGAGAGACTGCCCTGATCAATACCTGCAGAAGTATGCAGCAGCTACCTCTGGAGGAAGCATACTGATTCAGGTAGAAAAAAAAGAAAACACGAAGAGAAAAGAAGAAGCAGCAAAAAATATTCAGTTGGAAGAAATACTCATTTGGCAAGCTGAATCATGCAGAAACTGTCAACTTCACAACAGACTCCACAATTGCGATGGGTAACCTCAAGCCATACTTCCCTTTTCTGAAGGATTTGCCTTTCAACCTAATTAGAGCAGGAGCTGAGCGATCAGATGTCCCTTGCTCCTTTTGAAAAATGACTGGGAAAACTCCATGTAATCAGGAGGTATTTAGGATTTCCATTGACTTTCAATTTTCTTGGTTCATCTGTTCCCTTTCAGAACATTTGATGCTAGTCTGTTCTAAACTGTATGTTGAATTTGCTTTAATCAGATGTCTTTGTAGCAGGCATTAGGTCATTTACTGTTTGATTTTTTTCAGTGAAAATACAGGTTTTCTTAGTTTCAAAAGTGTCCTTTGAAGAAACCTGTCATGTTCCAGATAGAGGAAAAGAAAAAAAAAAAAAAAAAGAGAGGGAAAGAGAAGAGGGCAAGGGAGGGAAGTGGGGAGCAGTCCTTTAATTCTGGTCTTACCCCACAGTGGTGGTGGGGAATTGGGGAATTGGGGAACTGGGGAATTGGGGAACTGTGCAGTTGTGAGTGTCACCCTTTTGTACCCAACATTGCGCCCCCGAGCTCCTTTCTCTGGTGATCTGGGCTCATGCACTGAAGCTGATTAGCATAAGCAGAACTTAATATTCAAGTAGAAAATTGCATACACTGAGTGCTAGCTCAAACAAATTCTCTTTCTAGTTTTCCACCTTCTGTCTGTGGATACTCCTGCAGCTTTGCTGCCCTGGAACTCTCAAGCCCCCTTCTTCCTGTTCCATACCTGTTCCTGCATTTAGAGACACAATCTCAACGTCACCTAACTCCCATCCCCAGATTTCAGCTCCTCATCCAACCCCACCTTTCTGATGGCCATGGCAGCCACCTGAAACTCCAGCCTCTTGAACTGTCTCTATAAAACCAAAACTCCTGCTTCTTACAAGGATATCTTAAATGAGACATGCAATGAAAAGCCATGTAACTAAGGCTCTGTGGTGAGGAGCAGAGTCTCACACAAGTCAGTGAGTACAGTTTGGCTCAGGTAGGCTAAATTTCTATTCAGAATGGCAAGCTTGTCTCTAATGCCGGCAGAAAGAGCTCAGGGTAAATATGCTCCTTAGCTCCTAGACTAGCAAACCTCAATGAGGTGACTAAAGTCAAGTCTCTGTTTATTTGCCTTTAAAGTTTATCTTGAAAGAGTTTGTTAAACTAGAAAAGTTTGCTGCTATACTTGGCAGTGAGAACTTCTATGGAAAGTCTCTGTCAAAGAAAAATATAGTCCCCTCTAAAAGACATGTCTGCTTTTTAGAGGGAACTTTCCCTTATATTTAAGATTCAAAAATACTAGTAGGTGCTGAACACCATCAAAAAACAAGCCATAAACCATCTTGAAAATCTATTTTAATTGTTCTAATACACATTTCTAAGATTAATATCTCCTTACTTGGATTATGAAGCAGTAGAAGCTGTGGTACTGTTTGGGACATGGAAAGAATAAATTGTATAATGCCAACAGAAAAGGTGCTGAGGTAGCTGGTAATTGACAGAGTTAATGAAGTATGTTAAGCAGGTACAATATAGATGAAGTTGTCCCCTGCAGGGTGATTGGCCATTGGGGAAATAATGTGACAGTTGTCTTTGTGTTAAAATAATGTGGTACTCCTTCTTTGCCAGATCCTATCTGCAATGAGAGATGAAAGAGGTCTTGCAAGGATACCCAGGTCCTCCTACAGCACATGCTGTGCTTGAATCTGGCAAGTAAAGAACAAGATAAAGAGGGGGTAAAGAGTGTAATGGCTGTCTGTAAAGCCATTAGGCTATTTCCTACAGCCCACACATGAATTATCCACTATTGAAAAGTAATAATTTGACACTGTTTTCTATAATCCTCCCTCATACACTACAATGCACTGGTGCTGTCTGGGGATGAATGGGAACTGAATTTGGCCTGCCAATTTCTGTGGAAGTTGATTATTTTTAGATATTGTTTTAATAATTAGCTAACTAGCTCACGAAGAGTACAATGGATTTAGACAGCAAAAGATGGTTTGAGAGTAATATAGATTTTGTATTATTATCTCCTCCTATTGTATGTGAATATTATCATTGAAACAGCAGGGAAAATATCAAATGGAAATATAGCTCAGCCTCTCAATTATACTAAGCTGTGTGGTCAGCATTGGTTCCAAAAGAGGCGTGTAGAGCATAGAGTAATGAAAAATCATTGATAGCACCAGTTTGGTGTCTAAATAATCTATTGTGCTATTCCAGCGTTGTTCTTACTAAAACCCTCTCAGAAGATGAGCTAGCCTTCCTTGGCCATCAGATCTCAAAATACCTGAAGCTTTCTTGATTCCCTCAGGAGCTGACAGCATGCTCTGTCATGGACACATGAAAATTATACAGTATTTTATTTCTTGAAGTTGTAGGTGTTGACATTTTCATAGGTTATATTTATCTGCTTATAGTAGAAGTGAGTTAGGTGTTATTGGATCTTTGAGGTTTTCAATGTGGTTTTATTCTTGTCAATATATTCTAAATCCAGGAGTCCTTCTCAGGGTTCCTAAAGATAGTGATATTTGGAGAGAGAAGTGATTCTTAGCAAACCTTTGACTGAGAACATAACCTAAGAAAATATTTCTAAGCATCACATGGCAAACTATTTTCTAATTTTCAAATTACAGTAAAAAAAGATTAAATGCAAAACTTGTTCATTGTAGGAGTTAGGTTTTACAATAATCATAATCTCTTTCCCTGGTCTTTCTTATGGCTCTAAGATTTGTATAGCCATTTGTTAGTATGTTATCCAGAACAACAATCTGGACATACGAAAATTTTCAACAAAGCTTCTTACTATGGGAATTTGAAAAGCACTTCCTGAAAATTTATCACGGATCAGAGTTTAAAATATTTTTGTGGCCAAAGAATCTCAGGTGATGCCATTAAGACAGCATAAAATACCACAAAATACCAGAAGACCAAACCAACTAGCAATTATCTAATGCATTTTTCTGGCATCCAGATCTGCCTTTTGGGAGTGCTAGCTCAATAAATAATCACTATACATAAACAAAGTATGGGCTATAACTCTCAAAAAACTTAGAATTGTCTTCAAGGTGTTTGCTTTGTTTGACAAAATACACTTTGGGGATGTACTAATGGACAAAGCTAAAGATCCAAAGAAAGGGAACTTGATCCATTTGAAAGAGAATAGAAGGCTGAAGCAAACAAATGCAAAAATATGCTGGTACTCACTCAAAAAGTGCTGACTTCCTGCTGTAGGTCACCTCAACAGCCCACCTTGTACCAGAAAATAAGATAATTAAAAAGTGCTGATTCTCTGTTCTAGCAAGACTTCTCTTTTCAACCCTTGTTTAGAACTAACCAACAAGACAGAATATCTTATGTGTGAGGTAGAGAATTTATATCTAACAGACTGCCTTAAAAATAAGAGGTACCACAAAACCCCACAAAATCAGATCAACCAAAGCACTCCTAATCTATTAGTAATAATTAACAAAGTCTGAACTTATATTTTCTATCTCAAGGCTTTGTGCATATATCCATCCACATGATACCACTGTAATTAACTGCAACTGACTCGGGTGCAAACTGCATGTTTGAAGGAGATACTCAGATGCTCAGGCTGACGTGTGTCCTATACAATGCAATGTATAAAACTGTCAGGTATAATGACCAATTTTCAAACACTAGCCAAAGCAAGAGACTAGTCATCTCTCCCTCCCTTTCATCTCCTCACTAAATATACCACCTTTTCAAAATCTCTATGCAAGTATTGAAGGGCAGCAAGTCTGAGTTGGTTGTGAGGGATTAATTGAATTTACAAGGGGATTGCTCTGTGTGCAACATCTCAATTAACTTACTTGTTAAATAGGTAATGGCACTTGACTGTTAAGTTGTGAAGGAGCTTGTTAAATGGATATTGCTACTTATTTAAAGGATATGGTCTATGGTCTGGCTAAATAATTAGGACTTCAAAGTGTGTAGGAACCTAAACAGTATAACAGGCGAGGCTAGATGACAAAACAAACCCTGCCTCCTTGTTCAGGTGCTTTCATCTGCTTCACAGTACTTGAATGAGATTACATTTTTTCTCAGATTTGAAACACTGTTGACCAAAGATATGCAGAGAAGGAACAAACCACATTCAGATGAAAATTTTCAATTGTGATGTCCTATGAAATCTGTGGAAATTTGCTTTTGGTTTGAGATTTGTTTGTTTAGCTTTGGGGTGTGGCTTTTGGGGTGGGTTTTTTGTGGGTTTTTTTGTGGGTTTTTTGTTTTCTTTTTCCAGTTAATAACTTTTCAGATCTCTGCTGAACCAAGCAAGAGCAGAGATATCAAATATATTTCCTGAAAAAAATCAACAGCTTCATGCTCCTCCTAAAAGGTACTTTTTTATTTGTCCTTTCATTCCAAAAGTTTCCCTCACATCAGTAGCTTCCTTAACAATAGGGATAACTGAGCTTGAAAGGGTTTTACTCTGAAATGTCAATGTTGTTTACTTCCTCTGCTCTTCATTTCAGCATTTTGGCCTGAGTTTTCAGATCTTGGTCTGTGGGAATCATAAATCATGGGGAATAGATACATAGAAAATAAAATAGTATGGTCCATCTACTTAGTTTTCAAGGAACTTTGAGTCTATAGCTCCCCAGTTGTCAGCACCAAGTTCTTGTGCAATCAATTCTTTTCTTTTTAAAGGAAGCTAGGGAAAAAAAAAAAGTACTACTCCATTGTCTGTTTTCCCCAAAGTTTGAAGAGTATGTTTTGATCTGGAGTGCTGCTTAAGAACATGTCTATTTTTAATTAAAGCAAACTGTTACAGAATGTACAGGCTGCAAATTTCAGTTTGATTTTCCCTTGGTGCAGACCATCTTATAAATACAGTGGCATCTCTCTGAAAGTGAGACAGACTCTCTAACCTCTTGTAGAATGCATAAAATCCTGCACAGATGTCATGTGGCTGCCACCTTATCTTCTCGTGGGACAGAAACTCCTGGCAACCACTTCAGAACTTCAAAGAATGTGGGAGTTTTATGAAGGTTTATCAAATAAAAACAAAGGTTTACATTGTTTAAAGCATCATCCAAGATTCTTCTTAAAGGATAAGTCCTTTCCTTAGTACTTAGCTTATGCTTCTCAGCTGGATACAGGGAAACTAAATGGAAGAAAAGGAAGTATTTTCCCTGTAGATTGTAAGAAAGACAGTGCTTCTGCTTAAGACATGTCATTGCTTTAGTGGCTTCCACTTACTCACTTCACATGAAAAAGATCAGGGAAGAGTTTGTTATTGGAGCAGTTGCAAAATTTTCTGTATCTGGAACTGGAAAATATCTTTGCAGAAGATGAAGGCTGCTTTTTGAAAGGCCATTTTCAACAGGTGATAACTTGAGTAGCAGGAGCTCTGCATCCCCCAGCATGACTCTGTAAGCAGGGATGGCCCTTGGCACTGCACAGTGTTGGCTCTGAAGCCAACAAAGCTGCACCTGAGGCCAGGAACTCCCATAGATGTGATTGCAGAACTGATGGCTACAGTTGGGCTGCTATTTTTGCAAGGGTCTGATACACTTGCCTGCGTGGGTTATGGTCATCTTTTACATTTCTGCATGTGCAATCAACACAATGGGAGTGGAAGAAGAAAATTTCACTCTCACATGGAAACAGAGGCAAGCATTGAAAACACAGTGCATTTCAATAAGCTGTAATTACAAATACAAATTCATCGACTAAACTTGGGCATGCAATTAGTAGACTAATTATGCTGTAATTGTAACTGAATACCAAAACAGATGACCGTGTGCCAGCCTCCATCCCACCCAGTTGTCTTTGTGTCATCCCTCCTACGCATGTCTAAGCTCTTGTGTATCTCCTGCTGAAAATAGGAATCCAGCTGATGGGTAAATGCTATCAGTTTCTCACTTAAGTCACCAATTCCTCCAATTCTATACTTACAATCAGCTTGCTTTCATAATAACTGTGTCTGAGACCCTGTTGGGATGTGTTTTCTCAGCCAAAAGTCAGAGATTGTCCCCAGCCCAAAAGCTTAGAGTCAAAGAAGACACACTTTGGAGAAGTGCTGCTGTCCTTGTTCCTTATATCTATGGAGAGATAAGAGGTGTGCTGATCTCCATGGGTATCGAGGTGCCTAATTCTCTCTTGTGTTGACAAATTTTTCAATATCAGCCACTAATGACAGATTTCACCAAACCTGAGGTACTTGGTTGAAATGGCCATGTTGGCTGTACACTCCCAGAATAATCGATGTACTGAGTCACCTCCACCAGGTGATTGCACGTGGAGCACGGCTGAGCAGAGAGGAGCCTGGCTTACTGGGCTGGTGTCAGCTGGGAAAGTCCAGGCCTAAATTAGTCCTCTAAGGACTTTACCCAAGATCAGACAAATAGTTTGTAGCAAAGAGAAGGAATCAACCCTGAGGCTTTTTTTTCTTCACTTACAGCGAATTAACTCCTTGTTTTATATGGCTTTGTGTAAGTTTGTCTGAAGTTTTCTGAATGTACTGATGCCATGAGCAATGTCTGAATGTCAGTATTTAGATTACTGTTAATATGCACAAGTTTCAATAAAATTAATTTAGCTAAGAATAAAAATACCTTTTATACAAGATGTCATAGGTTTTGGCAATGTATTGATTTAATGCACTTAGTTCAGTGAAAAATCTGTTGGTTTAAGCTATCTGCCATTAGTTTCAATTAAAATATATTGATCTGAGTAAATGTTGGTTAGTAAGTTTTGCCTGACTGTGAAAAAATATTTGCTTAAGCAAAAATTGTATGAGTATTTAGACATGTATTTTAGGTTGGGGACTCTCCTAGCACCAGTAGAACTGTTCAAGTATCAATAAATTTCTCTAAATATAAATGAAAATATTTTTTCTGAAATTAAAAAAGCTGATTACAGTAATATTGGGACTGGTACACATATTAATTCAAGTATACTTGGTTTTGAAAGGGTAAGCATTCAGTCAGGAATACTGTCACATGAAAACACTGCAAATGCAAGCTCTCTGTGAGGAAACCAGGCTATCACATGGAAAGCCAAGCTTTCTTTTTTAACCTCAAAGCCAAATAACCACAAACCAATAATAAAATAATTTTGGTAGCCATAGGTCGTAGGAAAACATGAGTGCAGGCTAGGAAATGCAGCTGTTTTAAAGTACTGTATGTACATAATTCGTGGGATTAATTTTAATCCAAAGCATCCAAAATTATACCTAGAAATAAAAAGCATGCAAGCAATAAGGCTGATACAACAGTCCTTTATTAGTTCTATGAAGACTGGAAGCCCTTGGGACTCTGGCCTGCAAGCAGGAGAGTACCCTTGCCTTGGGATAAATGATGGACATGCCTGCCTAACTCTGTCCTCAGCTACCTGCACTCACACCGAAATGATAACTACCAAGCACTGCCAGCTAGAGAGCAGGTTAAATCTATCCCACAGTGGTTTTCTCAGAGCCTTGCAGCAATTCAGCTCTAGGGTTCAGATTAAAAAAATCAGGAGATCTGGAATGGTAGTTGTATGTTATTCTTCAGAGAATACATACATGCTGCCCATTTGTTAGCTGCTTACACTAGAGCTGTTTATTTTAGAGATGTTCTTTGTTGTAATCTCATCTGTTCAATTAAAAAAAAAAATAAATTCCTGGGTAGAAAGGAACAGGTTTTTATCTTTGTGGGTTTGTCTGGGGGAAAAGTACTTCCAAATTTCCCTCTCTTTTCCATGTGTGGGTGTGTGCAAAGAAATAATGTATTCATAGCTTTTTGTACCTGCCACCTGTCCTGTATTTCAATGGCACCCTTTGTCTGGTAGAACTGTCTTGCCTGGGTCGGTGTATCTGTGTATACACTCCTTTCACAAGCACCAGGAGACGGACAAAAGCACCAGCACCACTGTGAGGCACTCTCTGGATGGCAAGGGCAGTAGCCACTGCCACAACAGCACCAAGGAATGGCACAGTGTTCAGGGGCATCACACTTCAGGTAGGCACACACTCTCATTTCTTATATTATCACTCTCATTTCTTCTGTCTTCTTTTTTGATTGGTAATTGGAGGCTTGAAAATAAAAATCTCTTTAGCTGTGTGGTCACCATTGTTGGCCAGAGGTTCCTGTAGTTTTGGCTAGCTGTTTCCATAAAGTTGTAGTTTTAAATGAAGAATGCCTACTCATTGCCTTCTACAAGTTGTTCTCTTTTTTAAAATCCTGTAGTAATAATAGTTAAACTCCACTACTACGTGCTTACATAATTGTCTCAGTTTGAGAGGAAGTGAGTTTTTTTGAGAAGTTATAGTCAAACCAATAAGTGGTCGGATTTGAGTATTGGCACCTGGTGTGACCACTGAAGACGTGAGTCACCTCTGAGAACACAAGGGGTTAAAAGCAGAGAATTCCCAGAGCTCGCTCTCTCTTGTTTCAGCTGCAGGAGAGTGCACATCTCCTTCCTGCCCGGCCACAGGCTGGGTGGGGAGGGGAGCCATGGAGGCCCAGGCTGAGGTAGGCCGGAGCCCCGAAGAGAGAGAGAGAAGGTGGAAGGGAATGGAACCGGGCCAGCCCTGCAGGACAGAGGGGTGGAGACACCGAGACCTCTTTTGTTCCCCGGCCAGAGACAGAGAGAGACAGAGAGAGAGAGGTGGGGCGGGGAGGGCAGGGGAAGGTGGCCAGTGTGGGAGACCCCCATGAGATTTCAGTCTCCTGAGGGCAGCAGAGCTCGGACTTTTAACCCTTTCCTGGGTGAAGGAAACTTTATGAAACATTAGTCCTCCTGGCAGATGGTCTCTCAAGAAGAGAGACAGTCTGGGACCTGAGATGTTAGAGGAAGATGGGAAGAATCTGAGGTGGGAGGAGATGATGGAGTGGCTTTTTTGGCTGGACTTTTCTTGTATAGCCATAGACTGAACCAAGTGACCTGTAATACATGAAACTGCATTTAGAGGGATGCGATGGCTTGATCTAAGAGAGTGACCTGCAGTAATGACACCATATATAGGAGTGAAGTGGACAGAGGAAGATGAAGAGGGTGTGGTGGTGCACTCTGTCTTCAGGGAGAAGAAGAGCTCTGTTCTCCAGACCCTCGGCCCCAGGGGATGAGAAAATGGGGGAAAATGAGAAATGACCGGTTTCTGGCACTTGGCAAAGCATCCTTGAAGAGCCCTGTGAGCAGTTTCGGTCCATGGACGGTGGTGAGAGCACTGTACATGGAAGGAGCATGTCACGATGGCAGAGCTTCTCCGGGCGGTGCCATGTGTGACATGGAAACATGGGGAGTTTCAACCCTGTTTCGTGTGGAGGACTGTGGTACAAGAGAGACTCCTCTCTCCCCTGATGGACTGAGAATTGGTTATCTGAGTGGGGTAACTTGATCAGGCTTCCAAGGTTTTTGTCTCACCGTGTTTTGGTGGAAATTAGGTGGGAGGAGGAGGAATGGTAGGAAGGTTTTCATTCTGTTTCCTGTGTGTTCCTGTGATTTAAGTGTAGGTTAATAAAGTTTTTTTCCCTCTCTTTCTAAGCTTGAGACTGCTCTGCTCTGTTCCTGGTCACATCTCACAAGCAGTTATTTGAAGAAAATATATTTCCATGGGAGCACTGGCATTGGGCCAGCGTCAGACCATGACAATAATAGAAATAGAAATTCATACCTGAAAGTGTGATGTATATAACTTTCACTTTGGGGTAGACCTCTCGGACTGTATGTCACATAGCGATTATAACAGCCATTACTCCGCAAAAGAAAAAACTATGCAAGTGTGAAAATGAGAGATGAAATCCAGGTGCATTCCTACAATGGAATGTATGGATCAGTAAGCAAATCTAGGGGCAAGACAGGGCAGGAAAATCAGCCACAGCACTAAGCAGTCAGCATCATACACAATACTTGATAGCCAGCTGTTAAGCGAAAGTAAGTTGAGAGCTTCATAAACAAAGAAAAACACAGATAAAAAGCTGAACCAAGGTACCCTATGATCCAACACCTTTTCTAGGGCTGGGACACTAACAAAAACCTTTGTTGATTTCCTTCAACTCTAATTTTAATTCATCATCACAGAGTGGAAAAGAAGGAAGGATCATTCTCTTCCTTGATGTACATGTTTGCTTTTATTTCTTAATGTTCTTAGACATTTCCAGTATTGCTAAACTGGCAGAAGGATTTGCATGAGAACAAATCTCAGCTGGCTTTTTAACTCAATAATGTTAGGAGATTGCTTCTTTCCCATTTATGTGCATATTTACCCAGAGCAAGTTAACACTGCAAAACCAGAACAGGCATTTCTGATTTAAAATATACAGGGACCTTCATTCTCCCTCCCCCATTCACCTCAGTGGGAGTTTCTGACTGAATAATTAAAGACAAAGTTATCTTCAGAGGCTGAAGAATTAAGTCTGCTTTTGAAGCAATGAGATAATGGGTACCCAAGAACGCAGAGAACAAAGTTGCTTACAGCATGATCCCAGTCACTTAGGGGGTAAGTCTCAGAGACACAGAAGCTCTCTCAACCAAAGCCAACCCCAGTATCCAAAATCCCAGCAAAACACAGATGACAGAGCAGAATACAGAAAAGCAAGAATACTTACATTATAGGATTTACTTTAATCCATATCCTAAAACTAGGTCAGATGACTATCTGAGCAGGTAAGAATGAAATGAAGAACAATAAGTGCAACAAATAAGAAAGAAGGGAAAGGGAAGGTGAAAGAGCAAGGCAAAGAAAATACTGTTCTAGGCCTAAGCAGAAAAACACATGCACATTGCTGCTGGAAGTTTAATACGCAGTACTACATGTGTGAGCATAAAACTCAAGGAAGGTATCCCATAAGGTAGTAGAGGTGGCATCTGTGTGGCAGATTTATTGTATTTATTTCTCTGTATTTATTTTTTTTATTATTATTATTTATGTTCACAGTAATAATACTTCGATGCCATCTATACTAGTTTCAGACCAGGAGTACTGTATTTGCTGACACTATTCCAAGTAATTAATGGGTTGTGTTTGGGATTTGCCCAGCAAGCTGAGGTGATGTAGAGGAGTCTCATTTGTCCCATTTGCTGAGCGAAGGTTTGGGCACAAAAGCTCTGCAAGGTAAATCAGTTGTGGGATCATCCTGCCTGTATCCATGAAAGGTATGTATTTTATGAGAACTCCAGACTTTATTCATTTGCACAAATTATTATATTTTTCCTAAAATTTCAAGTTCCGGTAAAGTTTTTACAAAAATGGAGAGAGCAGAGAATGGGCAAACATTCATGAGAAAGGAAAAAATTTATTTACAGTGAAGCTGAACTCCGTCAGATAAGTGACTACAGTAATAAACATTTGACTTTTCTCACCCACTTTCTGGAGAGAGATTCAGGCTTAAGAAATAAAGTCTCTAAATTAAGAAGCTTAATAATTCCTGCATTTAAGATGACTTGGTGGCTTGTGGGAGTGCTTAAGGTTTATGCTAGAAATTCCCTTGCATCCCAGGGATCAAGAATAGAAGCTGATAAGATAACTCGAGGCATGGGAGCAGCATGTCTCACTCCACTGCCCCTGTCTTCAGAGAACATTAGTAGCTGGCATAAGGATGAGTCTAGCTCTCTCTGAAAATCATAAAAGAAAGCAGACAGCTACACTATACTGCCTCTACTTACTACCACACACTTCCCCTACGCATAGAAACTTATTTCCATTGCTCCAGTGGCTGTTTTCAGGTTTCTTCATCATGGTAGATTCATTGTCAGACAAAGGAAGAGGAAGAAACTTTATCCTAATTAGCATCAATCATCAAATAGCATACCTGAGATGGAATCACAGACGCCACACTGAGAACTGGAAAAGCCCTGGAGGCTTTCTAGAGGGGGAATAAGTATATTTAATCTTCCTGGCTTTCTATGCTCATTCCTGACAAGCAGTGACAAGTGACCAGGAGGCAGTAATTGGCTTCAAGGCAGCTTCTCTGTGACTGAGCAAGGAAGTGGGATCATATTTTTGCTCTGCAAACCCAACCTAAGGACCAGCCCAACTGAAAAGACATTTTCTGAGACATTCACCTGTTCTATGATGATATCTTGGTATGATACTCTAATAATATAACTACATTGACTGTATTATCCTTTTCATCAATTTTAACCCCTAAATCCTTTTTAAAAGGGCAAGTAAGCAAGAAACTCCCGCACCATTATCCCTTCTGTTTTAGGATTTTTTTTTTTTTCCCAAAGATGGGGAGAAGAAGAGGGGCAGGAGATTTCAAAGGCTTCTTGCACCTGTTAGACCCCCCTGCATTGCACCTGTGAAGCTGCTTTTCACACAGCCTCTCTGCTCACCTGTGGAAGCAATATGCTAAGTGCAACATGGTAGTGTGTATTATACAGCTCAGTTACTTAGATACTGCATTTAACTAGAGACACTTATTCCCATCAATTAATGGTTAGCCAGTGTGACTGGACACCGGAAAATATTCTCTGTGAACGTTTGTTTCAGTTCCTAGTGAAATTTGCCTGCAATCACATTCCTTCTGCCTACACTTCTTACAAAAGAGCTATTCATTAGTTTTATGCTAGGCCAGGAATATGCACTGAAAGTGGTGCTACTCGAAACAATTTCCAGTTCAACACAAAAGTAAAAAGGAAAGGGTGGGTGGAAATTTAGTCTATGTTCTCAGATATGAAAAGAAAAGGAGCAAGAAGTAAAAATTGAAAGTGATTTTCAAATTTGTAACTATGGCAATGGCAAGTTTCTAAATGGCGAGACTGTGAGTGAGTAGCACTGCCTTTTGTGCTCCACTGAAGTAGGGGCATCACTGCAGGTATTTAACAAACTGGCCCCAAAAGGTGTCTGAGGCCATCCAGGATGTTACAGGTTCAAAGCAAAGGCTTGAAGTTTTAAGGTGAGCTACAGGCATGGCAAAAGGGAAGTACAGAAGTTATGCTCCCTATTGTCTTCCATCCTCTTCTGCCTTCAGACTGTAAGTGCTTCAGGACATAACTGTACATATGCATGTTTTCAGATAAAAGCAGCAGAGGCAGGCAAAAATTATAGTGTGGATGAAAATAGTTGATCAAAATGGTTGAACAAATGCACTTACAAGCATATATTTATCTTCAAATTATTCATAAAATGTCTGTCAAGGAGCTCCAAGTTCCTTTCAGGAGGTTTTGTAACCAAAATTTACCTTGAGAGCTGGGAGTAATGTGTCAAGAGGAAGAGATGTAGGAGGAGCATGACAGCAGCCCAAGGCTTAAGACAGCTGCAAAAAAAACTATCCAGGAAGATGGTAAAACAGCAAACACCTACTCAGCAGAGTGTTTAATGCCAAAGATCAAGTTATGGCATGTAGCTGGTAATATTGCTGAGGTCAAGAGGCTGCAAATTCTTTTATGATGGTTATCTCTATCTTTCAGCTTCCTATATTTTGACTTTACACTCCATTTTTCTTTCACCATACCTCATGGTAAGTGCCTAGTTGATGGCTATTCTGCTTAGCCTTTAAGAAATAAGGGTAAGCCCCAGCCAGGATTTCTGTGGTTTCTGTTTCCTGTGTCAGCAAATAACTCTGAGTAACAAATGCATTCCGGAAAATCAGGGTCCATTCATGGACAATTTGCAAACATAAGACTCAAAAATTCAATTAATAGCTGACTTGTTCTGAATTATTATCTCCACCTCTTGTGTTTGCTGCTCAGCAGCTGTGTGTGGCCGGTTAGGCCAACACATGCCCCCAAAAACATGAGACACATCACTTCTGACCTTGTTCTTCCTATGACCTTATAGCACTGGCTTGCAGAGACAGTATGTGTATACAAATATCCTGGCGTAACTTCAAGAGCGGCTCAGTAAGTAGTTCACAACTGCTGACCATCTGGCTGTTAGATCTAAGAGGGATCTATTAATGCTAGAGCTAGAACAGTGCCAAGCTGCAGCAGAAACTGCATGACCAAAGTGCATGCAGGCTGCCCTTAAAACCCTGACAGAAATCATTGCAATTGCTTTATCCACCCATTTACTCAAGTAATGTCACATTATTGCTCGTGCCACCGCATCCAGAAGCACTCCACAGGAAGGAGCTCCGTTATTTGATAGTACAGTAATATGCAGCCTCTTACAGCTTTAAATCTGGGTTTATGTCTTCATGATATACTGGAAAAGACAAATTTTTGTGCATTCTCTTGCTCCTTCCTGCCCTTTGAGATGATCAAAGGCAATGGAATAGATAGACATAGGTGCTGTTAACACCGCGACAAGCCTCAAGTAGAGGCAACATAAATTAAACAGAGCTTTGTCGTTTAATTTGGTTTTTTGGTTTTACCGTGCCCTTGCTCAGCTTAAAGCCTGGTAGAATAAGTTTGTGTCATCCACCAGTTGTACTGCATTGGCAAAATATACAATAAACAAAGAACAAAGAGCGGGGGCGGGGTGGAAACACATGAATATATACAGGTTATGGGTCAATTTATGCATCATGGAAGCTGATGTACAAAATCTATACTCAGACATCTCTCCACACTTCTGTTTTCTTGGTGTCATGAAAGAAATGATCCTGAGGGATTTGCCAGTATCATCATGCGTGTCAGTTTACAAAGGCCTTTTCATTTACTGGAAGCAACAAGAAGTAAAAGCTGTGAGGAGGATGAAAAAAAGTATTGTATTGACGTTGCTGCCAATTTTGCAAAACAGTTAGTAGTAATTTTGGGAACAATAAGATTTAATAATAAATTTTGCATGTATAATAATATATTTTTGCATAAAATTTGTTAAAGAATATATAGAAAATATATAGAATATAATAGAAAACTGTCCAAGCACACATTCTTTCTCTTATAGATACATTTAAATGTGTTTGGAATGTGCATTGGGTCTCAGGGACAAGACTAAAATTCATTTTCTAAATATTTTCTCTCTTTTTATTACTGAGCTGATTGATCTAACTTAAAATATTGCCTCTAGGTATTTTTCCCTCTTATGTATGCTTCCAAAGAGCAGATCAGTCTATGAAATTTAGGAAGTTGATCTGAACTAAAGCCAGTATAAAAACCTTCTGAGGTTTGCCCATCACTGCTTACAATGCTGTTTTGAAAAATAACCTCAAGGCTATTTAATTAATCGTTCATTCTTCTAGTCTCCCAGCCCAGGTAGATTAATACCTATGCTGCCCATGGATCAATGAGTTCTGGAGTTTCCTACAGATTAGCACATCTGTAGTTTAAAGCCATTTTGCCTTAGAAGGAAAGAAAGAAGCAAAGAAAGAAAGAACAAACATATTCCCGTGAGGAACCTTTCAGGGATCAATTCATAAGCAAAGGAAAACATGCTATTCTCAGCAAGGAAACAATGTATTTTTTGTCTGCTACAGTGATTAATAACATTCTATAGCTAGAGCCTATTTAAAGGGCTCCATCAATCCATGTAGGCCAAAAGCTGACCCACTTTAAATCCTTAAAATACATTGAGAATTGCCCTCAACATTTTTTCTAAATTATAGGAGTAAGTGGAAGCTATAGAATTGCCACCAACAATTTCCTTCATCAAGAAAACTTAGTATCACTGGTGGGAGCATTCAGAAATGGTGGCAGAAATCCTAGAGCTCTAGGGGAAGCAGGTTAAAAATCTACAAATCTCAGGGTAAATAAGGACCACAAAGTATCATGCTGTTGGGGTTTTTATGCATACAACAATTCAGAAGAAGGAGTTTTTTTCCCAGTCCTAATTTCAAAATCCCCAACAAACTTCTGCCTCTCTTCTGGCTTCAAGGTTCACAATCAGATAAAAAAGCAAAGTTTTGTCTGCCTGTTTCTGTGTAGCAGAGGTGGTAATGTTTTTCTGGAACTGAAGAAATAAATTCGATATCTATAGGCATTTAGGAGCTCAGAGATTAAATTTTAGGTTTACAGTTAGTAGACTCAGCCCTCAGCCTTGAGCCTTCCTTCCTCCACATCAGCTGGAGATGAATATTTGCGTGTCTGCCTGGGTCATGACTCTAAAAAGGACCAAATCCTTGCAGGTGACGTTTAGTCAGTAGCCCAGAGAGTGCTTGGTTGTCACAGAGCAGACCCCTGAGCTCTCCTTCAGCAAAGTACCCATATAGCTTCTCAGCTGGTGAGTAATCTTGCTGATACTAGTAGAGCTACTCAGATATGCAAAGTCACATTGGGATTTTAGAGGGTAGGGGACCTTCTGAATAAACAAATTAAGAAATCCTCAAAGCACAAGGAGGCTGAAAAAAATTTTTAAAAAATCATCAAAATCTTCAGTCAAAACAGATAAGAATCTCATTTTTTGTATCTAGTGAAAAAGTGCATTTTACTGAAGACAAAAACTGAATTATTAATATACGGCCAATAGCCAAACATAAGATAGAGTGTATGCTAATTTCAGAGTTCAAATAGGCATTTATGATCCTAAATTTAGCCTCCCATTAAAAAAAGTACCTTGGCCAAGCTGTTTAAAAACACATCAAACCCTTTAAGAGTGAAGCAGAAAAAATAGGGTAGTGTCTTCCGTCTCAGAAAACCAGGCAGCAAAAGAGCAAGTGAGCATTGCCTCCACCCTCAGCACTGCATGGACAGCACACAGCAGGAGATGTGAGCCACCCATCCCACCCCATGGGTGACATGACTAACAAATAAAGTTAGCAGGGCTGAAGACAAAACAAAAATCCTTGATATAACATGAAACTGATGAATAATGAGACAAATTTTTGGAGTCTAAAATCAGGCCAAAATATTCTGCCATGAAAAGAGATGTGAACTAATGGGTGGGGAAGTGCAGCCCAGTTCTGCAGCCTGTGTGTGCACCTGGGCTGAACCTCCTGCTGTCAGCCTGGGACTGATGGAGGGCAGCCAGCGAGGCGGCAAACAAGGGCTACTTGTGTCTGTGCTCCACCATGGTCTGGTCCCTTTGATTCATGACTGTCTCAGATTTGTCTTTTCCACCCTCTTGGGAGCAAAGACTTCAAGCTCCCTTTGCTCTCTTTTTCATGTGAAACTCATGTGGTGCTGTAAGGACTCTGTCTTCAAAGGATTTAAGGCAGTTTACAGCATCGATATATCAGGCCCACAGCACTTTGAAAATTGGGGAGCTTAGGCTTATATGACTTTAATGTTCCCCCTAGATATGGTCCTACAGTGGCAAAATGCACTGAGGTTGACATCACCTGCCTGTAGTACATAATGAAATTCATACTTGAATTGCAAGTACTTAAAGTGCTTTTTTTGTAGTATATCACCAGTGATTTTCTCACTCTAGTTATTTCTTATTTCTAAAACCTTCATTACAGAAGCAGTTAAAAAATAACTTTCTCCTTTTAAAATGTTGATTTGTTTTTCTTGCAGAGAATATGTTGCGAAATGTCAAGGTAAGCATTAGTTAAAGGGCTACTACACCATGCCAGCAGGAGCAATTTGCTTCTTATGCATATATTTCTGAATATTATTTTGTTCCCTTTCTTGTTGTGAATGGGAACCACTTCCTTACAGCAGCCAAGGGCTTTCCTCCCCCCTCTCCTGCCCTTTCTTCACCAGCTCAACAGCAGGGGCACATTGAGGGCATGGGCAGTGGAAGCACTTATAGCAGATCTGTACATTAAGATACAGTTGCCCTGAATAAATGCAGTCAGCAGGCATCATTTCAGTCTGAAAACTCAACATTTTCTGGGTGTTAAAACTATATTAAGTAATTTAATTGTTTTGTGATTACCAGAACACTTACCTTGTGAGGATATTTATTATCTGAGCATAAAAAGACCAAGTTTTTCTATAAGGAGAGAACCATTCTTTTTTTTTTTTTTTTTAAGTTATTCAAGTTTATTTTACTCATTTCAGCTAAATAGATCTTGCCTGGGAAAGAGGAAAAAAATGGGTCTAAATGCAAATTAACATTACTGTTTAAATATCACAGACCATTTTCTCTGAGCCCAGTTACAATAACTAGTAATTATAAAAATTGCTTGCCTTGGGCTTCTGGCTAAGCCAATGCTAAACTTGTCCTTTTATTAGATCTGTCAGACTGAGTTAATTATCTTTATGATAATAGATGTGCCTTACCTCAAACAAAACAAATACCCTTATAATTAGCTTTTTAGTTAGAATTTTAATTTATTTATAAAGACTGTTTGTTTTGTTTCTTTTTTTCCTTTTACAAAGAAGTTTTGAACTTCAACAGGTCAGTCAGCTTAGTAATATTTAAGAAAAACCAGACTCATTAGGTAGACCAAAATGTTTTGTGGTTAACATTGTTCCCACCTAACCACTGTGAAATCTGTTGGGTTATGTGAACATGCAGGTGTATATTTGTGGAGAAGACAAGGGAGATAGAAAGAGGAAGAAACAAGGCATGTTCTTTTATTTCAGGAAGTTTTCTCTCTGCTGATTTTCGAAACAGTGCATTAACCAAATTTAATAGTGAGACATGCTAGCAAACACTAATCCTGGATGCATGTTTTCTTTTGAATCCTTTTTCTGAAGCCAGAGATGAACTTTCGTTAGACTACTGAAAATAGAAAGCACAGCCTGGTTTAATATATCTCTGTCTCCACAAAATCCCTTTCAATCTCTCTCTCTTTCTCTCTTCTTTTTTTCCTTCTTATCTTCCTTATATATTCTCTGAACTGATCCTGCAAGCCCTCCAAGCAGAGCTCCTGGTAAGAATTGAGGGCTTGCAGAATGGGGTCTGTACTTTATTCAGCATTTCAGATGCACTTATTCCGCTAGAAAAAAAAAAAAAAAAAAAGTGCCTTGTGCATCAAGGCTATCTATTATTTTCAAAAAAAAAGAAAATCTTTTGAATTCAGGGTTGGTGGAAAATGCAATCTACAGATTAATGAATTAAAGAACATGGTTAGGAAACAAGTGCCTTGTGTATTATTTTAGTTCTGTCACATTGATAGGATCCAGATTAGATTTGTCAGACGAAGCCTGTTTAAATCAGAGTCATAGTGTAACTTCTCTTGATCTGATTGTCCCCATGGGAGTAAGGCAGTCCTATCTGACAACACTGTCAAGGTCTCAGGTCATTAATATTTCTGTCAGAATTTGAGATCCAAGGATTAGTTGAGGCTAACTAATACTGTTTTATCATCTTTTTCCCTCTCTATCGTATCTTGTTCCCTCTCCACTGAAGTAGTGGAACAGGCTTGATATGCAACAAATGTAAGGGAAATGTGGATAAAAATGTGGTGGCAATTACAGTAGGAGGAGACATTACCAATATTTACTAGTTTTTCAATTAATAAAGTAATTTGAAAAGTAAACATCTTTGCAACCAAATGAACGCAAATGCAGCTGTTTGGTAATGAAAAAGCCCAGCCCATTACTATGCACCTTGTGTAAGCATGCAAAAGGAAAAAAGGACCCATTTGAAATAAATAGACATATATCTTTCTTCTCTCTATAACTTATAGATACAATTTCTATATAACTAAACTTACAATCTCAGAATTACAGGAAATACTAAACAATGAAAATGTACTATTAAATAAAAGTAATAGTGATAGCTAACATTAAAAGCAACCCAATATCGCTACATTTCTGTTTGTGATTAAAAAACCTTCGTTTCTTTTCTGTAAGTTAAAGTTTTTTGCTGAAAACAAATATTTCTGTGGCTAATATTTAAAACTATCGTGACAGAAGGTTATATTTGCCTAACTTTGTACAGTGTATTTGACCCTTCTAAATCACCATTAGACTGTATGTTTATTCTATATTTTTGAAAGATGGCAGGAGAAATGGGGAAAGGAAGAAAAGGAGACATGAAATCAAAACAGAAATGGAAATGTTTTAAATGTAAGAGTGGGTGAAATATAACCTCCCTCCAACAGACACTGTCAGAGGTAAGGTCTTCTTGCCAGCCATATTTGCTTGCAGTTCTATAAGTGGTGTTAAATCTACTATTTAGGAAGACTGAGTTTGTAAGATTTTGAGTCCTTCTGTAGTCTTTCACTAGGCCCCTTGCAATTGACGGAGCTATGTGGCTACTTCTTTTTCTGGCCAAGGAGACAGGCAAGGAGACAACCACATCAGCTTTCTGGAGAAGCCAGGGCCCCTGGAGCCAGGTCTGTGCTGATTTCCCATGCTAGCGGACAGCCCCATGGGCAGGGTTCCTGCACACACAAAGTCCTAGTGATCCTCCTCAAAACCAAACATAATTTGTTTTTCAGCACTTGTACTGCAGCTAGAAAAAGGTATTAGAACTATAGGTAACCCCTCCTCTCAACCCCCAATCAAATCCAAAGGTGGCATTGTGTTCTTGCCAATGGTGAAAAGGCATTCTGATTCAGTGCTTCTCCTGGAGTCCCAGAAAACCCTTTGCTGCTGAAAATAAAAGGCTGAGCTCTGTTTTTTTCCTAGCAAGTCAAAGTGCAATACCACACCAACATTAGCGAAAGTAAGCTGACGCTTCTTCAGTCACCCCTCATTCCCAGCTCAGTTTCCTGGTCCTTTGCACCAGTCCTGGTGCCTGTCAGATCCTTTACCGGATGGTTCACAGAGCTGAACTAGCAGTAACTTATCTTCTGATTTAGTCCTATTTTCTGATTTTTAGCAGTAGCTTGTTTTTCTGATTTTCATTGACTCTCTGACCCGCCTCCCTGTGGCATCAGTGAACGCCGGTTGCAGGACAGGTGGGACTGTGAGGCTGGAGGTGAACTTTCAGTCGCTGCTGCTCACACGTCTGTGACGCCAGGCACTGCTGCCACACAGCTATGCACCAGCTGGGGTTTTTCGGTGACTGCTGGGATTCTCTTTACCCAAGCCAATATTTTATCTTTCCTGAGTAGTTTCTTAAATGAAACATTTTGATCTATCTCTTTGTCAAGCAACATAACAGAAAAAAATACCTCACGTAACACATTTGCTTTCTTTTCTTTCAGATGTCCAGGTTAGATGGGGAGAACACGTTGTACACAGATATAGAAACTGGGGTTAAATTACATTGTTGACATTATTGTTTATGCTTGTACTAGAGTAAAATTCTGTATTTTCTGTGGCCATACTTGTGCTTTCTTGTACAAAAACTGTAACAGCTTCTGTTCAAGGAATTGATATTTTTCAAGGAGATGCTATACTTCAGTACTGTAGAAGCAGACCTAAGAATTTAGGTATTCTATACATAACCCATAGAAATAATAGAGATTATAATATACGGTCTGTTTTTAATAGTCTTAAGAGACTCCACATGAACAGAAAAATATGTTGTGAACTCTATCAACATAAATAAAATCTTCCTCTGCAAAATTTTCCAAAATTCTCATTAGTCGTGATCACATTTGGAAGATTCCAATCGAAATAGAAAGAATTTAATTTCCCTACAAACTAATGCACAATGCCCTAGAATCATCTATTCTTACAAGTACATGATCAGTTATATAAAAACAGAAAGCTTCTTACCACTGAGCAGACATCTTCAGGAAAAGTCATAGCTTTACTTGACTCTGTTCTGCTCTTTTTTGGGTCTGATGGTCTGTCACCATCCTGCAACAATAATTAAACCTCAAAATGGACATGGCAGGGTTAGCTCTTAAAAAGACTTTAAAGTGGCACTTTAATCTTCTAGTATTTTAAAGTGAACTTCAAAATGGAATGCATTTGTTGCATATTTGCTTTACAACTGATGAATTAATCCTCCAATTATGAATGTTCACTAAAGCAATGGGAAAAGAACATTACTAAGTTTGCAAAGTCAGGTCTTCCAAAGTTAAGAAATGTCACAGTTAAGGCTGCAACTTTAACTCCACCCCCTTGGACATCATGATACAAATTTTAATTAGTTTCCAATCTCTACTTTTCCACAGTACTGCTGCTTTACTGGATGGAAGCACAGTATGCATCCCTTCTGGCTGCCCATAAAATATAAAACGATGAAAAACACTGTTACACAGGCCAAATATTATTACTAAAAAATCTCAGTGAAAGGTAACTCGTGTATATAAATTCTTTGCATTTGTATGTACTGTGCATTATTGTGAAAGTTACTCTTCTCATGAGAATAATAGTGTCAATTAGGCTGTCAAGGATGAGCGAGCCCATCATGTGAGCTTTGACAGAATGCTTGGGTTGATTAGCTTCATGCAGTTATCATAGCTTAATATTTACATTTGAGTAGCTAACATTTTACAAAGTCTCTTTGAATCTTTTCTGCTTACAGAACTGCATTCATAAATATTATTTGTCTTGAAAAAGAAACAACATCACATACCGTATGTACATCACTTAAATATGTTCATTTAAATAGGTTGCAGGCATAGTTATCAAATCAAGATTAAAGTACCATTTTTCCTTATTATATGAACAGGCAAAAAATGAAGCAAGCCACACTGCTTAGGATTGTTGAACACGAGGCTGGGTTTCTCATTCCTGTATGTAGTTTCTAGAACTTGTCAAAAATGAGTGGTATTTACTGCTTACACCACTGGGAAAAGTAAAATCTTCTACCTGTGGAAGAAAAGAAGCAGACAGTGTCCTGTAGGCTAGAGTGCATATCAGGCTCAGCACTTGGCTTAACCCTTACAAGAAAAGGAAGGATTGACTAAGCCATCTCTTGGACACCATGTCTCTTTTCTTGAGGTACCCTTCTTTCCAAGCAGACATCTTTCATCTTGGGAACTGGACAGGAACTGATCTTCCCCTTCACGTAGCAATAATGAAATGAGGTGGACATACAAAGAGGTATATTAAATACAGGAGCTGGCAGCATAGCTCCTGCGTTGCTCTGCAGTCCAAAGGCAGAGCAGGGACCAGCAGGATCTGGAGTGTGCTTTTTCCCAGTTCATAAAAGAGATCTTAATTTTTTTAAATGATAATACAAGGTGTCAAAGACAGATTTCCTTCAGAATGTCATATATTGCTCTCAGCAGGGCTTTTAGTTTTCAATGATTTCTGTTATATATGCCATCTGCTTTCAGTTGCAACCTGACCAAATCTCCTCTTGGATGCTATTTCAGGGCTGCATATCTTGGACATTGCAAGGTCAGAATTCTAGGCAAGGTACTATCACTGTGCCAAAAGATAAATACCTTCTCAATTTTCATTTGGTCTCTAGTCTAATTAACCTCTCATTGACTTCAAGTCAGGACTCTGGAATTTCGCCCAAAATAATAGTTCTAATAAAATGAATGAATATCCAGTATGAAAGAGGATTCACAGATGGAAGCACAAAGGTATGCAATGTTTTAAAACATTGAACAAAACATATCATATCCCAAGTGCCTCCTCCACACAGTGGCAAACACACAGACTAGGTTTTCTACTTTGTAGCAAGAGTTTTCAGAATTCTTTTCCAGTTTCGGTCTTGTGTGTTCTCCAATGAGACTCTAGGGGATGGATGCTGAAAACTCAGTGTAAACTTTAGTCTCTCCTTACCTGCATTTGTCCATAGCATGAATGAGGACTGCCAATGGGCTAATCTAAAGCAAACGACTAAGTCATTCTCCCTCATACTGTGACATTGAAGGAGATGTCATGGGCTCACTAAGTGAAGGATAGAGAAGGCTAGTGGCTCCTATGTTGGGTTTTCACCACATCAAATCCTGCTGTGTCAGGGATACTAGATCACTGTTATGGGAATTAGTAACTATGTGGGAAAAGACAGGAAGGAGAAGTGTATTTTAAAAGAAGATTGAAAGAAACACCAAGAGAGCAAATGAATAAAACATGACAGAAGCAATCAGAGAGGTAAAGGAGACAAAGGAAGCATTAAGGTGAAAATATTAAGTGAATGATAGGGAGGAAAAGATGTATGGAAAGTAAAAATGGAGGTCTGGGATAAGGTTAGATTGTTAGGGACTTGGCCTTCTCAAGTCACTAGCTTGAATTTCCTCATAATGTGTTTGCATTGCAGCCATGTCAGGAGCCCAGACAGCGAACAGGAAGGTGGCATGCAACAAAACACAGCACTTGGAAGTGAAATAAAGAATAAACTTGTCTGGCACCTTTAGAAAAAAACAGTCAGGAGAGTATGTCTCTGATAAACTGTTCTTGAATATACTGCCAGAAATGTAAACATAGCAGAGATTGATCTGAACTCCTCATTTTTCACACAAAACCTCTTTCCACTTCTCAGCAATTAGGGTCACTAGAGAAATGGTGGAGGAGAGCAAGAAAGGCTCACATTAATTACAGATTTACTATGTCAACTTCATTATAATATTGAAGAACGAAAGCCAGTGCTGTGAGACAAGTAGGGAGAGCACATACGAAAACTGAAAAGGTCTGAGATGGCACCTCTCAAACTCCACATCCCTTACTGCTACCTTCACCAAAGAGCAACCAGGGCAAAGCTCCAGTGAGCTGGAGGCTGTAGCTGGGAATAAGAAATTAGGGAATCGAGTTCTCTCTCTTATTATATTGTGGACCATACTAAAGTAGAAGATATCCAGAAGGGGATCATGGTAAAGAACCATAACTGCATTAAAGTCACCCATACCTTCCCAGGTCTGGCAATGTGTGCAACCTTATATGGGTACAAGGGACATATCAGTGGAAGGTATGTAAAGGTATTATAATACAAGATCTCCTTGTTCAATTCCCAAGATGAAAAATTGCCTACAATTCACAAATTACTTGAGCCCGTCTTTACAGATCAAGGATATCTTCCAAAAGGGGAAAAAAAAAAAAAAGAAGCCACTGGATTATAGTTATCACAAAGCTAGAGGGGGAAACTGCACAGTAAAGCAGTATATTTATATCTACAGAACCATAGAGAGCAAGCAAAACAAAATAAAAATAAAATACCCCTAAGCAGCCTAAATTGCATTGCAAATAAAACTTTATATTAAGAGATACATTTGCATGCCAGAAAAATTAGATATGAAACTTACAGTAACCACAGATCAAACCATTATAAGTAAAAAAGGGCTCTGCAGAAGTCTTGATGGGGTTATGACTTAGAAAATACTTATTACGGACTTCAAAATTTGACCTAATAATAGGATTTGCATGTTCAGTTTTAAAATGAAACCCCATGGAAGTAATTTTCTCTTGATACATATACATACTTCAGTCTAACAGTAAAGGAAGAAATGTGAACACATTAAGGATGGAATATACCATGTAAGAATCCCAGAAGGACTTAACTGTGTTTAATTTAGATTAATAGGATGCTATATAAATACTTCTTGCTTGTTAAGCACTTTTTATTAAGATACAACCCATGTCTAATAATTTTCCATCATTCACTCTCCAAAAGCATAAAGAGAATAACAATTTCAAAAGTAATGAAATTCTGTTTTCAGAAAACCAAGACATTCAAAGCTGAGTTTATTTTTAAGAGTGTAGAAATGTCATTCACTGCCTAATTTTAGTTCTTGAAAGGACAGTTTAATCATGTTGTTTAATCTAGTCTTAACTTGCTGCCTGTGTTTCCTCTGCAGTCAGTGAAGAGCAACAAATACCTCCGATGAAGAGTTCACCCATTGTAGAACAGGAGACTGGAGTAAGTGGATTATGTCACTCTCTGATGATGTTTATGAATGTCTCCTCATTAACACTGATGTCATGCAAATGACAATCTGAAACCAGACTTGTACATTTACACACCTGAAAGGAAGTTAGATGATCCTCAGCTCACAGTGGAGTTTTCAAAACCTCCAATCTCACATTACCAATTATTTCAAAATTGTAGGCACATATGCCCTCAAGCATCTTTGGATTCTCTTAAATCGTCTAATTGGTTTAGATTGTGTATTTCCTACTGTTTAGAAAAACTATTAAATCAGCATGAGGACTGGAAGATGTTTAGGAAAGAAAACCAGGTCCTAACTTGTCACTGCTTTATGTTAAAAGAAAAGTATTAGCAGACTCAGTTTCACCAATTATTGTGACAAGATATATGTGATTATTACTCTTCAGAAAGAGTACACTCTGCTTCTTTACCCTGAGCTGTGAGTAGTACTGATCACTACCCTTTGAAAATAGTGAAATCTAGACATAGTGGGATCCGAGTTTCATATTTGTATTTCGTGAATATTCAGGAAATAGCGACTATGAACTAGAGCAGACAGATGATAAAAGATAGAAGGAAAACCACCATTATTTAAGTACAAAGAGAAATGTAAAGGAACAGTGATCACTAGTGGCAGAGAGAACTATTTGCATGTACATTTTTCCCTTCCAGAACTGTTGTATCTGAACATTTTTTTAAAAATTAAGTGGTATATCTTACACAGTATTCTGAGATGAGAACTATTATTTGCATGGTGAAAAGTGAGGTTCAGAGAGATTAGAGACTTCAGCCAGAAAAACATTAATTAGTGTGCTAGACTTTACTGTCAATAGGAACCATAAGCTTGACACATGCCTGGAGTTTTACTCTAATCCAGACCATAATTCTCTTCTCAGTTCTTCAAGGTAGCTAGTAACTAAGATGGATAAAAATTGTTATTCAATCATGTACAAATTATAGCATTTCCATAGAACTAGATTTATTATGTATATAATCCTATTGATTTCAGCTTTATTTAACTGCATTAGAATGCTATTGAGAATTAAAGAATTCAAACCCAGTTTATTCTTACATTTAAAATCCACATTGAAACAGATTATTTTTGACACCTGTAAAATGTGAGATAAAGACTTAAAGATACATTTTTAATAGCTTCATAGTTACCTGTTGTCACCTTGAACAGAGAGAACAGAAAACAAACAATCATCACAATATTTCTGACATAGCAAAAAGTCAGGAAACTTCCACTGTTGTCCTTTTCCAAATCCCCTGCTCCCAAGACGTAATTTAGAAACTGCTAAAACATCTTTCAGATGATAGATATTTCCTATGCAGCTGTGAAAAAAATCTGGTTACCTAATTGGAAATATATGATGTTTATTTTTCCTATTGTTATTTATCCATAAGCAAAGTATCCAATAAACCTGTTAGAGGAAAACATGGTCAAACTGCTTACAACCACTGAGTCTCAGTAGCTAGCAAGCTCCAGTCTTGCCAAGTTTAAACACTTTTGGAAGAGGATCCAAACATCTGGATGATTAAATAATTTAAAACCTCAGGCTTTATGATACTTACCTATTACTCATTTCTTTTCTTTGCATTTATTCTTCATTGTCTTTTTGGGGGCTTTTCTTGAAGCAATGAAAATTCTCAAGGCAAAAGGAGATCTTCCTAATTAGTAGGCTAACAGTAAGCATTTCATTTAAAAATGAAACTTTATCTGAAGAATGGAAATATGGGGAAAATTCTGATTTCAGAAAGGGAAGTAGTGTGAAACCATCCATGAGTCCAATGTAATCAGTGTGAACAGAATAAAATCTTCATTGTTTTGTACCATTCCAAATACCATGGCTCCCCTTTTTACATATATCCACCTATCTTTAGGCACAGCCCTCTTGCTTAATGTTAAGGGATGCTTTCATCTGATGAGTTTTGGTGATCTCCCTCCAGTTGAGCAAATGTCACTGATTATGGTAAACAGAATATGATGAAAGCTTTTTGCATCTTTTGCAATCTTCAACATCAAAATATTTTAATCATCATTATTCCTAAGGCTCATTCTCCTGCTCAGTATCTTAATGGCATGTGTTTTAATCCCAGCATTTTCAGTTTGTGACAGGGTTCAGCTAACCACGGTATCCTCGATTCAACACCACCCACAGTTTCTATCCATTTTGTACTGTCAGAAGCACATCAAGCAGCCTCTGAGAGTAATCACATCAAAATTGATTTTCATGGCTGAGAGAAAAATAATGGAAATTTCTCTAATGTAGAAAATGTATGTGTTCCTTTTGGTTAACCAAAATAGACTATATATCAGAACTGCCAAAATTAAGTTTTCTTAATTCAGTGCTCTTCTCCAGACTTGTGTACAAATTACAAGCCCTCACAACAGAATGTTGTTAACATGATATTCTGTTGGACTGCCTCAATGTGGTTCCCACAAAATGAGCAGTCTACCCAAGTGATGGACTACAGATCATTCTCCATAGCAGATCTACAAGCAAATTAATCAAGGGATTATAAAAAGAATCCCTGAACCTATACTGAAATGGCCAGCCAGGACTTTATGCCTCATGATGCTACCAACTGCTGCAAAAGCCAACAGCAGGCTAGAGAGGCCACACATGAAATCATGGGTCAGTTCTGTGCATCTATAACCCCTCAAGAAATGTGAGATTCTATGCAACACTATGCAAGCAAAGCTCAACAAAATTTTCAAGAAGAATAATTCAACAGCGATATTCTCTAAAGGAACAAGAGCCTCTTAAGTGTAACAATTGTTTTTAATTGTTTGACAGCATTGTTGGAAAATCATGTTCAAATGTTAGTTTACTGTTCTGAATATGCTGCTCATCTGTGACTGCTCTAATCAGTTGTGCAATATTATATTCCAGAGTTAGATTTGCTTACCTCCTTTAAATGGATTTGAAATGTTGAAGTGGTTGTTCATGAGCTTACTCGTAGAGATTTTGGTAGGAGCCATAAAGAGAGAAAAGGCTAAAATAGCTCATGTTAATTCCTGAGGTTATCTTAGAGCAAGGTGCTAGAGAAGAGACTCGCAGCAGTAATAGCCAGGCACAGGTATTTGGGATGCAGCAAAGACATCTTCTGTGGAAACACATGGGAATCTTCTGAAAGTAATTACACATGGCCATAAATATTTATTAAAATTTGAAAATGGATATGGTAGTGACCTACATTCTTAAAACAAGATTAGCTCATTAATCTGAAAAGTGCTTTTTGTGGTGCATATGGAAAAAAATAGGAGTGGCAAGTTTGATTTAGAAAGGTTTTTGTTGTTGCTTTGCTAAGGAGACATAGTCTAAATGAAACTATCATACTTAGGTTAGAGAACTTTATCCAGAAAGTAGTTCTGGATAAAGGTGAATTCTGGATGACATTCTGCAACAGTCTATTCTGGATTTTGTCCATTGTCACTAACAATTCAGACAATGGAACATAAAATATGTTTATTAAATCTGCAGCTGATGCAAAGCTGGGTGGGATCACACACACATTAAAGGGCAGAAGTAGAAATCAAGATGGTTTTCATGAATTGAAGAAATAGTCTGAAAAATATATAGTGCTGTTTGGTAAGTGGGAAGCATTAATGACAAGGCAGAATGAGCATCTGCATTATACAAGAATCAGAGCAGCTGATCAGGAACTGAGGGCATAGAGGGTTATAGGGTGAACATGGATAGCAATACCAAGCTGGTATGACAAAGGTTAATGTCACATTAGGACAAGTAAACAGAAGTTTAACAGTAAGGGATATAGTGTGGTTCTTCCTGCACACCTCATCCTAGCTAGGCTTAGTTAAAATAACACATCCAGATTTCGGTGATGTGCTTCAGCAAGAGGAGAGACTTGGAGAGATGTCCAGAGCAGAGCAATCAGAATGAGCAGAGCCCTAGGAAACACGATCTAACAGAAAAGATTGAAAGCCTGAGTTATTAAACTTAAGAAAAACTGTCAGGAGACCTGACAAGGCTGTTGCACAGTGGAATGCAACAATAAATTCTCCATGATATCTCACAGGCTAAGAAGAGATGATTGTAAATTACAACACTGAAGGCTCAAGTTACAATTTAGGAATTATTTTCTAAGTATAAGGCAGTGAGGAGAGGAATGAACTTCCACTGTCAGGGACCTTTAAGAACAGGCTGAGCAAAAATGGCACAGATTTAACGGATCTCACCCATAACCAAAGGGGTGGATCAGAGGAAGCTTTGTCCAGCTCTATTTTTATATGAGCTGATGACTGTGCACTTAAGCGTCTGTACACAAGTACTTGGACAGGTCTAACCAATTAACTTGGTCATGATGGTATGCAGCATCTCTTAGTGACAGAAACACCTGAAAAAAACATCAGGTGGTGTTGTCAGCTCCTGCAGTTTTACATTGGCTCAGCTCCTGCACTCATACAATAACAAGAAAATGTTTCTTCTCACAGAGAGGAAAAAAAAATTAAATTTCTAATCTTGCCTTTGTGAAGAAGAACTTGAAAACTTGTCTCCAAATAGCTTAAAAAATCAGATGACAAAGAAAAAGGGACAATGTTTCTACACCATTAAATTCTCATGGTTTTGGGGGGGCCTGACTCACGGTTTTTCAAAGGAGTTGGCATTAATGGTAATGGGCTAATTTGAATAGACAAATTTAGAAATTGATATTCCTGAACTTCCTATTATAGAGAAGGCAATACTGCCTGAACAGCAGGTCTATTTCAGGAAATTAAAACCTCCCCATATCCTTTCAGATGACTTGATCGTTTCTACATTTCAGTCAATGTTACACAGGGGACATTGCACAATGCTTAACATGGTGGCAGAAAATTCACCTAGCAGAGAATTGTGAAGGCACAGTGTGTCTGCTGAAAGTCTCTCCAGCTGGGAACAGACATAATAGGGGCACAAGGAATTAATTTTTGGGCAATCTCTGTTTGGAAGTTGTTGTCTCATTAACAGTACTTCTTCCACAGGGTGGGTCTAGGTGGAAATTGCATGCAGAAGAGCAGCTCTCTTTTGTGCCAAGCAGGTCCAGACATCTGCATTCTCAAAAGACACACAAGTTAAAATATTAATATATTAATATTAAAATATTGTAGATGTCAAATATGAGATTTGTTTAAGTGAGTTTCTTTCCCCGGAAACACAGAGAGCTCAGGAAAATATTTTAAAAAACCTAAATCAACCAACATTCAAGACCTTTTGTCTTGAATAGTTGTGATATTCATTATAGATTTTATTTTTTTCTTTCACCATATGTCCTTGCTGACTGTTTCTATTTCTACTTTCCTAGAAAACAGGAATTTTCTGTCATCCCTTCTCTCCTCACAGACAGAGAGAGGTGGGAAAACCAGTGCTGTGACAGATCCCTTTCACAAGATGAAAAGAAAAATAGTAGAAAAGGCCTTTCTGATTAAGTAGTCAATCTCGTGCAGCACTTCCTTCATTATGACTTGGAATAAATGTCATACATGTTTTACAAAGCTCTGATTATTCTATTATCATGATTGGAGCATTTTAAAATGCTACTTAGGCTCCACTGGACTTGGTCAGCCTTTACATTACCAAAGCCCTTCTATGGGATCTCCTCTTTCCACTTTCACAAACTTCTATGAGGCTCAAAATGCAGACACACCACAGAGATGTCTTGATTACTGCCAGCTTCTATCTCCTGAGACTTTTTTTTTTTTTTTTTTTTGGTACCTTTATATCTACATTTACAAGGTCTTCCTGTATCACATATCTTCCCCAGGCATTGCTAATCAACTTGTCCTTTGGCTTCTTCTCTGCTAAGATGAAAAAATGAGTGCTGAAATTCTCTCTAAGTGAGCAGTATTTTTCACACACTGAAGCATTTTCTGTAGCTCTTTTTCTGAATTCTCACCCAATTTTTATCATCCTCCTGAAAACTCAAACTTCTCAGGAGACTCCAGCTGAGACAGCCATTCCATTTTGCTCCTCTTGCTCCAACTATCATCAATAAGGCCAGAAGCCACTGAAACTCCCCTGACAAGCAATAGCTGTCCTGCTGCTTCCAGTGCAATTGCTTATTTCTTGAACTTTCCAGTTCACCAAAGAAAAGCAAGAGGATCTCTGGAGCATTCAGAAATGCAAAGAAAGGGAAAGAGAGATGTTCTTTCTTTGGTGGGGAAGATAAGCTGTGTACACCCACACCACCTCTAAGCTTAATATCTTCTTAGAAACAACTGTGATCTGAAACCCTGACAGAGAAGGTACAACAGTGGGAGTTTGGGCTCCACAGCTGCAGGAGGGGGGAATTCTTCCTGGCAATCCTTGGAACACGGCATTTTCTCCCAGAGCTGGATTTAACCCACTAAATGCAAATATGCCCTTAAGTTACATCTAAAAATGAGGATTCTCCTTGCAAATGTTAAGCACAGTTGTAATGATTCGTACATAAAGACTAGAAACCACAGAGAAACATCTATTATTGTTGCTGCAAAACACAGTAGCAACTCATGAGAGTTTTACTTTTATTATTCATGTTGCTATTAGGAGTTGCATTATTACTAGATCCTAGCTGGCACAGATGGCTGCTGTGCTTTGAGGTCTGCTTTAGTCATGTTTTTAGCCACTTTTTTCTGCAGATTTTATAGGGTTTGGGCTGATTTTAGCTTCTTTCATTTGCTTGATAATTGTTTTGGGTTTTGTTTTAGTTTTTTTCTTAATTAGCAGGAATATGTTTATGTTTATAGTGTGCTTTATTCACTCTTTTTGAACTTGTGGTAACCAGAATCAGCAATGCAATTATACCTTCTGTTGTTTGTGTGGGACTGGCTCAGGCCAGATGCTTTGATGGGGGCAGCAGTTTTCCTGCAAGGCCAGTATCAGTTTGCTGGCACTGCTGGACTGGTGTTTCTCACCTGTTGATAAATCTCCACCTTGTAAATCATCTTTCCCAGCATCGCTTCTCTTTACTGCTAGAGCAGGAGGGAACTTCTCACCCAAATGTTTCTGTTCCCCTGAGACCCTCTGTCAAATCACTACCTGAGCACTGGTGAGGGTTTCTGTTTCCTGGGCTCCTCCACTCACACTTGTCTCAGCCACTGCTGCTGTATTTTGCTTGCCTAACAGGTCATCTGCATGCAGTGCCTTCTGGTTCCACTTGCTTTCCAGTTATTGCCTTAGGAATAATGAGAAACACCAGGAGAGGGCTGCTTGCTCTGCTGTACGTGGTCAGCTCTTGTCGCGGGTACGACAGAGCAGAACCTACTGGTAAATGGTTATGGTCTGTTAGGCAGAAATTCAGGCTCAGTCATAAACAGCTGTGCCTGCACTGCAGTTTGCTTTGGCTACATCATCATAGTTCAGTGGTAAGAGATCTGGGTGCAAGTTCCAGCTTTCCTCTGAAATGGAGCATGTGAGCTAGGGAATGAGGTGTGGTGTGCTCCCATATGCCTTCTGCTCTGCAGGGTCAGTATGTGACCCTCAAAGTCAGACACAGACTGACTTCTAGACCTGAAATACACTGTTTAGTAGTCATCATGTAACATTTCCACACACTTGCATGCCATACTGTAGTCTTCAGTTATTTCCCGTAGTCCTGTTTCTTTGATTGCTAAGTGTGTAAGGAGGATTCACATAAAGCTTCAAGTACTGCCCATGGTCGCACTACTTCTTCTCTTGGTTTCTCTAAAGGTCACCACCCCTTTTTGATAGCTAAAGAAAGGTTTTAAAATACAAAGTTAGGGAGTGAAATGTTCGATTTTTTTAAAAAAACAAATGAGAGCTTTTCAGGAGTATGTGGTAAAAATTAGTTTTGAAAATCTGAGTGTCTCAACTCCCCAACTGCAGGAGGCAAGAAATTAATTGCTAGTGTCATAGGATAGTTTTCAGCATTATGACCAAAGATAAAATATCTCACTTAGGATGCACTAATTTACAGTAATTGGCTCCCAATATTTTTCCATAGGGTTTGAGTAACTCATATTTAAAGTCCATGGTAGTGGTTTGTATGCTGTGGCAGGGGGCTGGGTCCCTTAGCTTTTACCTGCTCTTCACACTAGCCTGACTAGAGTCTATGAGCCAAAACTATAATCCCAGTTCCAGATGCCCCCATAATTTGGATCTGGATAAGAATTTAGCAGATCGGGCCATCTCTTAATTACATCAGACAAATTATTGGCTAATTTCTTCTGCTTTATCTTTGCAATTCACTGGAGCAGTTAATTTCTCCAAAAGCAGGCACATCCTTTCTCATTAGGAATCCCTTTTTGGCCTTTTTCATGTGAGTTTCTTATATTAAAACAAAAACATGCACACACACACACACACAGAGTTTTGCTTTTATTGTATTAATGCTACCTAAGAGAATATGACATGTTTAACAGAAAGTTGGCTTTAGCCATGAAGTAATCTTCTGCTTCATAGAAGAGGAATTACATTAGTTCATACGTTTCCATAGGACAGAGCTGGTGGGCAACAAGGAAGAGCTGGAAGAGAAAAGGACTGATGGCAACTGATTTGAGTATTCATTTTGTGGTGTCATGGACCACAAACTTCTGGCTTCTGTTTCTGAAGTTTCCGTTTTTCTCTTGCCTGTGATGTAAGTGAGGTATTCATTGGTTTCTAACTCTGATATTTATATTACCTTCTCTTTCCCTTTTGGATATTTTTGTTCACTAAAGGTATACCCCAAGTCATTATTTTGAAGACCTTAGCTTAAACATATTTCAGCCATCCCTAAGGCTAGCAAGAGATGCTTAAGATACAGAGAGGTTACAGTCTGGTACAGACTAAACAAAAACAGGAGCAGGATGTTTGTGCTAGGTGGAAGTGCCAGGCTGTGGTTCTGTGGTCACCCAGAGGCATAAAGCTCTGGATTCTTGCTTCCCTTCAGTGCTCTCTTTCCTCCCATCCATACAAAAAAAAAAAATTGCTGAAAAAGAACTCATGTTTTCACAAAATATCCCGGAAAAAGAAACCTGAAATACCATTCTGCTTTGCTTTATACTGAATGAGCATTGCATTTTTCATTTTGAAATGGGGAACCCCAGGGGTTTAGTCTGAGACTTCTGGGGGACTAATAATGGCACCTATACATTTTGAAGCTGTTGATTTTGATTGATTGTGATTTTCTAGTTTCAAGTGTTAAATCAGCCTTATTACTTAGGAATTTCTGGCCTCTCGACTGAGCTGCAGAAACATAGGCCTCTCCATTGCATAATATTTTGGAAATGCATGCTTCATTGAAGTGTCATTAATTTTCAACTAAATTGAAAATACCCTCATTTAATGCTTTCTTAAGAGAATTATAAAGGAGGCTGGAGAGGGTTTGGACAAAGTCATTATTAATTGCACATCACAAAATTTGGATTTATATATTTTTAATGCAGAAATTCTTCACAGCTCCTAAATCAAAATGCTGTTCTGAAATTATGTCTAATTTTATAAATGGAAAGACTCTATTTTTTTCAAGACTTTAAAATTCCTTTGCTTTGTTCAACAAACCCTATACTTGCTGTGAGGGGATTGCTGATTGCTTTGTCAGCAAGACCAATGATATTCAATCTTTGATTTCTGATTCATTTGCTTCTTCCTTCCCTTTGATGAGGAGAATAAACGTCTAGCTTTTCCTCTCCTTTCAAAAAAATTTCTCTCGCCTCTCACTTCCTTAGTAGTGAGAGTGTTTTATGTGAAGCATTCTGCCTGCCTTTTGGACTACCTCCTCCTCTTCACTGAGCTCAGAGCTGGGTAAGTACTTCACAGTCTTTCATTAGAGAAAACAAATTTTTTCTCTTTCTGTCATTGCCTCTTATGTCAGGGTGTCAGCTTTGCCTCTGACCACAATGCTCCTTGGCTTCCCTTTGTCTGTTTCCTCAAGATTTCCAGTTCTGAGGTTCTCCAGTTTACTGCTGTTCTGGTAGGCAATGGGTAAGAAGTGCTGAAACAGGTTGAACGTGAAGGAGACTGTGAGATTATGGAGGGAATCTTGGAGCACGGCCTAGCAGTTGCCATAAATTAGGCCTGTTGACCTTGGTGTTGGCATATAAATTTCTGCTAATCCCACAGGGCAAGGCCACAGCTTAGTATGAGCACAGAGGAGCACCTTTAGTGTAAAACTCACCAAACACCATGAAAGTGGTGACAGCACCCTCAAGAGGGGTATGTGGTGAACAAAAGCAGCAGCAGCAGTCTGTTGTCAGATGTGGCATCAACTTGACAAAAGCCAACCAAGAGCAGGCTGTTTTATACCTGCTCCAATGTGTGTCAGCAGTCAGAGAGCCTGGGGATGCCCCAGCTGGGCCCTAGGAGGGCCCACCGTGTGTCCCAGCCTCTACACTGCCCTCCATGGCTTTCCCTGCAGAGGAAGATGGTCAAAGGGCTGGAGAACCTGCCCCATGAGAAAGCACTGAAGGAGTCAGGTCCTTTCTCACTGTAAAGGAGAGGGATCATCACAGTATTCATACAGTTCATGGCCAACCAGAAGGAGAATAGAGGCTCTCTTTTCACAAGAAACCAAATGGAGAAGACAAGAGACAATGGGTACAAATTGCACCAGGAGAGGATTCATCTTGGCATAAGAAAGGAATTTTTTTTGGTAAGAACAGTCATTCACTGGAATGGCCTCCCCAGAGTTCTTGAAGGCTTCAAGATGTAATTGGACAGGCTGTTAGACATAATCATCTAGGCTGCATTTCCTACAGAAGGATGATTTTTTGAGCTCCTTTCCACCCTCTGCTATTCTACAGTTCTTTGTCATGAAAAGGTGGTGAGGTACTGCCACAGGGTGCCCAGAGGAGCTGTAGCATGTTCTTCTCCATTCCTGTAAGAGTTCAAGGTCAGGTTTGAGGGGTCTTAATGGGAGGTCTCTCTGTCTATTGCAGACGGGTGGAAAAGGACAATCTTTAAGGTCCCTTCCCACCAAACTATTCTATGAGTCTATGAATCTATGGTAAGTGATTGACTACCTTTATCGGTCACTGAAGTGTTTTGGTGTCTGAGTCCGTGTAGTCTCCACTCTGTCATTTGGTCTTAACTCTGACCCAGGCTCCTGAAGTTATATCTTATTAACCTCTGAGAAAGTCTTAGAAACACCATCAAACTCAGTGCCAAACCAGCATGCCAAACCAGTCAAAATGCAGTTCTTGTCTTCCTGGGTATGATTTAAATCAAAACAAGGTGGATACCAAGTGGGAGAAATGCACTGCAGGCATCTCTGTTTAAAGGTGGAGAAGGGGGGCTCTGTGAAATCACAGAATCATTTAGGTTGGAAAAGACCTTTGAAATCATCAAATCTAACCTTTGACTGATCACCACATTGCCAACTAGACCATAGCTCTAAGTGTCAAGTCCAGTTGTTTCTTGAACACCTGCAGGGATGGTGACTTCATCAATGTTTAACAATCCTTTCCATGAAGAAATTCCTTCTGATGTCCAGCTTGAACTTCCCCTGGTGTAGCATGAGGCTATGTCCTCTCATCCTGTAACTAATTGGCTCAGAGAAGAGGCCCACCTTGCTACGATCTCCTTTCAGGCAGTTGTAGAGAGTGATAAGGTCCCCCTGAGCCTCCTTTTCTCCAGGATACACAACCCCAGCTCCTTCAGTCTTTTCTCATACGACTTAGTCTTTAGAACTTTCATCAGCTTCATTGCTCTTCTCTGGACGTGCTCCAGCACCTCAGTGTCTTTCTTGAAGTGAAGGGCCCAAAACTGAACACAGGATTTGAGCTGCAGCCTTGCCAGTTCAGGGAAGAGAGGGCAAAGAGCAAACTTTTCAAGGATTGTGCAGCATGTCTGAGAAAACAAGAGTTAAACCATGACATTGGGATTACAACCATCTTATGATGCTAGAGTTGTTAAAGCTTGCCATATTTGGCTAAAATGTTAAAAGCAGAGTTCACATGATCTATAAAAGGGTTACACTATATTGTAGCTAATAGAAATTATCAGATACTAATAGTTTAGCTAATAATAAGACCTTTGACCTGGAAAGTCTTGCCCACTATGCTTAGTTACTTTGAAAATGTATGGGTTATTTCCTCTGAAACACTGAGTACAGCTATGCTCTACCCACCTCAGTAACTACTGGTCTCAACAGAAAGAAAAGCATGCCTCATTTCAGAGAGTACATCTTGCCAGATTTGGATTTGCATCATCTCTGGACAACGGAGAGGTGTGAAGGCCTCCTTTTTGTCATGCACCTCATGGGACAACACAAATAACAAGCTTTAGGCACAATTCTTGCACCAGGATTCATTAGTTGTGCTCCTAGAAAACCTGCTAATTTCATTCAGTCTGTAGAAGTGTGAAGGAATATGTACTCAGAGGTCTGCAGGTGAGGCCAAGATCAAGGCTATATCATAACTGGCATGTTTTATAAAAATCTCTGCAGTGTGAGGAAGAAAAATCTAAATATTGATTGCAAGGTTTGATCAGTTGAGCTTTTCAGAGGAAACTTCAATCTGATTTGTCAATATATTGATTTTTTTTCTTGCTTTTTGAGTAGTTATTTTCAGTTATTCTTAGCTGATTGCCTCACTTTGAACTACTATCAGATATCAGATTTAGGGGGTTTTATTTTAATGCGAGAAAATATTCAATTTAAGAAGGATTATAAAGTCAGATCTGAAAGAGAAAACTCATACGTGTCCTTCCAGGAAAAAGAGAAAACAGAAGCACTTGCTACTTTCCCATATGGCAAGTAAAGCTATTCAAAAGTGTGAAAAGAGGTGAACATGTTTTATTATGTTCAAAGGTGCAAGATAGCTTATCAAGTCTGTAATTCATCACACGCTTTAAGTGCTATTTACCTAGAAATAATTTCCAAATATAGCCAGAACATTTGTAAATATGTAATGACATATCTTTATTGCAGTAAGTATTCTGCATGATTCAGCAGGATATTAGGTAGCATATTCAAAGTTTGCAGCTACATCAGTAAATCTGGACAGATGACATACTGCTCCTTACTATCTTTATACCCTGTTCCTATTTTTTTTCCTTCTTCAAAAAGAGCACGTAAATTATCTTAAACGCCTCCTGGATATTGCCCTCTTAAAAAGGACTTGTTCTGAAATCTGTGTCTATTTCCTCTTGTGCCATAGCACACCGATCAGAAGAGCCTGGCTCCATCTTCTCTACAAGGTGTTTAAGGCCAACAGTAAAGTGTCCCCTTGTCTTCACTCCTTAAGGCTGAACAGCACAAGTTCCCAGTGTTTGTATGAAAACCCTCAGCTCCTTGAATAATTTGACTTTAGAACTTCTCAGGGTTATGAAGACAAAATATGATCAAGTTATTTTTCATGATGACATAACTGGGATTTCCTAAATGATGCTACAGAAACTGATAAACATGATTGCGTTAAGAGAATTGAAGAAAAATCTTATATTATGCTCCTCTGATTAATTACAGAACTGAGAAAAACAGCGGTTTAAAAAAGATTTAAGGTATTTGCTTGCAAAAGCATTACTCAGAGCCAGCTTTATTTTTTAAGTATGCAATTTTTCTGTCAGTCTATAATGTGGTACTCTGACTGGGTAATATATCTTGAGGCTTTAAAGACTCTTGGCATGACATACTCTTTGAGACAGTAGATCTTAATAGATCCTTCTGCATTAATCCTGACTAATGAGAAGATGAATAGTTAATTAAAAATGCTTCACACAGACTTTGACACAGTAGACCATTTCAGCTTTACTGTGTTTTTTGCTTTGTCATAGATGAACACAACCTAACTTTCATTTTTTCCATTAGCTTACTATGGTTGAAAAAGTTCCATTACAGTTTACCAGATCACTGATCTATGAACTAAACAGTATTTAAATATTTCCAGATCTGATTTACTATGGTATATGATTTCCTGTGCCTTCACTGAAACCATATAGTAAAAGAGCCATTATGTGATGTGTTCAGTCACTGATCTAGCAGATCATGAAGTCTTTCCTTCTGTATGCACTAGGCTTTACAGGCTTGATTTTTTCCTAGCATTCTGATGGTGCTCTGCATGAGGGGAAGCACTTTGACATGGGTGGTTCTTCAAGTGCAACATGTATGGCATGAAACCACATGCAACAGCCTATATCAGGTTAAAATAGGGTCTTTTCTATGTAAAGAGAATCCTGCTTTTATCTCCTGAATTATGCAGCTTCTGATGATGCTGCACATTTAAAAAGTGCTGGCAGGTGTAAAAGAATGCAAAATGACAAGAGATTTGAGTCATACCAGGGAGGAATGTAGCCCTCAGCTCCTTACTGAACGCTCAATAAGCTTCACTTGTGGGGCAAACTTCTGCTAATGACCCATAGAAAACCAGGAAAGAACTCTAAATAGCAAGGGTAATGTGACTGGTCTCAGATATCTACAGAATTTGGATTCAATCACATCAAGATCTCAGTCATTGTAAGACTAATTTTTTGCAACTTAGTATTTAAGACATTTGGTCTTCAGTAGCAAAGGAATGGTTAAGTCTTTACTGAGAAATAGACAAGACTCTATTTTCCTTTAAAGAAATCCACTGTGTTTAGGGAACAACTACTACTCTGATCAGCAAAGATTCCATCTTGTTTCACTTAGCCAAAAGCACGTTGTCCTTTCTCCAGCTATGCAATTTTAGGTTACTTCTTTAAAAGACAATATATTTTACAAGAGGGTTTTCTCTAACTTTTTGAATTTTTGTGCACATATTCTGCACACAAACAATACATTTAAGCAAGAATTATTATTATTTTTTTAAACTATCAATATTTTATTACAAAAAAATGCACCAAGCTAGTATCCTTGGTCAAGCCAGTCACTTGGGATACGATCATTTGCCATTAAAATACAAAGTGCCATTTGCCAAAAGTAGTGAGCAACTTCAGTGTTCATGGTTTTGAACAAAAAATCAACCAAACTTTTTTCCCTCCAGAATTTTGTATGGCTAGAAACAAATACCAGGTGTTCAAAGGAAACTGCAGGAAGTCATAAAGAGGATTACTGAGGAAAAACATACCCATACCCATAGACAATTCTTTCCATAAAAAATTGCTTAGATCAAATATGTAGGTTAAGGGCCAAAATTTACTTTCTTTTTGGTTTAAAAATGTGTTTTATCTAGTATAACAGTATTGTGTGAAATATCTTTCTATAGTTCTGATGCTTCTCAGTGGAATCAAATGCCCATGTTAGATTAGGTGAGAGTTTCCTGGCGAGATATTTGATCAACTGTAAAAACATTCTAGACAGAATTACCAAACCAGTAGAAATTACAAAGAAATCAGTCATGGTAATTAACTTCCTTCAGGACTCTCATGTGTCAGAACCTAAATGCTACTCCTTCATAGATTTACCTCAGGTATAATATTCTACCTACAGTTGATAGAAAAAAATGCTCCATTAGTAAAGCAGAACTTTTATAAATATGATAAAGTTGATACTCAAGAGAGCTGAACACTCACTAGACAGATTGTTGTACCACTTTGATGCCCAAGTTTAAGGCTGCCTATACAGCTACATTCCACTTTACTTTGAAAGTCATTATGAAGAAGAAAAACATCTCACCAGCAAGAGGTATTATTTTCCTTCCAGTAATGAAAAAATGCTTCACTGGAAAACTACAGGGACACTGACCAAAGAGCAATAATGATCAGGAGAACTTCTGAAACATTAATGATGTCCTTCTGCCAAAGCTTGTAAAAATGTGCTAAAACTTTGAGTATTCATGAACATGGCAGCTTGAGATTTACCTCATCTCATCAACTCCCTGGGCTAAGTTTTCACTTACCCAATATTTTTCCCAGACGGGATCTCGGTAGGATTATGAGAGATAAGAGGGAAAGACATGCATTCCTTAGCCAAGAGATAATTAAACAGAGTCATCAAGGCCAGACCTCTGACTGGGCTGTGAAATCTACTGCCAGATGTTGCAGATACATCTGTCTAAGTACTAACAGGATCCCTTTTATCACAATATCTAAGCATTTCACAAATATTAATGGATTTTCTCTCTGGGAAAGGACTGTTTTTCCATACTAGCATAGTACAGGACAGAGCTGAACAAATAACAGTCACAAAGTGGGTATTTTTTGAGTTTTGCATTTTGATTTATAACTTTTTTTTTTTTTTTTTTTTAACATAGGGGAAAAAACACCTCAAACTCTATCAAGCTTGAAAATCTAGAGACAGCTAGTTGTTTCCACATATTAGACTCTTTCCTCCATTATTCTTAGCTATTAAACAGTAGAGCATTTGCAAATGGTGAACCATTTATTGATCATTCACCTATATTTTTATGTCTGCAAATCTTACATAGTGTAGTGGTAGATAGCTGTGGCCTAAAGACTGAAAAACTGAAAGAAAAATATCAAGGATCTCCTATACACACATACATACATATTTAAAAGAATAAACAAAAAAATATTAACTATAATTAAATTGTGTATTAAAAATTAAATGCATATACAAGTTTATGTTTTTTATATAATTTAAAATGTGGCTGTATGTACTTATGATCACACATATAGGTACCCTTTATCCTGTCTATTTCATAACACATAGGAGTTGTCTCACATATTTTGAATAGCTTGGGTTTTCCATTCTGAACTTCCTGCACTAAACTGAATAAACTTCACTAAACTGATCTTCTCCACAAAGATCCAAGCAGGCTTTCCTTAGACCTCCCAGACCAGTGGAGAAGTACTTGTATGCACATATGAGAGCAAAAATAGGACACTTCCATCAGGTTTGGCATTAAATAACCAATATCACCTGTAGGAGATCACTAAATATAAACAGCCAGGTGCTGCAACAAAATGAGAAATCATTTGTTCAAATGTCTGCAACCCTGAATTTCAGTAAATTAGTGTGTCATAATTAGAGGTTTTCACTGAGATTGTACCAAGCAATGTGCTAGTAAGTGGGCTGTGAAGTTCATTCTTGCTGACAGTAGAAGATGTCCAGGTTGCACCAGTTGCTACTGTGAATAAAAAGTGTGTGTTTTCCGTCAGCTTCTGGTGTCCAAAAAAGAGGTACATTTTCATGCATTTACAGAGTAAAATGGATCAGACTCCACTTCAGACATGCCAGCCTTCTCCAACGGCTAAAAAGAGAACCCAAATGGTCATATAAGAGGGCACAAATTGTCTTTAAAAGCTAAAGAGGAGGAGTAGGGAAACTTCTCTAATTCAGTAAAATCTGAATTAAAAGCCCTTTGAGGAGAAGTCAGAGCAACCTTCTGCTGTTCATGAGAGCAGGGGGAGTCTCTCTGTCCTGCAGTCTCCCATCAGTGTGCTGAGGTCATCTCTGTGATGGATGTGCTGACTTGGGACATGTCCCCGCTGACAGCCGTGGCATCTGTCAATCTCTGCCAGGTCTCACCCTCTACACTGAGCAGGGAAAGTCAGTTTGCAGTATATGAAGGCTCCACTGAAGTACCGTGACCCACTGTGTGTTTTCCTAAGAATTGCGTGCCACATCCAGTGACAGCATCACATATATCACATACAGGCAACTGCTGCTGACTGAGCTGGCACTTCTGCTGCTAGCTGAAGGTGCAAGTTCACACGTTAATTAATGATGCAACCCTTGCTACACAAATACTTTTGGTTTAATAAAATTGTTACAGCTGCATACAGAGCTAGGATGAAATTTTGAAGAAGATTCCACAAAAATTACAGTGTTTTATCAATAACTTGTTAGGTACATGCTGTATATATAACTAGTTATTATATTCCGGATGAGCTCTAGATTTTGCCACTCTGTTCTTATTGATAAAATAATCCATTTGCTTTTTTGATCTTGTACTGAGAGTTTGGTTAGACCTTGTCGGAACTTGAGAGACTATTGAAAATAATGGGTTTCTTTTCACATTTGAGTGCAAGTTTTACATTACATTATATTTTTAAGTGCATTTTTTTTAAAATTCATTTTATAATATGAATTAGCTTCTGGCCAGTAAATACATTTACAGTTGCTAAGCATTTACCTAACAACTGGGAAAAAAAACCCCTGTTTTGGGTCCATTTAGCTGTCAGTAAACTCTGATGCTGACACCAGAATGATAATGATATATTTGTGATATCGATGCATTTGGACCTTGTGTCTTTTTAAAATACACTTCCCAAGATTAGTTAAGTGTTTCCTGTGATGACATATAACACAATTGATGGAATAAAGTACTTTCCCAGGTCTTTTGGGCACTGCAAGGACTTCTAGCACCACCATTTTCTGACTGTATGCTGCCTCTGTGCTCTCTAGTCTTTTCACATTAGAAGAGGGAAAACAGCCCACAAAGAGCTGCATGAGATGGGAATTACATAAAAGCCATGTTCATTGTACTCTTGGAGGCAGAGGTAGAATCTTGTTTAGTGTGTGCAGACTAAGTTGCCAATTATTTATTTGAAAGTTTTAATTGATACCAGAGAGGTTGCAGGCCTTGGCTACATTCCCCAGCAAAGCAAACGCATAGAACAAAATAAGTGTGGTTTGAAGAATATTCAGTGCTTTGGATAGAAATATGCCCTGGTTTAGTCTTGATCTTTGATTCCCAAAGCTGTCCAATTCCAAGAGGATCAGAAGATTGCCCACATATCAGGCTGTTATCTGTTCTTTGGTTATTTATCCTATTTATTTCTGTAGCTTTCCAGTTATTTACTGATGAAAGAATTAATACATTCCTCATTATTGCAAGTATTTTAAGACCTGTGTTAGATCTAAGCCTCCACTGTGATCCAATGGCTTTGACCCGTTAGAAACCAAATCACATCAATTTGCTGGAGCAATGCACTGGAAGATTTGGATTGCTGTAAATATTTCTTTACCCAGATATAGTGCTCCAAACTGAACAGTATAGATTAGTTTCCAAAAAATGCATGCAGTACTTACTTCTTCATTTCTTAACATTCTCTTCATTTTTGGGGAGAGATAACTCAGACAAATCAGAGGTTTCACTAATATTTTCTTCATTCAAAAAAATTCAAAATGGGATTTAAAAAGCATTTTATCACCTAAATTGGACTTTGCCAGGGACACATAACTTACAGATTGTTCTTCTGCACAGTCAATAATGGGAAATAGGGAAAATTTATAACAATTTCGTGTATTTTATCACTAACAAACTTGTTCTGCTTGTCTAGATTATTTTTTTTCTCTGCACAACTTCACTCTGTTACACTTAGTTGTATCTTCCTACATTTTACTAAACAATTTTTTCTACCCTTTATAAATATTTCTAAAAATCACTTAGAAATCCTTTTCAAAATAGTTTAAACATATTTTAAATAAAGCAGATGGGTCTCAAGAAGTCATCTTTCATATGTCTTAGCCATGTGTTTTCATAAAATTTTCTGTATTAAACAGATCTGCTACTCACCCAATATGTTCTATTTTCCTTTTTAAATTGCTTCATCTTTGCAGACAGAAGATGCATTAATTTCAGCTCAGAGCAGTTATCAATAAAAAGCCATCATTCTTATGAAGTTCCTTTTATCTGTGTATCCCAGAGTTTATGATAGATATTATACAATCAATTCCTCCTATGCCTCACTGGCAAAGGTGTGTAAGGCCCCACTGGTAAAGCATTCCTTAGGACTATAAAGTACTATTCTGACTTGAATTTGCTCAGTTTGAAAATCCTTGAAAATCAGGCCACATTGTTTTCAAGCAGGATATCAAAAATGCGGGTCAAGGAAAAGAAATTTACAACTGGGCTGCATTCATCTCTTGTACTTCCAGATTTAAAATCAAGCAGCCACATGGTCACAGGTAAAAAAGTGTTCATAACTCATTGACTTCAATGGGACACAAACATATAAACACATTTATGAAGTAAAAGTACATTAAACCATAGATTGATTAGTTTGGAAAAGACTTCTAAGATCATGGAGTCCAACCACTAACCCAGCACTGCCTAGCCCATGACTAAACCATGTCCATAAGTGCCACATCTGCGTGTCTTTTCAATGCCACCAGAAATGATGACTCAACCAATTCCTGACTGCACAGACACCTGGTATACTCACTGGGTATTTACTATACCAATTCACACATTATTGCCACATGAATAAAATTACAGCATTGCTTGTTCACATAAATGTGAGTGTCCCTTCTTTTCTAGTTTTAGAGAGGAACTGAAAGAGATCAAAAACAATGGCCAGAAGGCTCATTACAAATGTTTTTTTCATTTATCATTTAAGTGAGCCAGGAGTCTGAAAGCAAGCATTGAGAACAAAGTGGTCAAGGTTTCAAGGCTAACTACATTAATCCTTGGTGAATGACAAACATAAATTCTCATCACTTCAAGCTGACAAACAAGAGAAATTAGGGTGATCCATCTCTTACTTTAAGCAACCATTCCTCACCAATGTAATTGATGTCCTGTGGTTATTATCTTACATATTTTAAGAGATACCCCTTAATTAATTAAATTTTGCAGATGTTGCTTACTTTCACTGCAATAATTCATTCTCAAAAAAGCTATGAATTTTTGACATTATCAAAAACCTAAAAATGACAATTCCCCTTCCTAACTGTCCTGAAGAATAAAACAAGCAAAATACAAAGTTCTGCCCTGAGCTCACAGTTCCTGCAATTGCTTCCCCTTTTAAGCAGAGGTCTGTTTGCAGTGGAGCAGGCTAGAAAGTCACAGCCACCTCCCACCTGTTCATTCATTAGGTCACAGGCTTATGTGTCTCATGGTTTTGGACCATGGGCCATCCTGGAAGAGCCTTAGCTACAGTGTGATGATGATTTGTTCTGAGAAACCAAGGCATTTGTGACAGAGCAGGGTTTTACAAATGAATTCATGTAGCAGCAGTTATGCCATACATTTAAAACCAGAAGACACTAACAGATGTGTTTGCAGAAATTGTATAGATATGCTATCAGCTGCTATAGAAGTGGAAGAAGACAGTTTTGAGACACATTTCCAGAGCTACATCTAGCATCCTGCACATTAAACTATTCGTTATCTAAAGATTATTTTGTCCCATGGATTTATCACTGAATACTGGCTTATAAATAGCTAATATAAATATATATGTTCCATGTACATACAGAGCAGTCAGTACATTCTTAAGCAGCATTTAAACATTATTTATGTGATTTTAATTGACTGAATTATAGCTCTGTACATGGCTTTCAGCCATGACAGCGAACATTCCTTCAACAAATCAAGATACCTATTAGCTGACTCATAAAGATAGGGCTACCTGCTCCTTTATTCATTTCGTGCCTCTGAAGACATTATTGGAAAAACATTATTCCTCCCTTTTTGTAGATGTGCACAGCAGAAGTCAAACAAGACCTAAGCTAGCTTTTCATTCCTAAACCAACCAAAACACAGAAACCAGCAAAACCTCTTACAGGCTGGTATCACAAAATTTTCAACATGGCAGGACAAGATAAATAACAGGAGCCAAACATGCCATCTTGAGAAAGCAGAGCAAAAAGACTGTCTTCTAAATATATATGCCTGTATACTTCAGCCAATTCACATTTTTGTTTTTAACTAAATCATACATACATACATTTGTCTCTCATTTGTTTACTTCACCTTTGTATTAGCATCATTAAAATGGTTCATTATTTAATAGCCTGACCATGCAGTGTCTTAACACGTATAGCAGATAACCATATTTTTATAGTGTTATAATAGAAAGTAAAATTGCCCTTTCTGGGTAAAAAATCTACATGTACAGTCTTGCCCACAATTCATTCACTTCTGCCATGCAGCAAAAGTTCTAATTAACCAGGCCTCTCAGGGGCCTGGTTAACTTCTACTTGCACAGCTATATTGCTCAAAACTGTAATATGGTCAACAACTCCCTAAAAAGAAGAGGCTTTGCACTTTCTGGAATGAGAGAAGAAATGGTTTTGCATGGATCAGTAAAGATAGCAATAATTGCCATAAGGCTTACTGCAATTTATGCAGAAGAAGTCTCTCAATTGCTCATAGTGGACTGTCAGATGTGAGACAGCATGCAAATGGAGCAGATCATAAAAATAATTTCTAGCTTGGATTCTTAGAACAAAACTCTTGAAACCTTCTTTTATTGCTAAGAAAAGTAGGAATAGAGAAAACAATGTGATTGCTGGAAACGCAACAGAAATGCATATTTTATTATTCATACTTTTTTACAGAGCTACAACAAGCTAAATAATACAGTTTCCCAAGATTTATGCACAGCTATATCTTGGTAGAACAAAAGGTTCATAAATTGCCAGCACTGTATTAGTCTTTTTTCCGTTTAGAAACAATTAAAATCTTTGTTGAAAGGTTATATCTTTTTCGGTGGCCACTGGTGCCTTAAGACTTGGAAATACAGAAAAGTTTTTGGTCGTTATTGGATACTATACAGTTAAGTATCTTAATGCCTTATTAGGCATTGTCTGTTTGATTAATTTCAAGACAGCAATGAAAATACATTAGGAATATTTGGAAAAGTAAAAATTATACTGAAATAACAGAGTCTGAACTTCAGCAGTTATGGTAGGTGCTATCATACAATTTTTGCAAAGCACGGAATACTTGCTGACAGCTAATTGTACAGCTCTTTCACTGAGCACCTCAGCAGAGTATGGTACATATAATATTGAATATAGCATTTCAAACGCTCTCAGTCATTTTGTGGCACCTTCCCAATGATACTCAGTTTTCCAAAACATAGTTCACTTAGGTAATTTTGAACATGTAGAAATACTGAAGCACGTCCTCCCAAGACGGCTACCTCCTACCTGGAACTTGAAAATATCTTGAAGTATTTTTATCTACCAGTATTTGTCTATATGCATTAGATGTAGGACTCATCTCACCTGAGTTTAATGGTAATGAAAGCATACAATTTCTAATCTACACTAGTTGCCTAATGCAAATGTCTTAGAAAATCATCTTTCATCTTTCAGAGAACAGTTTATCCCTCATGCTTAGAGAGTATCTAACATGGGTTTGAAGTGGAAAGAAAAGTGTGAGGGAATAAAGATTGTGTTAGTGTAAAGTTCCAACACGTCCTGACACTGGTAGTTTTACAGCATGTCTGAACCTTTTCTTCAGCTGTTTATAGGCTTCTCAGAGTCTTACTTCACTCAAAGGAAGAGCCTATTTTCTTCGTGAATGCAGTACAGGCTGCATTCACAAGTATCAAATCTCAGAATTTTTCTTAGGGACTTGGTATGTCCAAAATAGAAACACAGACACCTCTGAATGGAATGACTGCAGGGATTCATCTCTCATGAGTACCTCACCGAGACACCTAAACATGATAATAAAAGGCTGGTGTCTTCCATTCCTCAGGTTCTTATAAATGTCTGCTATTGAGGGTGAAGGAGAAGGCACTGACCACGTAAAAAGGAGAGCCACAAAATGTACACCTACCAGTGACCTATCTTTTTTTTTAACCTACGTTATGGAGCGATAGTAGACATCTCTTTTTGTTTTTCTTTTTCTTTTAGGAAAATACATTGCTGCTTCACCTGTTTCTCATCTTGTTTTACTTACTTATCTTTGGGAATTATGCCTTGGAGGGATTTTCTGTGCTATTGAGTTTTTGACTGCTGAAGATCAGCAGCTTTAACATTTGCCTGTCAATGGCAGTTTTTGTAATCTCATGTTCCATACTCGGCGTGCTGGACGTTACAGCCTTGACATTTGGCCTAAGATTGAGGACTTGCTATTAGTATTTCCCCAGGAAACTGACACTTGATGGACAGGTTACATAATCCATGCTTGGATACATTTCTTAGTGAATTGATCTCCATTTCAAATTGACATGGGCAAAGACACAAATGTAGTACATCACCATCTATTCCCCACCCATAGTGTATTTTAATAAAATGCAACATGCATCACTGCATAAGCTATGAAGCATATAAATCTGCAACATGCAGTTTGGAACTTGCTTACAAAATACCATAAATGCCTTCCACATTTCCCTTGTGTTTGTTTACTTATGCAGGAAGTCTAGAAAAATATTTTGATGTATTGCATGCCATAATTTTTAACATTACTCAAAATGTTCCAAAAGACTTTTAGTGAAAGTTAACCCACATCAATCACAACCTTGACATGAAAAATTACCGCCAACCTTTAAATAAAAGAAGAAAGAACAAGCACTCTAATGCTCCTGGCTGATGCTGAATTGTTGAAAACATTTAAAGTGTTATGCACATATTCTGTCTACAGTGGAACAATATAAAAGGGAGCCAATCATTTATTACCTTGGCAAACATAATTAAAGATCTTTTATCTTCTCAACTTATATGATCCCAGAATGTGCACTTTATATAGTGAGAATTATATTTAGTAACTATTGTATTAGTAACTATAGTAACTCTTTCTACTTTAGATTAACATAGATTCCAATGAATTCCCTAGGAGCTTTTCAAAGTTAGTAAAAATGTGCATTCAGGCCATGACTTTGTCTCATACGTTGCACCTTCCCTATTGTATTTCCCCAGCTGAAGTTATCCAAACAAAAGGTGATACTAGACTGAGCAGGTTGACCTGATTTTCTGGTATTCCTCTTATGAGGGAGCAACAAGGAATACATGCCAAGATCTGGTTGTCTCACTGGATCTGAATACAGAGATCTTTTTATTCACGGAAAGCACGAACAGCATGGTCTCCATCTCTGTGCCAAAAATTCAATAATGTGCCTACCAAGGTGGCATAAGTCCTGTAGCTCCTCCAAGAAAAGTAAGCTTTATCAGAAGTCTGAGACTTATGTCATCATGTCAAATTTCCTGTATCTCTGGAGAGTTTTGGTCAATCTGATACCTTTGGACACAGAATTAAATATGATGCAAGTGAGGAAATGTTTCTTTTCTCTGTTACTATGGAAAACTTCAGCCTTGAAATATTTTAGCTGTACATTCCTCTAGACTGTATGCTTTATAAAACCTTGTTATTACAAATCCAGCTTATTTCAAAGCCTTGATTTGCAAAGCCTCTTTATATACAGATTCTGGTGGGTTTTTGCAGCACATCTAAATCATATCATCTAATTTATTCAAAGTTCTGACTGTGGTTTTCAGTCTCTTTCAGCATTTCAACAAGTTGTGCAAACTATGAAATTTTATGAAAATATGGCATTTACCTGAGGATATGAAAACTTCTGCTTCATCTGACTTTTTATTCTACTATTGCAGTGGTCAGATTCACCTATAAATGTTCTATCACACTTTTAAATCATGCAGTTCTGTATCTTTTGGGGAAATAGATGAAGGCAATTTCCTTCTGCTCACAGTGGCAGCTTTATAGGCTTAACTTGAACTCCTACTGTCAACGAACTAAAGGCATTTTAACTGAGCTAGTGAAAAAAACCCAAACTGGAAATTTCCAGGATTTTTGAAACATCTACCCCACAGCAGGAATCAATTGTATTGTTAATTTGAGAAAATCAGTTTCTAGAAAGTATGAACAATGGTCACAAATAAGAAAATAAATGTAACCAAAAGCAGATTAAATTAATCAAGAAGTCATTTTCTGTGATATCTTCTTACTGCCTGAAACATAAATGTAAATTTAGTGTATGTCAGCCGTACAAATGAAAAGCACAAGACTGAGTTTGTAACTATGAAGCTTCAATACAACTAGTAAATTGAAAACGTTAAAGGAAAAACCTCATGATGGATAAGATGAGATCTGTGTAAACATGTTTTTCTTTGTCTTACTTCTCACCAGCAGTTGCTGGTTCAACCAGATTACTGCTTCCCAGGATCTTAAAGAACTGGTAAGTCTTACAGCTCAGTTTTTCAAAGGTAAAGACTGGTAGCACAGACACTAACCATTTTCAATCACTCTTAGAGTTGATCAACTTTATTTTAAAGAACTCCAAAGCCTCTAATGAGTTTTAGTTTTTTCATTTGTCTACTTTTGTGGAAGATGCTTGTGCTGGTTTTTACTGGGATAGGTATTTTTTTCTCATAGTAGCTGGTATGAGGATATGTTTTGGATTTGGGCTGCAAACAGTGTTGATAGTATAGAGGTGTTTTTGTTACTGCTCAGCAATGCTGACACAGAGGTAAGGCCTTTTCTGACCCTCCCCACGCCAACGCTAGCGAGGAAGCTGCGGGTGCACGAGCGGTTTGAGAGAGGATGCAGCCTGGACAGCTGACCCCAACTGACCCACGGGATATTCCATATCATATTGCATCATGCTCAGCATTTGCAGCTGGGGGAGGAAGGAAGAAAGGGGAAATCTTTCAAGTGGTGACTCTTCTCTTCCCAAAACACTGTTACGTGTGACATGGCCCTGCTCTCCTGGAGATGGCTGAAGCCCTGCCTGCCCATGGGAAGGGGTGAATGACTACCTTGTTTTGCCTTCCTTGTGTGAGCAGCTTTTGCTTTACCTGTTAAACTGTCTTTACCTCAACCACACTTTCTCCAGCTTTTACTCTTCCAATTCTTTCCCTCATCCCATTTTAGGGGGACTGAGAGAGCAAGTGTGGGACTTGGCTGCTGGCTGGGATTTAACAATGACAATGCTGAAAGAATCTCTTCTCTCTTCTTCTGCTTGTTTTCAGTAATTGCCTTGTAATGGCAAGGAGCACTTCAGGAGAATCTATTGGCCATGTTAGGTTATGTCTGACCGCTAGACTGATGCTCTGAAGGCTATAACTCATGGGATTCTGTGCCATAATTTTTCTTCCACTTCATTTACAATATTCCTATTTTTAGTATCAATGTGAGACAGACACAATTATACTTGAAGTTCAGCAGCATATAATAGGTGTCTGAATTTGACTCTTGAATTATTCTAATCATCATTTTCACAATTTAATATAATTTACACAATGCTATTCAGTTTTAAACATCCTGAACTCAAAGTCACATGTTTAAAATCAGGTATTTAAAAAAAAAAGACCCAAACATAAATTATGAAGAAATGCATTATAGTCAAGTACCTGTGATATGCTATGTTTAGCAAATATAGAGTAGCATTCAAGATTATATTTTTAGTAGCTGTATTCTCCATTAGTATTTTTTTCCTGAATTCTGAGAACAACCATCCAGAGTGAACTTGCACTCTTTATGGTTGTGGAAATTTGAAAAAGCTGCTGTAAATTTGAGTTTTCCTTTCCTAGCTGTATTTTAACCCATTGTCTCCTGTGTTTCATCTCATTTCTATTAGCACCTGTCCTTCAACAGCAATTTCCAGTCTCCTTGCAGTTGAGCTCTTCAACATTCCAACTGCAAACAGGTGGGGACCTGAAACCCTGTGTTTTTTCTGACAAGTTCTCTCACATGAACTAGTACAATGAGTTTGAATTGTTACAGAATTATTTTGCAGACCCTAAGTGTCTGTCTGAAACTCAGTCTCCGAAGTACAGGTCTAGCAATTTTTGTCTGGGATTTACTGCAGAGAAGAACCTTCATATGTGCAGTGTAGTTAGTCAGGTGCCATTATAAGATAACTTTGACCATTTGGGGACTGGTTGGATTTATTTTAATGTATATGCATGAAACAACTGTGCAGTGAAAATACAGTGAGTCTCTCAGAAACATCTCTGAAATTTGCAGACTCCTGGTAATCCTATAGGGCTGAATGCTGCTATGAATATGGAGCTAGCCAGGCTAGAAGATGTCAACAAACCACAGACATTCACTCCAATATGTGCCTGGAGTTACAGGCATTCAACAGCCAGACTCACACTACTACATATGTTCAGTAGCAAACAAACTCACCATGATGTGATAGCTTAATGAATAAAAATTATTCTACGAAAGCAAACAGTAACTCCTCAGACAGTTTTTCACCTATTTAATAAATAATAAATAAATGATAGCACAAAACACACCAAAAAAAAGCCTCACCAAAATACTGATACATTCAATCAACTTAGGCAAGCTACCGGGAGCAGGGACAACCCAGAGGAGTGGAGAGGCCCCACCAAATTATGCTTAGCATAAGATTTTCAGGTAGCACATTTTACAAGAATTTCCATTCTAAAAATATTTTTAGCTTAGAGCCTTCAGGACCCCTTTGGAGTGTAACTTTGAAGGTCTTAACTGAGTCATAACTAGAATTGTATCTAAAACATACTCCATGATACTAAAATGTCACTGCTTCTTTCAAGTACAGATATGGAAAACATCACTAGTATTATCCTCACAGAACCTCATGGTAAATTTTGACTTGCATATGTGTATCTAAGTACTGTATACATATATCCCATTGATGTCAGTAGCATATCACAGCTGAGACCTGCTGTGCATATCTGAGAGAAAATTTTTGTAACTGAAAAGATTTCTTAGTGTCTAAAAGATAAAAAATTGTGATGAGATTTGGTCATTGTTCCCAGAGCTGTATAATTAGGCTTAAATGTTCTAGTTACAGTCTTGCTGTGGATTTGCTTGTGTAACTCCTGGTGATTAAAGTGAAACATGAAGAGCAGAACTAAGCTTTTGCTCTTTGGGAAGCAATATATGAAACTCTGCCCACTGAAATCACTAGGAGTATTTTCTTTTCTTTGCTGGGTCAGGATTTTCTCCGATGTCTGGCTGAGTGCTCAATAGATTCATTTTCAGAGACTCTATTCCCTCTCCCATTTCTCCTGGTTAGATAAGATAAAGTATTTTCAAGAAAAAAGTAAAAAGAGAACTAACCCAAATAAATGCATAACCTCGATATCCTACTTCTCCCTGGTATAAAAGGAGAAAAAGAGGGTTTATGTTCCTAATGTAGTTTTATTCTAAATCCAATGTAAATATAGAATGAAATGTAAATCCATTGGGGTTTTGTGTGGTGAATTTTACAACATTTTTAATATTGATTCAACTATATGCTAGAAAATGTCTTTCATTAAAAAATCCATAAGCATTTGAGGAAGGAGTTGAGGTGATGTCTTTGTGTCTGCTAAAGTTTAAGCCCCTCTTGTATATAGCCAGGTGAAATCCAGAAGTGGGCAAAATGACGTAAACCATGTCCTTCTCTGATCTCCAAGATTTTATTACATGCTTGCCTTTACACTTGTAACTCCTTGGTTATAGTTCAATTGAATTCTGCCTCACTGTGTTACTGTCTTAAGTATTTTTCACTTTTCTAATGTCAATAGCTCTTCTGTTGAGAGGACTCAACAGGAAGTGGATGCAGGCAGTTTGAGCTCTGATGAGATCCTTTAATCCACCCCTAATCCCCCTCAATTAAAACTCCATTGATGACAGAAAAATCATTAAGTGCTGAAGAACAGGAAAACGAGTGAAAACAACCCTGCATGAGAAATTAGATACACAGCTTTTAACAGGGATGTCCTGCTCTTTCCCCAGCACACCTCCTTTCTGTGCTGTCCCTGGCAGGCTCTTACCTCCTACAGCTGAGCAGGTAAAAACGTATAGTCAGGCTGGCAGCTTAAGGAATGCAGCTCTCTCTGTTCAGGGACAGTTATGCACAGAATAGTTAACCACACATCCCACCTCTGGGGAAGCTGAGGGGATCTGGAGGCTTAAGTGAAAGGTCCATTCAGTCACTGTTCTCTTCTATAAACACAGAGCTCTAGTAAACTGTGCATGCCTGTTCTACTGATTCACTGCTGCTTACCTGTGTATTTCTGTAAATAATTTCTTGCAACAAAGTTTGCAGAGATAGAAGGAAAACTACAAGTAAAAATATTTTTTTAAAAAATCACTTTGTCTATAAATAAGTTTTAATAGTACTCTTTTCTATTCCCTACTGTAAACGACGAAGAGTATTTATTGTTCAATATTTTTACAATTAGTGTGTCCATTTTTCTGGTTTACATATTTTCTAATGAAGTGAGGGAAAAAATTAAGCCAAGAAAGCAATATTTAATGTAACCCTTTGCACAACCCTCTCCTCCAAAACCTTCAGATGGTTTGTAGGTCATAGTGAAAGAGGAAGAAGCATAGTAGAGGGTGTACAAAGATCTAACGAGCAGCAGGTCTGAATGATATTTTCCACTGGGAAACCTGGGAACCATATGCTGTAAATGTTGAGTACAGTTAATGTGGCTTGAAGCAGCATTAAATCCATTTACCCTGCATGATCCCCCTCTCCCCAGAGTGCACACATAGGTCATGGAGCCAAAAGCAGTACAGAAACCAGCTGGACTTTGTTAAAGGTCTGGTGGTAGCCAAAGGAAAGCTTTTGATAAAGGTTTTTTGCAAGTCTGTGCTGAGAATCTATAGGATCACAGTCTTGATTTCTCATGGATTCCCAGCCTTTATTTTCTTCCTTTCTTGGTCAGCAATTACCCTATTTGGAATCTCAGATAATCTCACAGACAGCAGAAGGGTATGAGGTAATTCACAGAAACTTAAGACCCAAACAACTGTAGTCTTCTTGGACTTATGTTGTTCCCCCATGTGATTTTACACTCTAAGGGAATATGTAAACTTCCATCTTTCTTCATCACTGCTTAAAAATGGAATGGCCTGGTACATTTCCAGGCAATCTGTGTGTACCTATAAACTGAAATGCAGCTCATAAACATTAACCATGTTGAAACAATACATTCGCTGTTTGCAATCACATTATAAACAACTTAGATGTAAGACACAATTTGTATGCATCTGTGATGTCCCAGCACATGGAAACCCAACCTCCACACCTAAACCACAGAGAAATTATCAGCACATATATATTTCGCCCTGCACATAAGCTTTCAACCAATATGTACATCATCCCTACGACATTTTTTTTAACAAGTACTTCTTCGTGAAATGTTGATGGTATTAAACCTCTGACCACTTTTACACTCCTTTAATGCCTCTTCTCTCTATTTCCGTGGTATACACTTCCTGCTGTCTACTTCAAACTGCAGATTTCCAGAACTTCTTTGCTACCTGCTTAAGTGCCTTGTTCAATGCCTTGTATTCTAATTCCTATGTAGTGCCCCTAGGGGTTGCAGTAAAAACAATAATTCACGTGTCCTGATCCTTCAGATACTTTCTAGTGTAAGTAATACCCACTAATGCTGGTAAGCATGTCCAAGAACAGGCTGATGATTTGTACACTTGGCAAACAGAGGCTCAAGAGATTCTTTAGAGGTTTCACTTGATAAAGAGGAGAATGTTGCCACACATGTATTCCCTGACATTTATTTTGATACAGCAAAAAGCTTTTGAAAGACAGGCAATTTCCAAGTACTGAAGTACCTTGCAAGTTGCTTGTAGATCTCCTTTGGACAGCTGGGAGTCATCCCACTTGCTCCACAGCCATCAGAGTCAGATGCCAGTCATCAGCTTCAGCTGGAAAATTACAGGATCTGAAAATCTTCCACAACTCCTCCAAGTTCTATTTATAGAAATTTACTAGGATCTACACTCAGTGGTTCTGGTGCCATTGATAATTTTAGAGGGGACTTGGCTGGTTTCTTCCACCTCTTTTTTTGAACAATTTTGATACAAGTAAACATAAGGTCAGAGTCAAGACCTTGCAGAACAATTCTCTATTTTATTACACTGCAAACTTGTATGTTTTAGGACTTAGTGCTGTTGCAGAGTAGTCCACTAGCAGACACTCTCTGTCAGTTTATTTTTGTATAGTGAAATAAATAAAAAAGGCACCGCTGCTGGTTTTCCACAGGAGAAAGTGCTACATAACTTGATTAATCTTATGAATAATATGCTAGACTGATTTATTTTCATAAAGTCAAACAGAGAATTTAGTCACACAGTCCTCCTCAGAGTCAGAGAGCATATATGAGGAACATGACACTCAAATGGATGCCTGAGGTGTCAATTCCTTTGTCAGCTCTATTACAGATATTCTGCTTCCCCTGCTCTCAGTTTTCCAATCTGTTAGATATGGTTGAAGTGCCTCATCAGTTGTATGAAGACACTGAGGTCTATAGGTAGCCAGGCTACTTTGCCCAGATAAATTATGGTCAGACTTCACCCTCTAAAAGATCCATTTGTCTGATGGCAAGAGGATATTTGTGTTGATGTGTAGAATACCCACATAGTGAACCTTTTCAATAGTCTTAAAGGGTAAGCCTAGATCTCTAAAATGAGATGTGTTCATCTGTTCAGCATCTACTGTTCCTAGATACCAGGATCTGTTCACTGATTACAGCTATTTGACCCTGCATTCCTTTAGGAACACAAATTAAAAATGAGGCAGCCACATTGGCTGTTTTGTGACCACAGATAAGGAACTTAAACCTCTAAGAAGCACCAAGGAAAACAGAACAAGCTACAGATCCCTGTCTGTTCTTTCAGTATGTCCTGTATACGAAGTGAGGTGTTCAATATGCTGCCCCAGGGAGCAGTCCAGGACTGTCTGCAGCCCAGGAGAGACCCAGCCTGTGCCTTCCTGGCACCTAAGGGATGCTACCACTGCTGCCAGGGCCATGTCTCAGCAAGGCAAAAGCAAGTCTCTGCAGCTTTTCTCTCCTCACTTCCTCACTATTAGCCTGCACAGAGAAAGTTTTGGCTCTAATCAGACATCATTTCCCACCAGCTATTGCAGTTGATGAAAAAGGCATTTCAAAGCACTTGATTAGGTATGCAGCATGAGCCTCTGTGTAGCCTTGTGTAAGACAGGATAACAGGTTGGTGTCTGTCTTCCAACTGATTTTTTTTAAGCACAATTTTGCTAAAGTCAGCGTTTCTAGCATCAGGCATTTGTGGCCAGCCCAAACTAGAAAAGCATCTACACAATTGCTTGACTGTGAAAAACATTAGTCAAGGGAGAAGGAAGAGGTGTGTACTTGTGAGACGGGCAGTATGGCAGATCAGTAGGCTGTAGGAAAGCCAGAACAGCAGGCACAAAAATAAAACATTAATCAGAAAGTCAAAATTCAGGTCCTGTCTGGTGTCTCCATGGAAGAAAACAGCACTTTTTCCAGAAGCAGTTGATCAGGTATATTTGACTCTGTTTACTGAGCTAAGGAAGACAGCCCAGCACTCGTTGATGATGGGCAGCATAATGGCAGGCTACCAAAGTCCCAGGTGCTTTTCTCTCTGTCACTGTAGATATAAGATTGGAAGTGATCTGGAAAAAAATTTCGAGATACTACCATTCACACTCAATGAAGATAAAGTGGTTTAAACTGTTCCTAAAATACATTCACTTGCTGAGAATAGAAACACTGGCTCACTTTTGCCCATGCTTTGCTCTCATTTCATGCAAAGCTAGCACTGCAAGCCTCACAGACCCTGTGGTCACTGAGCAGTGAGGAAGCGAGACCACAGCCTCGATCTAGCACTAACATCATAGGTGAGATGAATTCCTTTATTGTACCTTGGTTTCAAAACCTTGTTTAACTCAGGGCAAATACAGAACTGTAACACTGCTCTACATGTATTCACTGATTTCCAGCAAATTGGTCTTGTGAAATTTAGCTTGAGCAGAGAGCAGAAGCTTTGGAGAAAGAAGATCTTTCCCAGTACTTTGAGTTGGAGCTTTCTTCAGGTCTACTCATTGAAAAATAAATTCTACTGAAAATGTGAATGTTCCTAAGAACTTCTTACATAGAAAAAAAATTGATATAATTCAAGAAGTTACTGCAAAATGTGACTAGTTAATGCAGAAGCATCCAGAACAGTTTCTTAGAGACTGCTAGTGAGTTTTCATGCAAATTCCCAGCTCAAAGTTTTGTAGAAAAATAATCACTAAAAATAATTTTGCATTATTGTATAGTATTGTTATTTTGAAAATATTCAATTTTTTTGGACTTGAAATATCAGTTGAGTGATGTAAAAACAAAATACATCAATGGGCTTTGGATACTCTCTTTGTGTATTAATTTGGATAAGTAATTTTTGTATTTCTTTTTTCTTCTGGAACTCACATTCCTCTGAGAAAACTAATAGAAGTCAAAATTTTCTTGCCAAAAGAAATGTGTGATTTTTTTTAAGTATGCTCTTAGAAAATATTTTGTATTTTTTTCTGGAAAAATGTATTTACTATCAATAGCATTTAAATGGTGTCCAGCTACTAGGAAAAAAATTATAACCATCTTTCCAATATAAAGTCAGATACAAAGACTAAAGGGGAAAAAAAAATCACAAAACCATACATATAAAAGACAGCATTAAGGAAAAAAAGAAGAATAGCTGCATTATTTGTTCTTATGATGTGCAACTTGGGTCTTTATGAGTTGTTGAATGACAACTTAATTTGCAAGTGGGAGAGCAAAGAGAATAATGTGATAATTTACCTCCAAATGAAGATAGAGCAGTAGAATATACAAAATGTATCAACCCCCTTCACAGATGGATTTTTTAAAGTCTTCCAGTCAAAAGTATTTTAGCATTTTTTTAAAAAACAGTTGTATCCAGCTGAAATTAATTTCACTTGTGCTTTTAAAAGCCTTTTACATGGGAAACGAATGCACAACTTGCAACTTAATATGGCAGAGTATGGGTGCATTTAAGTTTGAGAGGAGAAGGGGGTGTTTTAATATGCAAGTCTAATAGTGCTATTGGGTTTTCAAGAATCAGAATGATCTAATTGCCTCCTAAAGAACATCTAAATATCATGGTATTCAGAGACATGTTGTGTATTGTTAAATTTTTTCAGTAATATATAACAAGAACACAATAGCTCCAGTAAATCAAACTAAAATGAATGATTAAGTATCTGATTTAATACTGTGCATTAATTTTAGTTCAGATGGTCCTTGCTTTGTTTTATAATACAATTGCATTCAAGACTACATCATTTGCATGCTGCTGGGAGGTACATTAAAAAATAATCTTAAATTATCAAGAATGAAAGGGAACAATTGTTAGGATACAGTGTCCATATATCAAAGACAAGTCTTTAGTGAGCTTCTCAATTCTTATTTAAGAACACATACTTAATTGCCCTAGAATTCTTGAGTTTTTCCTACAATACAGTCCACTTGCTTCCCTTCAGGTTTGTAGACTCTTAGCCATTACTGCTACGCCTGCAAACTGCCTGTAACCTCTTATTAGCAAGTTTTAAACTTTCCTGCATCTATCTCAAAGCTACAGGTGTACTGTATCATATCTTTCCAAAGGATTCAGAGACAAATGGAGAATTTCATTCTAAATTACTGCTTTAAAGTTCTGTAGATCCACTCATCTATATGCAGGGTCTTCTATCTCCATTCAAGAGTTTATTCTACCTATCAGGTTTTTATCTTGGCTCCTAGTTTTTCATTGCTCCATCTGAAACCCACAACTGGCTTTGGAAGAAAGGCAAACAGTTCAGAGGTAAACATACAGTGTATTAGTTATACTAGTTATAAATAAAACAAAAATGGCCTATCAGAAATACAGCTGATGTAATCTTTCTGAGCGTTATGGCCATGTCACCAGATGGAGCCCACCCTGTGTCTGTGGTCCTGCCTCCCTGTGATCCTGCTGCTGCTGCACATGGCTAACATGAGCGGAGCATGACAGCAAGCTCAGCATCCATCAAGAAGAGTTTCACCATTATTGAAAAGAACCTGACCTGTGTTTTTTCTAAGCCATCTAAGGCCCTTTCACTGTGGATTTCTTAAGCTGGAATCTAGTCTTTTCCCAGTGCTGAAAAAGGCAATAAAAGCCCCTTTTCATTAAGACAGTGCAAGGGTTCCTCCTGAAGCCTGAGGGTCCCTTCAGTGCCTCAAGAAATAACCATTCAGCTTGGTAAGAACTGCTGCCTTCCACCTGCCACCTCAGCATGATCCTTGAAATGCAACAGAAAGGCAAATACATTGGGCTGGTAAGCTGAGAAAAGAAGGGCCTGGTTGAGTGCATGGGCTAATAAATCAATACATATGTTCCTGTCTCCATGTGAAGGAGAAGTCTCAGCGAGTGCCAGTGATGGCTCTGAGGAGCAGCTGATTGCAGGGCAATCCATAATATGGTATAAGATGGAAACAATGGCCAGTCATGGGAGGTATGCAAACCCTCAAAAATTTTGCGAAGAAAGGTATATAGAAATATATTGTTCAATGCTTAGTAAGCTATGTAAATCTTAACTACTTATTAACAGTTTTATTTAGAGTAGTACTGAGAAAAGTAGCAGACTAGGAAAATATTCATATTCATCACAACTCATCATCCTCTGTGTATGGTCAACCCATTCTCCATCTTCTAGGTAAAAAATATTCCAAGAGCAATGCAGAAAAGAGAACAATCCAGCATTCACAGAAGCATGCCTCATCACACTGGGGGAGAACACTCTTGCTCTTCATGGATCTGTTTCATATAAACGCAAGGATATTAATACAAAAACACTGATGACCTAGTTGAACTGTTGACTGTATTATAATAGAGACAACAATCTATACTGATACACACAGATCAACAACTTCAGCTCTAAAACGTGAGGCTTCTTTACCCTTGTAACTCTTTGGCAGTAAGGCTGCAAAGCCTTAAATCTTGTTCCTGTTCATATGGATACCTAATGCCTTTTCAGTCCTCCCAAAGGGTTTATTTCATCCATGTCCATAGTGGTGTTTCCACCACTGGCTGGTTACACACTACATACATACATCCTCTTCTGCCTGAGTTCAGCAGCATGAGCGGTCACTTGGTACTCACCAATTTCCAAATTGGAGGAGGAAGGTCCCTGATTTGTGGAGATCTCCAGGTCCTACTGTGTTCCATTCTAGCTATAGGGTGCTGAGACTATCTGTAAATCAGCCTCTAAGTGGAATGTCCATTGATTGATAAAATATTAAAAGCCTGTAATTAGTGCATAAATTTTAGGTAGTGCCACAGTTCCTTCAGTCAAACAACATAAAATTTTGAAATTTGTCCATAACTATGCATACTTAGACATCCTTAGATGTTTCTTACACTTTATGTATCTATATTTGTGTAATGACAATTACTAAAGAAATAATATCTAGCAGTGGATACTATTGAGTCTGTTTCATAGAAGCATCCCTGTAAAGAAGCTGCCAATTTGGCTAATAGAAAGCTCTCTCATTAGCTTGTTTTCAGTACTTCTTGCTTGAGAAACTTCCTTTGTTCTCATCAATGTGACTTTGAAATGAGACTAAAGGGAAAGAAGCTGGCTGGAACAGAAACTTCTTACACACTACTCCAAGCCTTCATAGAAGAATTTTTAAAGAAGACTGCAGACTTAAAAAATCAACAGTGTAGTTAAATGGTATGCCATAGATGCCAAGTGTCCATAGTACCATAAATTTAAAGGTCATACCTTAAAAACATATAAGCCTCTAACCTCCTTGAAACTGTGATGGATTTTACATTAAATTAAGGATTTTACTTTTTTTTTTGTAAAACCTATCCTATATGACTTTTGCCAAGTTGTATCTTATTTTGCCACTTTTTAGCCTCTTGAGATTCCAATTCTCCTAATTTAATAAAACCTGTGAATGCAATCAGCAGGCTACTCTTCTGCTCCTACATCTCAAATAAAAGATGTTGTATGAGTCTATATCCAGCAAAGATCCTCACATCACACTTCTTGTAACCTCCTATACTGTTTTGCTGAGACTTTATCTTTCATAATGTCTCAGCAAAAAAGGCTGTATACTTCTCTCTTCTGCATATGGAAAATCAAATTGGGGATGCATATGTGTAATTTCCTTATCTGACCTATATTAGTGAGGGAAGTAACAAAAGAGCTGGAACTGGTTTCCCTCTTTTTTTAGCTGTTATAAATAAGCCTGTTCTTATTTATGTGTGTTTTCCAGCACTCATTTTCCTGTACTCAGTTTCCAGTAAACCCACTAGAGATCCTGTAGCATCCATCTTTGTTTCTCTCATGTTAATATATTAATCATTCCATATGACAGTGCAAAATATTTTAGCAACAATAAAAGCTGACTGGAAAGCAGCTATAGCAAGCATAAAGGACCAAATTCTAATCCAGTTATATTAATGAGCTGCATTCTCCTGTCCAGCAGGACTCTTTTTGCTTGATGTACTGCTTTATACACTTTAGCAACAGAATAAATGGTGTGATGTTTTCTCTTTGTGAGCCTCTCTTAGTGTAAGTTCATGACATCCAGCAAGAGAGAAATATGCCAGAGAGAACTCATAGCACCTCAAAAGTCTCATTTGAAGACTGCCTGAAGAAGAAGGGAACAGACTCCACATCCTGTGGCAAAAGTCCTGCAAAATGAATGGCCCAGGCTAAAGCTGGCCTCCTTATCCAACCAAGTCTAAGAAAAGCTGAAGGGAATATGACCTTCATCTCCAAGGGCATACCAGGCCCTCTGGGGAGTCACACATTTGTTTAATGGAAGAAAGTCACACCCCAGCAAGGGGCCTGCATCCTCTCTCCTAAACTGTAAGTTAAAATCCATCAGTCATTTTAAAAATGTCATACACAGAATTCTACCCTACAGCATTAAAATAAACAGCATGATACTGGTTTTGTGTTATTTTTCTTTAATCTACTAAATAGTCTCTCGGCACTCCAATACTACAGTAATGGGCTCTGGATAATAACTTATACTCAGAGTTAGACTTTAACCATATTGCAGTGTTTGTCCCTAAAATATGACAGCACCATGGCATTTTTCAGCGAAACGCAAGGGAAAAATGTGAGAATGAAAAAATATGATTGCATCATATTAGAAAACAATAAGCTAAATGCCAATCTTCAGTCATTTCTAAGTGATATCCTTGTGCTATACTATTAGTTCAACCAACATTACTCTGCTTCAAACTGAAATAATAACAAGAACAGAACCGTTTGTTCAGCCTGACTGCTGGAAAAGGAAAATGACGTTGTGTGTAGAACTGCAGGAAATTATGTTGACTGATAACAAATATAATTATTTCTGAATTATTATGATTGTGTCACAATCACAGCATGAATGCAAAAGATTTTTTTTTTCTCCACTCCTCTTTTTTCCCCCTACAGCACAACTCCTTATCTTCCCTCTTTGTTCCTACCTTCTGCAGCAGTTGCGACACTGGCACTGTGCCCCAGCTCATGAAAGCTATAGTACTGTGGATTATCAAACTTTTTGCCTGGAATAAGATGGATGCAGAAACACTCTGTTTAACGAAGGTCCCACGTCATCTTTGCCCAGGCTTCTTCCCCCCCTACTCTTTGAAGCTTTACTAGAATATATTGTATCACAGGGCAGCATAAAGGGTAGCTACTTCCTGAGAGGGTTTACAGGCTGCAGAATTAGCTTGGTTTTAAGAAAACCAACCTTAAAACAATAATTCATGATAGTGTCACTGTAAAAAGGCTAGTGATTTGGGGCTGAGGCTAGTTGGTTGGATGAAAAGGTTCATGAAATGGATTCTAACAGAAAAAGAGTAGAATAACTAACAATGATTGGAGAAAGCCCCCAAATTGGTAAGCTATTGTAGAAGATCACAGCTGTTGATGTACGCTATAGCAACTGAAGAGAAAGGAGATGGATTTTGAAAATTAGACCTTAATGAGAAGCAAAGAACAGAAAAAAAAATAGTAAACTACAACTGATTTACAACAGCCTGTTAAATAATATTGGAAAAGGTTACCCAAAATGGGGGAATAGTTCAGATGCTGAATTCTGGTTTTGCGTTAACTGGACCATGGGAAAATTTTTTGGATGAGCAGTTATCATGATCTGAGGCCTGTTCCAGCTATGCTGGTGGGGAAAAAAAGATGACAGCTTCAGTTGTTAAAATCCACAGGCAATTGTAGAGTGGGCCTCCAGCCCACTGCACAACAAGGTTTTAGCAGCACCTGGACTACATACCAGAATCTAGGAAATACGTCAAAGTGAAGAAATATCCAAAAACACTGCTAAGCTTCCAATAGATTCATCTGCAGTGACTAAGCAGCAACAAATAGGGCTGGTCTACAGTGAAAAAATTGCAATGTGTGTCAAAGTAGAGTACCAGTTTCTGTGTGGAAAAGACCATTAGTCAGTAGCAGAGGCCAATGTCCCACAACATGACGTGTTCTAGTAGTCCCCAGCCACCCTTTTGTTGTGCTCTGAGCTGTAGGAGCTGGAGGATAGGAGGCAGATTGGTTTATTCAATTGCTGAGCTGCAGAAGGCTGGCAGTGAGCTGCTGGCACTGGGGGGTGGTCACTCAGAGCCATGAAAAGTCTTTCTGAAAAAGGCAGTCACGACTGTCTGCCTCACACAATGTAACCAGTCACATCTCATCAGAGATGTCTAATGTCCTTATGATGTCTGCACTTCTTATTGACTGTGCACAAGAGAAAAGACTGTCTTAGACAGGGAGACTTTGTCCCAAGCATTAGCTCTGGACTGAGTCTACTTAAACAGGGTTTAAACAAAGTCTTGCGAATTGTAGCAGAAGATTGCTGTTTTGAAAAGGGCTGTGTTTATCCTGGGTGCTTGAGTGTCACATCTGTGTTTTTTATTTGATTGCCAGGATCTGGAAGCTTGGGATCATAGCAGCAGCTCCTATTTAGGCTTTCCAACATGGTGAATCTCTTTTTGAACTAATCCCATTAAAAGGAGGGTTTCAGACAAAGCGTGAGGCACAAGTCCATCCACCAGCTCTTTGAGACCCTGCTTTTTGTGGAAAAATTACAAATTTCTGTATTTGCCTGGGATATAGATTTGCTTTGTAATAACTAGCTCAGTTATTAATGTGCTACAAAACTCCCATGTTGGACCTCTCAGGGTGTCAGAAGGGAAGCAACCACTGTCTGATCATCCCCTTCATACAACACACAGACTAGTGGAATAACACAGACATCTCTATTTTATATTAATCCATTAGGTCTCTGACCAGGCTTCACATCCATTCCTCCATTTATAATGCTTCAGCTACAAATATCCTGGCAACATTCTGCTCTTGCTATCTTCATAAAAATACATGCCAAATCTACTTTTCTCTCCCTTTCCTTTGAAACAGAGTGAAGCCTACATTATGGTCCCCAAATTGCTTCGCTGCTTTGATTCCTTAGGCTACATTTTAGAGTATAAATATCTCACAGCACACAAGATGAACATGGGATTTCCAGTATGTATAAGCTATTAGAAGTAAAACAATATGAAACATTCTGAAACAAGTATGGCTTCTTGCTCCACAAAGTGATGTATTAAAACTATCTTAGCTGCAACTTGGCAGTGTGGAAATTATCACAAGCTCTTATATAGGGAAACTGCTTGTAAGCAAAATTAAAGGAGATGGGTCACTAACTCCTCAAATAACAATGTCTTAAAATAATGAAAGTGGAAAAGAAGAAACTTGAGACATCCAAAACCTGCAAGCTTATCTTGGTAGATAAACTATTGTTACTAGCTACCTATTGAGCCAGCTAATGTTTAATTTCACTAACCTTGAGTGAAGGCCTGTGTAAGAGGCACAATCAGACAATAGGCACAAAGGAAGAGATAAGGAAAAATGTAGAAAGATTAGCAAGGAGAAAGGCTAGTAGGGGATTTTGTCTGCTACAAAAAGAATTATGTTCTTAATGGGGGGAATAAGACATAAAAGAAAGGACATTAGAACGCACTAAAGACAAGAGATCTCAGCTTTACAAAGTGTACTATGCAAAAGAACTCATTGATAAATATTTAAATATAAATATGTATACACATATATGCATTTTGCAGAGATATGAAAAGCTTTATGCCTTGAATCATGTTCTAATCATACTTTCACTTTCTGAGATATGCATACTTTGATGTTGGCAATGGGATAACACTATTTGTGTTCTATTTATCTATACTGCATAAAACCGTGTGAGATATATATTATGCTACAGCCAAGGCTTTGATACACAGGAATATTTCCTCTTTTAAATTATTACCATTCCTTTTTACTCATCAGGAGCTTTGTCACAGCTACCTGCCTCGAAGAGACCAGATTTATTCAATATGTCCTTATGCTTTATATTGATGTTCCAGGCAATTCAAAGGTGGCACATCTGTCTGTGAGCACCTGGCAATAGTTTGCTGACAGGAGCAAAGAACATAAAGAAACATTGTTCTAGACCCCATCAGAAGAGCCAAGTACAGAAGTGGAAACAGACTGGTTCAGGCTTCCTTTCTCAGCTGTAAAATGCACAGACTAGGCAGTCACAGCTGCATTGCTGGCTTGTAATGAAAGCTTTGGGCTGCTTGCTGCAGCAAGTTTTGATGTATCAGCCATGTCTGAAGCAGATCACTAGCTCAGGCAATTTCTGGACTCCTTGAAGGAAGTCTAAAGTTAGTATTTCCTACTGCCTGGATATTTCTTAATACCTAAGGCTTTCACTGGTTAGTGAAAAACACGAGGTATTTGGAGTTTACTGGAATTTTCAGCATCTGAATATGGTCCTATCTGACAAATCCTTGAAGTGCTGAATGCATACAGAAGGAAAGACTTAAAACAGTGGACTTGTTTTTGTCCAAATTCCATCAGTCATTGCTGAGACCAGAGAGCAAAAGAAATTATAGTGCCTAAGGAACACTTCATTATATTGTGCACACTCATATTGTGCTACATGTAATGACCACAAGGCATGATTCTGATCCTAATACATATACCTGTGTTTATATACTTTTCTATGTAAGCATGTATGTAATATAATATACATTTTATATAATGTTTTTAGTAAACTTGTAATGTATACCACGTAACAATTCTACTGCTGACATCCATGTATATACTAAAATAGAGATATAAGATAATGTTAGTGTGTGTAATGACCAAGGATGGTAGTAGTAGTATTAGAGTAAGTAGAGCTAGGGAATTTTTTCTAAGTTTTAGGCTAAAGGAGTATGTGAAGAAAAGACAACAATGAAGTCTCCTAAAGGAGAACACTGTATGTGGGACACTCAGGCCAAGAATCATGAGCATAACAATTTAAGCATTTAAACTTGTTGGGTTGTTTGAGGATTTTACAGTCCAAGTGAGTTTCAGCCTGGACTGATTCCTTGATCTGTTTGAAAATCTAGCATAAACACCTGTGCTGACAGAGGAGGAAGAGTGGGCATGGGGTGGGAATGAGCAGTCTAGGGAGGAACTCCTTCTACCAGCCTTGCTTTGAAATTCCAGCCCTGGCAGCACATGGGAGTGCTGTGCAGACAGATTATAAGAAATCACTTCTGTTGCTGCATACAACAAGAGCCATATGTGCATATCAGAGCATTATAAATAATGCATTCTTTGAATCTTGTTACCAAAACAAACAGACCATTCTTAAAACACCCTGCCAGCATCTATCTCTTGTTTCCACTAAAAATATTCCTTGAACTTTCAAGTTGTAACTGTCAGCCTTATAAAGCAAAAGGCAAAGGTCTCTGACAACTTGTTAAGGAAAAAACTTTAGTGAAAACTTCAGGGTAAAACATGTTTTAAAACCTCACCTGTTCAAATAATCTTTTTTTTGTATTTCAGGGTGTTTTACTATTAGCCCACTGGCTAATAATAACTTCCTGTGTGTTTATTGGAAGATGAATGTGTTTTATTTGCCTATTTAAGTTCCAGAAATCTGCTCTATTTCAACCACATATGAAGATAGAATATACTGGTTGGTGAGGTATGAGCAGATATCAGCAAGGGCGTAGTCTGCTGTGATGAGACATTCATTCTTCCCATAAGGGGATATATGCAGTACATTCCAAGTTTCCACAGGTGCTTATGTTGTAATGAAGACAGATATTTCAATTTCTCTGAGTTTTGACAAGGGAAAAATAGAAGTATTATGGTTAAAGACCCTGTCTGAAATTTGTATATTAGTTTTGGGCAAAACCTTTAAGTCTGTGCCTAAGGTTAAATCATCATAAATGGATATGCTCATGGAGTGAAAAAAAAAAAAAAAAAAGCTTATTTAAATAGAACACTGGTCATAGAGGACACATAGAGGAAAGGCAGGAAGGTAAGAAGACTCATCACCCCTCTTTCCCTTGAAGAACATGTTGTAAAGCCTTGGGGGCAGCCATCCAAATTACTACAGACAGTATCTACTCTTCCATAGAGAGAATCTGGGGGTGACAGAGGAGGAATGTTCCCCTTTCTCATTGCCACCTCTGCAGGTGTACAAGATTTTCTCCTCTGGTGTGTATGGCCAGCAGCAATTTGAATATGGTCCTTATCTGTCCCAGGGCCAGATAAGATTCCCCAAACCAGTCATAGCTGCTTTGTTACTGTTTGTTTACACTGCAGTATAAATAGCAGTGCCCTTCTGTTCCAAGTATTTATATAGCCCCTATCATTGCTGAGCCCAAGTCCCTCCCAGTCTTAAATGTGTTTACTCTCACAACAGCACTTCGAGGGCAGTGCTGTTAGCCCATCTAGGAGTAGCAAGCCAGGACACAGGACAATTAAGGTCTGAACAAAAGCATGCAAACATCTGACTTCACTGATTCCAGTAGCGTTTACACATCTAACCAGAACTTCGTGTCCATGCCTAAACAGTCAGCACACCTTCCCTTGACAAGTTATGGAGCAGGGAATTCAAGTCAGCTCCCACCACCTAGCAGATGTCTTTCTTTTCCACGAGGAATGTGTCTGGTGAAACACGGGAATAACACTGCATAACAAGGAGACTACCTGCCCTGAGGGGTAAATACTGTGGTCCCTTATTGCTGTGTAGATGATTTTCAGAGATGAAAGTGGAAGAACACTAAGATAATGTAAAAAAGAAGTAATTGTGGAGTGAAAAGTTAATCACTTCTTCTCACAGTCTCAGAAATATCTTTCTAAAGTTACACCTCCTAGAGACAACTTTTCCCCTGGTAGGGATCCTAGTAGGAGAGTTACATATGAGTGATGGAGTTTTCCTGCTGTGCTGTGGGTTTTCTTGCTCAGGACAGTCTGTGGTTCTGAATTTTTCCTACCTAATGACTACAGAATTTGATCTTTTAATTGGTTTCTGAGTATTAATTGCATATGAAAAGGTAAGGTATTTATCTTTGTAAAGCAGTTCTGAATGCTGAATAACCAACTATTTTTCATGAGGAGTTTTACTGTACAGCCTGAAAGGGAATGCAGATTTATACAATAAATACAACTGCTCCAAAAGAGATGAAATTTATCTTAGCAACTGGCTAAGTCTCTCTAGGATTCATCCCTAGTCCCTGTCTATCAGTCAGTGTATCTTTCTTCTAAGGTTTCTAAGTTTCTAAGGAAACTAAGGTTTCAGTGTGATAAACCATACTCTTTTATAAATTATAAAAGTTTTATTTTGTCAGAGACATGAGGAATTCCTTCATGTGAGAGTTTTTATCCCTTAATGAATCATATTAATAGCAGTAATATTAATAATTTACTTTATATCCTAATTGGGATTATATCCAAATTATTAGGCACAACCTTGAGCATAAATGAACTAGGGCAGGGGCAGTTTATGGTTACAAGGCTAATACAGTTTCTAGACCCAAGTAAATAAATAAATAAATAAATGAATAAATAAAAATCTTACCAAGAAACAGCAGAATCTTAACAATTGCCGAGCCAGCAGGACGCTGGAATCCTTGCGAGTTCACCCTTTATGGCCCAAGAAAAATACATTGTTAAGCAATTTTGTTGTTCCTACCAGCAGACCTTGAAGTGGAAATTAACGAGTGGTGGTATTCTCTCACACCCAATCCCCTGTACATTTGCATTCATTTGCATATGAATGCCCAGCTAATTGTTTTGAAGTAACAATTAAGAGAACAATAGAGGAAAGAAAAGGGACTCCAGGCAGCAACTGACACCTGGGACTCTGTATTAAGAAAAGCTTTTACATATTTGAATTAAAAATAGACAAAGGAACAGAAACAGGCAGGCATAAAATTCATTACTGTAAGGAAAGTAGCACATCACATCCGTGCACACTACCATGCTCCAGAATGTTTCACACTCATCCAGCCAAGAGATGTACAATATACTGGATGGTACAGGAGGTTGTTCCTTCTGGTGTGCATTTTAGAAAAAAGTTGTTTTCTCACATTGCCCATATGCCTAAACCAAAGAGCTTGAGTTCAGAAGGAAATTATCATTTTGCCAATTTGGCATCAATTTCAGAATGGATTAACCTTTCCTGAGAAGTTCAGATGTGCATGGATTCAGCAGTACCTTTAAACCATTTGCCTGCAGTTAGAACTGGATCCATTGGAATATGATAATAGAGGATTCATTTCTGTATAACACCATCAGTGCCATCTGAAATTATTACTCAGCCTGCATTTCCAGTAGGGATCCAATTATCCAATTGTTGGTGCAATGTGGTTTGTTAGACTCAGTCCTCCCTCCTGGTAATGATGATATAGCTCTTTTTATCTGGAGCAATTGCTGTTGTTAACTGTACCACTGGCAGATGCTTAGGCTCTGCTGTCCCCTCCTGCAAAGAGGAGCGTGGGGTTGGGAAGTAGGCTAGGAATGGAGCTAGGCACAGTTTCGTTCGGTAATAACCCCTGCTACTAAAGAGGTTTATTGACTCCAAATTACTGATCTCTAAAAGCACTTTTGTACCCAATAGGATCATCTGAGCCCTCCTGTAGAGAAAAACGCCAGCACACAGCAGAACAGAAGAAAGTTTGAGGCCACAAGAAAGGTCCACATCAGCCAAAGGAGTGGGGAGCAGTGGGGCTGGAGAATGGAATAAAGCTCTAGGTGAAGAATCTGTGTGTTCTCTTGGGCAGACAGACACAAGCAGAATCCTGATAAGAGCTGCAGCCCAGGAACTGCTCACACAGGGCACTATTTTTAACCAAAAGCTCCTTTCGACAAATTTTCTTTTACGGAGCAAAGAGAAGGTAAGTTGTATACTGAGTACATTTCAAGAAATAAAAAAATTTAAAAAAAAAAAAATCAACACACAAAAAAACATATAGATTAATTCAGAAAACCCAGGCTCATGACCAGCTATTTCTGATCCAGATGAGACCATAGTCTGCAAAGGATGTCTGGGAGATACTCTTAATGCAAAGGTGAAAACTGTAATCTGACCATAAATTCCATTTCTTAAAATGCAAAATTTCTTAGCCTCAAATAGTTGTGAGCTATGCTACAGGTAATAGCATCTTGGTACTCTGGTGGTCATGGGTGGCAAAACTGCCTGAATGCTCCAGGCCTTTTTAAGTGAGAGGTCTTATTATTCAGAGCAATAAAAACTTCCCCTTTTGCAATTAAATAGTTCATTTTAAAAAGAAGAAACATACAGTCACAGGAGGAGGTTATCTAGCTTTTTCTACTGTCCTTCCTTAAATATCTGTAATTTCTGATTTACTTTGATAAAAGCTATTGTGAGGTAACATACATTATACATCTGTATGTATCACACCACAGCTAAGGCATGTGAATGTACAGCATCATGTTTGAAGATGATCCTAATCATGAAATGAAATATTTATAACACATTCTTCAGCATTGTCGTGTTCGAGTTGCCTGAATTGCTGGAAAATAAATGTCATATCTATATAGGACTACAATGGCTTTTCTCGTACTTGATCACAAAGATAAGTAAGATAGATCCATTGAAAGGCAGAACTTTCACTATAAAGGATTTGAAAAATATGGAATAATCCATCTCTACTTTTTTTTTTTTATATGCTCTATGGGAGGCATTTCTTTCTCTTCCTCTTTTAACTTTTCCTGTTTTCCCATTCTTTTCATGTACTTCTAATACATTAAATAGAATGTTATGGATTGAAAAATAAAGGTCTCTGTTATGGATGAATTATTTTTTTCCATCAAGTTGTCTGAAGGTTAGACAGTCAACACCTACAAATTACACAGATGTGTCATATTCCTAAATGAATTGTATTATGCTAGCACACCTATGAATACTAAAAGAGATCTGCCACAAATCTCAGTATAAAATGCACTCTTCTAATTCATCTGGGAGTATACTGAATACAAGAACATTGTGCCACTCTAAAAAGCAACAGCATGCTGTGGGTGATGTTCATTAGCAATTAGTTCTTTATCTCTTTGTTTGAATAACAGCTCTCCAAATTGGCAAATAAGGGAGTCACTATGAATTGGTGACATTATTACACTGCTTTTATATAAAAAGCCTCATGTGTGGTGTGAAGCAAGAAGTGAGAAAGGAAGATACTAGCAAGAACAGGGACAACTGTTGCCTCAAAATGCAATGCTAGATGTATATTTTTAAAAAGTCCTCCTTAAAATAGTATCTAATCCCCTGTTGTTTTCTGTGAATGATGTGGTAGGAAGGAGAGAAAGAGTTGCCATTTTACAGCACAGCAAACAATGACATGTTGTGCAAGGGAGCCAACTCTGGAACTGTTGATTGAGGAGCCAAGATGAGTGGCAGTGTGTTGATCAGCCAAAACTACAATGGGAACAAAGGGAAGAAAGTAGCTTAGCAGCCTCAAAATTTTCCTACAAGCATGGTGAGAGCAGCAGTGGAGAATGTTCCACCAAAACCAAGGACATTGACTGTTGGGGTTAATTAAGTGGAGGATAGACAGGGGAGTGCTGAGATGTATGAACTAGCAGTTCCAGAACAAGAACACTTCTTTTGACACTATGAGCAGATAAGATAAAGAACAGATTGAAAATAAGATTTTAGGAGTATTTACTGGGGCAGGTGGGTAATGGAACACCTGGAAGTGGTAGAGTTTTAAGGATGATTAGAAGGATTTTGGAAATTGATCAAGACTGGTGCTTAGGCAGGGCAGGAGGACTGTAAATACAGATAAAATTGTTATTCAGTGTCTAGCACAGCTGGGCCCAAACTTTTAGGTGCTACCCTAATGAAAACAATACGTAGTAATAATAGGTTGCCATAGAACTCATTATACCATAAAATGTTAGTTTGAGACACATGATGCCATTATGACTGGGGTTTCTTCTAAAACATAGTTATTTCAGAAGAGGATAGCTTAATTTCCTCATTTTATGCCATTTTAACTTGTTAATTTAGTATCCAGCATGCTATGAAGTGTCCTCCTATTTCATATTTATTAGTGAAAGCTAATCTAAGGTGTCACAAGTTGTAATTTTGTAGTGGACCTGGTGAAAAGTAGATTCTATTTTCAAGATTCAGCTCCAATGGCAGTACAGTAGTAAAATAATTAGAATGTATACACGAAAGCTGAAATAAAATGATACCCAGAGGGCCAGTGTTAATGCATATGGTACTATAGTAGAAATACATAAAGAAAGATTATACACTAGGTAGTCCAAAGAGATTCTAGTCAATCTACCATGAACAAGAATCATAATTGCCATAAACCACAGTAAAAAGTGCACCTAGTCAGAGGTCACTTTGTAGCATGAGGAGGACAAAGATAATGAAGTGTGGTCAGATTCTAGAATCCACCCTGCAGGCTTTCGATTAGGGCACTTGCTAATTCTTTAATCTTTAATTGTGCATGTGTAAGGTGTATGCTCTGCCAAGACAATTCAAAGTTGCATTTTCTTCTGTGTGAATGTGTGAATCAATATTAGTGATTGAGTAAGACAAGCTCATCTGTTCACTCTGTCTTGAAACATGACTTATGTGGTGAGACTACATCTAGTGGGAGGGCAACTGAAATGCTTATAGCCAAATGAGTGAGAGCTTGCCAAACAGGTTTTCTGATCTGTAACAAAAGCATCTGGACAAGTGCTAGTGCTAAAATTGTCGTTTAGTTTGGGATCAAAGAGGTCTGTTTTTACCATAGCTTCTGCTATTTTGTTGCCTTAACTGAGTCGTTAAGTGAAAATCAGCTGTGTCCATATGTCTTCTTGTTGTGGAGCCATGGAAGCAACAGTTTGATGTTTTAAGAGAACTGTTTCTAGACACCTGTGGGTTGTTGCTTACACACTTCAAAGAGAAAAGAGGGTATAATACAAGACTTAAAGAGAGTAGTTTTGTTCCCAAAGTTTATGAAGTTGGTATTTTCTGTTCTTACTCAAACTGATTTCCAGCACTTCATATTCCACAGACAAATATGCAACTGTGCAGAGCAGAGGCTTAGCCAGCCTCTGGACTGAACTATATCAGATTCTCAGATTTTGCTTTCTGTTAGCTGATAGATGCTGCTTTGCTAAATTATGCCTTGATTTACAGAGAGAGAGCATTGAGGCAATCCTCCAAAACCAAAGATAAAGTCAAACTCACAGAGTGTATGGGTAAAAGAAGAACTACAAAAAGTCATTAAGTATGGTAGATTAAATGTTAACACAGCATATGAAACTCTCAGTCACTTTATATTCATTGACAGTTATTTGTCCATTCTATTTATGCCTGTAAGGCCATCCACTTGAATCATGGCACAAGGAAAATCTGTCCTCTGAAGGCAGGTTTTCTACTACTGATGCTGGTGTGGTTTCTTTTCTTTCTTAGAAGGGAATACATGACTGATGATTGTGAATTAAATGTAACCCAGTGAGTTGTCAGTGACAGATATGCATTACGTGCACTAGTACTAGTCCAGATGTCATTGCTACACTCTACTATTTTTCCTTTAGCAGCTTACAGCCCATAATTAAGGTTTAACTTTCTTTTTAGCACTTTTAAATCCCAAGGCGCCATATAATAAAGTGAGTTTTTTGTATATTAAAGTTAGTTATTTGAGAAGAAAGAGGGTATAGAGACACATGCTTATAAGTATGCAATAATTTTGAAAAAAAATACTATTTCTTAATAAATGGAAATAGCAATTTTGATGAGTATAACAAAAAGGAAAGGAATGCCACCTCCTAAGACATGACAGATTGTCATTTGTTTTCTTTTCGAAATGTTTATGGGGTGAAAATCTAAGAGTAATCTATAGCCACAAGCACTACTCTCTGGATGCATTCACTGCTGCTCTAGCAGCTTCTCTTTCACCTTTTTTTAAAACCTAGTTTCTTGAATCTATAGTATTAACCCCTATGTTTCCTAAATTGCACACAGTATTCTAACAACATGACTCCCACTGACTTTAATGAATCTTGATGCTGAGGATTATGTAGTTGACTGATGGCTGTAGTCGACATGTAGGGAATGCAGTCACAGATCATTAAACTGCCTTGTCTCTCTTGCAAGCTATAAGCAGTAGCTATAGTCTCTAGGCAATCAGCTTAATTTGCAATGGGTTTAATACAAAATATCATGAAACTGGAAGGAAACATTATGCTTCCCCACCCCATGCTGAAAGGAGAAGACCTGATTTCATATTATCTCTCAGAGTAAAGCTACCTTCCCTCAAGAAAAAATTGCACTTCTTGTTTGCTTTTAATTGAGAATAAGCTAAAATTTTAGCCAGCCCAGCTCCCTAGGTCCCAGCAAATTCTTCTTTTTGTGATTGTGTGTTTACATTTTTCAAGTTAAAAGTTTTCAATTCCAGTCTAATCCACTATTGAAGGGTAATGTATTAAGAGAAAATGTATCAGAGTGGTATGGGTCCTGAGATTTTCCTGTCAAAAATGGGTAGGAAAGTGGTGATTTGTCTGCCTGCCCCCACTGTCACCTTGGAGGAGAATGGGGATGCAGTGAGTACATCTGGAAAACAATCCCATGTCCTCAGACAGAAAGCCTGACACGTGGCTCTCCTGGGACTCTGTGAGAGCACCAAACTAAAATGATGGTCCTTCTCCTTCTCTTTTCTTTTTTCATCCTAGATTTTTTTCTGCCATGTCTTGAAAAGAAAGTCTGTCTGGCAGCAATACTCTTGTCTTTGTTCTCTCTGACAGGAGAGTTGCAAGTAATGAATGAGGGCTGCAGTCATTTGGAGTTGGTGCATTAAATGCATAAAATGAACCCAGAACAAGTGTCCTGCTTGATCCTGACACTTTTCCCTTGATGTGGCTTAGATGCTTCAGTAAAAGCACCTGAAGTTTTGTATCTTCAGCACTAGCCCTTGTTCTCATAGGGGACTTTACCTTACTGAATGTCTCCTGGAAATACAGCAGAGGAGAGTCTAGGAGGTTCTTGTGTGGAAGAGAACTTTCTGACAGAGCTGGTGAGAGACCCAGCAAGGGAGATGTCCTGCAGGAACTGCTGTTTGTGGACAGAGAAGGACTGGTGGCTAATGTGATGGCTGGAGGCCATCTGGAGCCCAACAGTCAAGAAATGATACAAGTTTTTGATTCTCTGAGAAGGAAGGGGTTCAGCAGAACACTTTGGCCCATTTAGGAGGCTGGTTGAGACAGTCCCTTCGGGAGGCAATTATGAGGGGCAAAGGAGTCCAGGAAGGCTGAACATTCTTCAAGAAGGAAATCCTGAAGGCACAGGAGCAGGCTATCCCAACGTGCTCTAAGATGAGCTGGATAGGAAGATTTGTCTGGCTGAACAGAGAGATTTGACTGGAACCTGGGATAAAAAGTAGAATTTATTACCTTTAGAAGAAGGGCAGGCAACTCAGGAGGATGAAAAGGATGTCATGAGGTTGTGCAGAGAAAAACAGAAGGACCAGAGTCCAACTAGAACTTCATCTGGCTACTGTCATAAAATAAAATACAAATTCCTTCTGTAAATACATCAGCAACAAAAGGAGCATTGAGGAGAATCTCCAGCCTTTAATGGATGTGGGGGAAACATGGTAATAAAGGATGAGGAAAAGACTGAGGTACTTAATGCCTTCTTTGCCTCTGATAGAAAGACCAGTTGTTCTCCAGGGAGCCAGAGTCCTGAGCTGGAAGACAGGGACAGGGAGAAGAATGAAGCCTCCATAATCCAAGGGAAAATGATAAGTGACCTGCTGCACCACTCAGACACGCACAGGTCTATGGGGACGTGGGGGAATCACACAATGGTACTGAAGGAGCTTGCAGAAATGCTCACTGAGCCACTTCCCATCATTTACCAGCAGTCCTGGTTAACTGGGGAGGTCCCAGTTGACTGGAAGTTAGCAAATATAACACCCATCTACAAGAAGGGCTGGAAGGGGGATCCATGGAACTACAGGCCTGTTAGCCTGACCTCAGTGCCAGGGAAGGTTGGACTCCATGATCTCAAAGGACAACCTAGTGGTTAGATGATTCTATGTTTCTAAGGTGCTGTTAGATTTGAAAAGAGAATCAAAGGTTTTTATTTCCCTTCTTTTTGTCCAACTCTTCTCAAATAATTAAACATCTTTCTTCAGATTGTAGTTTAAATCTCTTGCATTCTGGTCTCACATATAGGTTCACCAGCTGGAATAAACAAGAAATGTAATAGGAAACAGCAATATCCTTGTGCAGCAGTATTAACAATTTATTTTATTTTTAAATCAAAGTTGCAAAGAAATAGACTAATCAATGTTATTATTGCTTCTAATGAATGATATGTGAGAAGTATATGTTTCTGTTGTATGAAACAAGAATGAAACAAGAATTGGGACATCTTATGAAAACCTCGCAAGAAGAATGTAACTTTGGTTTCTGGCAATGAAATAGTACCAAATTGATGCAAAATATATTTAACATGAGTGTATGAGTTATTATTGGACATTATACAAAAATTTGCAGGAAAGGACTGAAAAATTAACAAAATTCTAAGCGGTTTGTAATTTAAAAGGGCAGGTAGGTAGTAGATACATATATGGTCATATCCGTAATGCACATAAAATCCTAATTCATGTCATTTGGATATAAATAGTGAGTAATGATTATAATAAGCTGCTAATGAGAATATGATTAAACTTTGCTCCTGTAAATAATATTATGTAATTAATTGGACGTTATTTAAGCCTTAACATCTAGACACACACAAAAAAGTAAATATCTCCAGGCATGTGTAGGCTTGGTGTATATATGTCCAACCTTACCACATTTCAGAGCACTCTTGTAATTAGTGTGCATCAGACAGCACTGGGATAGGTAAGTGCAATTACACACACACATAGACATGCTGTAAGAATTGGATATGATGCACAGTGTAAGGAACTGGAATTCACACAGAAAGTCTGTGGTGGAACAGTGAATTAAAGGCAGCTCTCCTGATCTCTGGCTGGAGCACTAGTCTTTTTAAGATCCTTTCAGACCAGGAAATACTTAGAAATATTTATAAAATCATAGTAGTTATAAATCAAAAAATTGATTTTAGATCTTGCACAGTATAATTTTTCCAGCTGTTATAAATATTGTCTTGATTATAACAACTGAAGAAACATAAGAAAAAAATTCTTACCAGTAAGAGTAAGTAGGTGTTAAGATTGTTCATGGGATTATAAGAAATGGATTAGAAAATGAGCAAGACGGTTTTATCCAATACTCTGTTCAACATAGATCTTCCCAAGATTGCATTTAGGAAAATGGCGGTAATGACGATGATGATTAAGAAGAAAAAAGCCTTGGCACTAGATTGTCTGGAAAATCTTTCTGTTAAGTTGGTTTAAATGTGTGCTTGGGTCAACTTGCCTGTCTCCTGGAGTCACTTTTCTGGGCATCACATCTTCACTTTTTGCCTTTGGAGTCTTAGGGGTGTGCTCCTGTCATTTGGCTGCTTTCAGCATTGCCTTTCTATGGTGTGCTGTTGCATTTAGGCAGAAGTCTCCCTTGTGCTCAAAAAAACTGTTTCAATGCAGGAAGTAAAGCCAGCATTTCCTTTTAAATCTGATGTATCACTTTCCTGTGTCTGTCAGGGCTCTGTTACAGAGGGTTTGCAAAAGGCACCTTTGGCTTCTCCTGAGGTGTCATGTACTTACAGCTGTTGCATAAATACCTTAGCACCTTAAAGCCAGTGCTTGCTTATAGATTTATTTATTCTTTCAACTCACTTCAGGTTCTCCTGCAAGTCCCATGCTGCATCACTGAGGTCTGTCTTAAGGTTTCAGAAGTATCTCAAGGGCACGTGCAGAAGGCAAAAAATTACTGAAAGTTCTGTAATTTTTCTTTCATGTCTGCCAGCCTGGGCAGTAAGTGGCAATAGATACTGTCTTCTTTCAAGTGCTCTGCTCAATGATTTTGGCTCAGAGCAGATCCTAGGTTTACCTGAAGACTCTCTGACTACTTTCTGGCTGCTGATTTACTCTTAGTTTCAATGAGCATAATAACACCTCTTGTTTGCAGCCTTGTCAGCTTTTTCTTCACCAGCCTCATCACAGTTAATGGTACTTTGCATTTCAGTAGTTCTACCTTAACTTTGCCCTCAAAGTGTCCTGAAATATGTACTTAGGTTTCAATTCTTCTGTTTTTCTCTATATGTTTTAAGTATAAGTCTGTCCTGTTATGAGGCTACTATCTATTGCCCAGAGGGGTGATAGATGTGCCACCCATGGAGACATTCCAGAGCAGGTTGGATGGGGCTCTGAGAAATCTGATATGGTTGAAGATGTCTCTGCTCATTGCAGGGGGGTTGAACTAGATGATCTTTAAAGGTCCCTTCCAATCCAAACTATTCTGTGAGTCTATAATATTATGACTCTATGAGTTGCTCTGCCTTGTTGCTCAAGCAGCCACTGATATCCTTTTGTGTTAACAGCTATGCTCCAAGGAATAGCATGGCCTGTGTCAGGATTTTTCTTACTGACAGCCTGCATGCATCTAGTGCCTTAGGAAGCTTTTACTAAATATAATCAGTCCTTTGTCACGTTTCTAAAGTCTGATATTAGCACTCAGATGCAATGCTGAAGCTGTGCTGCAGTTGGCTCCACAATTCAGCTGGACTATTGAACAGCAATAGGCTGCTGATTGTTTAGTAACCCAACCAAAATGGCAGCTTTCAGTTGGCAGCCTTCTTCTGCCGCGTGTTTGTGTATTTGAATCAGCACATAACTTTGAATTTGCCAAAGCCACTTTGCAGATGGTCTTCCCTGTATTGGAAATCACTGTTCTCAGGCACTGCATGTACTGCTATTTTCATTTTCTCTAGTAACAGTGGGATAAGGACATGGTTTTTTTTTTTTTTTGCTTTTTTTCTTCACTTCTCTTGAGTGACTTCTTATAAGGCTGAGCATTTTTATTCATGTATTTGTACCTGTTTTACAGAAAATTTATGCTGCTTCTAGATCCAGCAGCTCAAAACACAAGTATTGGAGAAGAGAGAGTTGAAATCTCTTTTACAACTCAAGCTTCTATAAACTGAGGTGAAAAGAGACTTCTTTTACTCAGACTCCCAAGGAAGTCAGAGAATGTGGATATTTGTGTCTATCAGTTTGTATTTCTCTGCTAATAACTTGTGACCTCATTAGTTAATATCAGTCAAATTTGACTGAAGGGTACCTTTACCCTTCATTCTTGAAAATAATTAAATCTTCATTTTTAAATAATTAATTAATATAATTAGGTGATAATTAATGAAATAATAAATCTATACATTTTATGAAATTGTGCAGCCACAAAGAGAAAAAAGCATTCGAGCGTTCTCCACATGGGAAAGAAGAATTCCCATGTGAGCATGAATATCTTTTTTTCATGCTCTAGACTAACAAATCTGTAAATGAGAAGTACAGTTTATAAATTATAAGCATTTCTAAAAATATATATAATTAAGGCAAGATAAAAACTGGTGGGAAAACATGTTTCTTGAGTTCCAGGACTCACAGTAGTATTGGTAAATATTGTCCTCTTCCTTTTAGCACTCTTTCCAGGTTTGTCTACATGAGGGACTTGTGGACTGCTTGGACAAATTAGCATATTAGTGACAGTACTCAGCTGCAAATGAAGTAGAAAGGACAAGTGCAACCATTTTAGTGTGGAAAATCCTAATTGCATGTACAGCTGGAGGACTTCTGTGTTATGTCCTCAGTCCTCTGTCCACCTTAGAGCATATGAAAAAGGATTCATTTTGTCTGGTTGCCTAACAGAGAGCAGATGCAGTGATATGGGATATCTTTTTCAGTGCTCTTGTGCTCCTATTCCCAGTGACCATGACTAACTGACACAAAATCAAACGGGCTTTGTTTATGCCAAAGACTTTTTGTCTATTCAGGCTGTTAAACCATGCTTAATGTCAGAGTAACTTCACTAATCTTTTAACATGATGCCATACACTAGAAAGGGCTGATTTCCTAATAGTATTTACAATGGATAATAATTCTCTGTGATTCATCTCACATAAAACTGGGCTGTGAATGGAACATATTTAATACAGAAAAACAAAAAAAAAACATCCTTGCACCTCAAAGAATTTACACTGCCTGTTTTGAAGAAAGAGACTCAGTCAAAACAGCTGCAAACATAGACCATCTATTTCATGTCTGCAGAGCTGCTGAATCTGCTTTGATTTTCCATTCCTTGCTTTAGAATAACATACTGGAGTTTAACCTTCATTATATGATTATGCCTGTACTTCTCATGGTAATTAAGTGACCTTCCAGAACAGTGAACAAAACTTTCAGGCTGAGAGATTAATTCTGAGAGGTGTGAACTTTTCTGTTCATCCCAATCGATGTTAACTCTGAAGCCTTACAGATAGCTTACATTTCAGTCTCATTAACTACTTCGCTGCTGATCACTTTGCATGAAAGCCTCACTAATAAAATTGAGCCACAAAAGTAGCTTCTCCCAAATGACTGAGAACTCCAGACCCACCACACCCTCTTATCTGCAGCACAGTAGTTTGGTACCAGAACAGGAATCTGTAGCATACTGAAGACCAAAACTGAACAGGTGGTCTTCACCAAAATGTGAGGAAACCACAATAAATAAAATTTCATATTAAAATAAATAAAACAAGAGTCTCTGTCCTGAAATTATTATTCATGCTCATATTTAATTCAAGAAATACTTTCTTAAATGTAAAGGAAGCTGTTGCAGAATTCCTAAGCTCACTCTACAAGTATGCAAGAGAAGCCAGAAAATACTGCAAGCATAGCATGGGTCCAGCTGGAAAAAGCATACATTGAGCCCTGATCTTAGCTAAGCAGATTAGTACCAAGATGGAGCCAAATCACTTTTACGCATTATTCCGATCAGAAGCTATTCAGAAAAGTAAGGAGGTGACTTTGCTCCCCATATGAATGGGGTTGAGCATGTCTGACTCTTGGAAATACTCAGCACTTCACAGCACTAGTCCCTCTGTTACTTTTTGTGCCTCACGCATGAGGGCTTGTCTCCGCTTTTAGGTTATGCCAGGGTGAAGTTGAAGAGGAATGCGAAGCATCCGAAACAGCTCTTCTGTAACCCCTCTTGCTCAGTAGCACGCTGGCACTGCAGATTAGACAGCCACCAAAGCTCCTCCTCAGCGGCGCTGCCGTGTCCACTGCTCGCCCCAGCGACGCCCGCGTGCCGCGGGGCAGGGGCTTGGGACGCTGGCTGAACTGCCTGGGGGTGCTCAGCCCACCTTCACCTCAGCCAGGAAGCTGGTGGGTCTAACCACCCAAACATTCCTTCCAGCTTGAGAAGAGTGCAGGGTGCTTATGGCCCCGATAAGGTCAGGTTAAACAGCTCTCAGCTGGAAAGAAGTGGACAGAATGGACTTGCTAAAATCTGAGCACGGGCTTATGAAATTTCTGTTGGCACTGCTGGAGCTAGTCAGCATTATGTAGTTCCTGGATCATCAGGGACTTTATGATCTGTCTTAGTCTATTTGTGTGCTAACAATAACTTCAGCTGCTAGTTTCATGAGCTCTGCTCTTTGCAGGAAACAGTAAACCGTGCCTGAAAATCAGTATGTAAAATACATTGTAAGGGAAGGGAATAAAACAAGGCCACACAAAAAAAAATGATGTGACAAAAGGCTGTAGGAGATTAATAAAACTTAACTGGCTTACAAATAGAAAGAAATAGAATTGTTAAAATAAAACTTAACTGAAATGAGTTTTTTAAAAATTTTCATATCTCAGATCTGCAAGGTTGTATTTGCTCAGAAGTCTGTAGCTTGTTTTTTTTAATACTTTTGGGTTTCCATCTCTTTATATCAATCTGGTGAAAGCTTATTAAACCCTTATTTGAATTTTTTGTATCTCTTTCTGCCTAAACCTTTACAGTGACTCACATAAAAAGCAATATTTTAAAAATCCATATATAAAAGCTAGAATAGTAGACCAAGTTTTAGCAATACATTTTGATTTTATCAGGCCTTGCTAAGCAAATGATTGGGAAATAAAGTGCTATTTCTCCTTGAATATTTAGATTAAATGCGTATATTTTGTGGCTTCTGCGGAGAAAACAGGACTCTACTGACACTCCAGCCTGAGAAGTCTGCTTTGCACTTGGGTTCTTTTGGAGATAAGTTGTTCTAATTAACTGTTCCTGCATAACTCAGCTGCTTGTCAAATGTTGTTCTTTTCCAGTCTTCTTCATCAAATCTCAATGGAACAGATAGTTCATCATCCTGTGTGTCCATATTTGTTGTTTTGCTCTCACAGTGAGTAAATGTATTCAAAGGTTTTGTGAAATATTAGTCTATTCATTCTGTATTATCTGAATGAGGCACATCAGTTCAGCACAGGTAACTTGTTTTTCTGTGCAGATTTTATAATGAGAAAGTGTTTGAGGAAATTTGCCTTTTTTGCAGTCATAAGGTTGGCATAGGCAAAGGTGTCTCATTTTTTTCAACCACCTCATGATTTAGTACTTCACCTGCTGATTGTGCTAAAATATTTGAGTGTTATTGAGATTAAGATTCCATAGAACTATTTCTCCATTAAAGAATGATTTCTTTGTTTCTTAACTTTCTTTACTAAAATCTTAGCAATGTCAACATTGCTCAATGTCAACAGTGACTCACTCAGACTTTGTCATTTGTCTAGCAGCACTGGAATGATGTTGCAGTATGGAAAAATTCACATTCTTTGCCATATTCTACCAATTCACTAAAAGTCATGTAAATCCCATTGTCTTAAAGCAAATTAGTTGGGATGGTAAAATGGGAGAAATGCCAATTATTTAGGGTGGTCACTGCAGTGATATCCAGTGAATTTCCTGATTTCTAAGAGGCTAAAAAGTGTTCAGTGCTAATAAGAGTCATACTTTGGTCAAAAAGCCTATCTCTGCATTTCTTCGCAGTCCTTCAGGAACTCTGAAGATTTACATTAAATTTTTCTTTGATATTTGGGCTGCCATTCAAACAGGTTTACCAATTATTATTTGTGGTGTTTGACCACTATTTGAAACAGCCTTTTCTTGTTCCATGTAAGCTTCATAGCATTTCAGCTCTGGACAGTCTGAAACATGACATGGCAGCCTTTATGTGTGACATTATCTGGTGTCTTCTACAAATTAGTTACAGTGTGCTTCAAAGGAAAATGGACCGTCCTTCCAAAGGACATACATGAGCATCTGTTTTTGTGAATTTCTTACAAGTTGTCTAATATTTCATCACAGGTTCTTTTTAGCCTCTGCTCTTAAACTGGCATAGAGGTAACTTAGTTGATGCTGGCTGTCATTTCTAAATTGCTATGAGGTCAAGATTCTCATGTTCTCTGTCCTGTCAGGCTGTTGTGGATAGAAAATTTACTAAGTACATATTGATCATTTTCTTGTAGTATTCATCTAAAATATAACACTGAAGCTTCAACAGAAAGCACCAGATATGTCAAAAAGCTGTTAACAGAATTGTGTAGAATGCTGTGCAGTGGGCATTTTCCATATTGGGTTTTCTAGCTTTGAAAAACAGATTAAAATTTTCCCCATTTAATAGCTACTGGAAGTGATTTCTTTTCCTATCAAATACATATACATGGGTCTGCTATTTGGTGTGACTGTCACAAATTTAGATGATGACAATTTTTACCAAAATGCTTTGATTTTCAAAATATCCTGTGTGTACTTAAATTACCAGATGATATTGCTTCTTTGGGTTTCTTTAAGAGAGATTATTTTTTTAGAAAACGTGGAAATGAAGTTTTTAAATTACATTGCTACATTTTCCAGAAGTATTCAGTATTGAACATAATTTTAAAAAATTACATTTGAGTGATATATGGGTTTTATTGGTTTATTTGGATAAACTTATTTTTCTGTAGTAGTGTCATCTGTATTTGAAGTGTTATATTCCTAAAGAGGTAATAATAATAATAGGTATTAATACAATACCTGTATTAATGAAGGAATTTAAGTACTTTTTAAATCACAGCTATTTCTGTCTCACACCATCCTACAGAATCACACGGAATGGTTCAGATGGGAAGGCACCTCTAGAGATCATCTAGTCCAACTCCCTGCTCAAACTAAGGTCAAATAGAGCAGGCTTAGCAGGGCTGTGCCCAGTTTTTAGTATCTCCAGGAGATCAGACTCCAAAACCTCTCTATGCAACTTCATTTGGTGTTTGACTATTCTTGTAGTACAAAGATTTTTCTTATATTTCTGTGGACCCATCAGGACCCATGGATGTGTGTATGTACAGTTTGTTTGAATGTTCCCTAAACTGAGCCCCCAAGAGTAAGGGTAAGTGTTCCTTGCTCCAGAAGTTCTCCCTGGTGTCATGGACCTGAGATTGCTGAAGGTCAGTCTTTCAGTAATGGCAGAGGGAAGGAGTGCCTCATCCTTCTCCCTGTCCCCAGGTACCCTGCCCTACTCAGCCGTGAGCCTACACATTCTGCTATGTTCCTTTTGCAGCTGGTAGATCTGTAGAAACCCTTCTTGTTCCTCTTTGTACCCCTTGCCAGATTCAGCTTGGAGTGTGCTTTTGTTTTTCTAACCCCATTGCTGTACACAAGCCTCTCCAGTCAACTCCCTCAAGGCAGCTGCAGTGCATGGGCTGCATATCTGTCCTTCTTTGTGAGACTTAACCAGCCTTTTAAGTCTGGTTTTCGTGATACACTCAGCCCTTGAGAATCCCATGATATGTCACTTCCAATTATAGAGGAGGAATACCATGATTTCTTTTCAAAGGATGAAAAAGTATCTCTAACATATTTGAGGGAACTGGCCACCAGAGAAGTTAAGACATTCTGTGGAGCACAATGTGCCTTCCAATAGGGTTCAGGGAATTTCACAGCTTCTGCTAAAAATGATGAGTGCATGGAGAGGTTTGTTTTCTTGGAAAATATAATCACCTCATTCGTCAATGAAAAATGAGAGGTTTTGAAAAATTGAATTTATTGTGAATGCAATGCCCTGAAATTAAGAACACTTACTGCCAGCTTCAAGGGACTGGCATCAAAGTGTGTTCCTTTCACAATGTAAAGTATAGCCCTTGGACAAGCTGCATTTCTGCAGAATGTAAAATGAGCCTCGTGCAGCACCTCGCTTCTGAGGTCACTTGTTCTTTTCATATAAAGATGCCACCCTATAAGCTTGGGAAATCCTGTGTCACAAAATAGCTGTGGGCTGGCCAGAGACTTTAAATAATGTTTTGGAATTTGGGGTGTTATCCAATATGAATGAGACCATTCCTTTTATATAAACAACTTTCTATTTTTTTCCTGTCCATTATGCTGGAGCTAAATATAACATACTAATGGGCTCTGTAGGCTTGCAGTGGATTTCCTATTGTGACTCCATATTTTTTCTATTAATTTATTTTTTATGTGTTTCCACTCTTATTCCTAGCAGCACAGCATGTATCCTCACTATAAGAAAGAGATATAGAAAAAGAAAAAAGAAAAAGAAAAAAGAGAAAGAAAAAGAAGGAAAAGAAAAAGAAAAAGAAGAAGAAGGAAAAGAAAAAGAAAAAGAAAAAGAAAAAGAAAAAGAAAAAGAAAAAGAAAAAGAAAAAGAAAAAGAAAAAGAAAAAGAAAAATTGAAAAACATGATTTATCTTCTATTTGAAAAAAACATCTGCAGAATAAAATGAGCCTCTTGATGCCGGAATTGTCATCAATGATGACTTTGACAAAATGAGCAATACATAATTTGCTAGCTCCCTTGCGAAGCTGAAACAGATTGTCGAATAAAACACTGGAGGAGATGCATATGGGGTGAGTAGACCAGCTTTGAATATGAACACATGCAGGTGGTCATTTAGTAGTGGTTCTAAGAGGCAGGACATCCCTAATTTGGAGGGTCATTTGCATTTGGAAATGCTCACTGATAAATAGTGATGTATTCCCTATAGTAAAGCAGGACTGATACTGCCAAAACTACAGCTATTTCTGTTCCAGGGTAACTTGAACAAACCAGACAGCCCAAGGCAAAGTAGAGAGTGGTTTACACTTCAGCAAATCTGCCATTAGTGGTGGGTTTGCAGAATACAGATAGTAAGATTTGAAAAAGTGCTTTCTAGAAAATAGAAAAATAGAACTTCTTCACTCTCTCGTAAGAAACTATGGTTTTCTTGTAAGGCAAGTAGAGCATGTGTATTGACTGAAATGTTGTGTAAAATAGTCAGCCTTCAAAAATGTTTTATCACAACCTCCAATTTTGCCACTACTCTGAATTCTCAAATTGCACACTCCACCGTCAGTCACTTGACAGAAGCTGCAACACTCAAATATGTATGTTCCTGTATCTCTCTTACTCCTTTTCTTGACTGTGTGCCTGTGTATCATGAAAGATACTATTTTAAGATTATCTTTAAGAAATGTTGTGCTTACCATGTATAAATTTATGCTTGTTTGAAGAAGGTGGCATATGATCATTTTGACTAACATTTCATTGCTTTCTTAGTACTTGCCTGTGTCAGCCAAATTAATTAAAATATTCCATTAAGGAATTATTAATCTACCAATCAAGAAAGGTTTCTCTGAGGTGCTGTTCCTGCAAAAAACCTTTTATTTGTTTGAAGTCCCCACAAGATGTTCTGGTTGCCTTCAACCCCAAGGAGATTAAATGGCATTGTGAGCTTTTCAGTACTGAGGACATTCTTCCAGTTTGGACAGAGGGTGATATCCGAAGGCCTTACTTCTGACTAGGACCTTCAGATATTAGTATGCTATAAATAACTAATGATGATGTCAGCTTGGGGGCACTTAGCAATGTGTGAGAGCATGCTGCTCCTTCAGCAATAGTTCTGTAATCTCAGCCTTTTAGCATATTACTTCTAAAAGAACATAACTTCCTCTGGAACCTTCATTTCCATTTAACCAGCCTTGTCCTTTTTTCAGATATACTGCCCTTGACATGTGTAAAAGAAATACCCCAATGAAAACTTGTTCAGAACCGTTAATTACTTTTGACCAGACTCCTTCCTCCATACCTTGGTTAATAGTGTAGATTGGAAAAAATAATGGCCAGATCTGTTATCCCAGCAATTATTGAGAAACGAAAGTGACAATTTGCTTACTTGCCTGAAAGATCAAACAGTAAAACCCTAATTTCAGTCACTTGGCGCTGGATTTTATATATTGAAACTGGCAGGCACACTTTATGCAATGTCCAAGCAGCAATGACCTCAGGCTTTTATGGACTACAGCACAATGTTCTCAGAATCACTGTGCCTACCGACTGCCTGGCTTTTAGGAGACTCCTTTTTTTGTTGTTGTTTGTTTGTTTGTTTGTTTGTGGTTTTTTGTTTTGTTGTGTTTTCTGGGGATTTTGGAGAGGTTTTGGGTGCACGTTAACGATACATACATATAATAAGAAATAAAATTTGAAAAAAAAAAGAAAAAGTGACCTAATGAGTCATACATCGTAGAAATACAGTGTAGTGTGCCTTGACACTGAGTGTTTAATAACCCATCCTTAGAGACAGTGGAAAACTGCAGTAATTGAAGAAGGGAGAATATTTGACTCTTGAGTATGACTTTATGAACACTATATAGTTCATAGTACACTAGGGATATTTTAAGTGCAGACCATTGGTGTACAGTAAGTTTACCTCTTTGACAAATGCTTATTTTACCACATACTCATATAGGAATCTTTTACTACTGCAGATGAATGAAGATAAAAAGCTGCAGAGCATTCTCATTCCCTTTTATGTGTTTCCCTCTTTCTTCAATCTATTCTCCATGCTGTCCTTCAGGTCAGGAAAAAAAAAGGCTTCAGGACTAATGTGAGTCAATTCAGTTTGGTAAAATCAGCATGATCAGATTTTCTTTGGTATAACAAGGCGGTTGCTTTACAGATACCTGTCTTTCCTCCACTGATCTGCACTCTGAAGTTGAAGCGCAGACCACTCACTAGTAAATTAAATTAAGAGTTCACTAATCTTATCCTGTAACTCCTGCCTATGGGAGAGGTTCTTAGTTCATTGAACCTACATGAATATTGAACAATTTTTGGCTACAAACATCTGTGCACAGCTCTATATGGCTAGCTAAATGCTAAAAATTAGAAATATTTTTCTCAGAAAGAAACAGAAATCAGAATGCATTAAAGAGTAATCCTCCAGAAAAATGGATCAGTACTGTTTAAGCTTTGCACAATGCAGTCTCTTTTGAAGCCAGGTGATTCACAAGGCTATATATATATATATATATGTACAACTTAAAAAGTTCTCTGCAGATTTTATCATATGGAAATCATAGTACAGTCCATTAATTACCCTCTCTGATGAAAGGAAGGGTAAAATTTGTTATAGAATCAGACCACAAGATAGAAGGTCCCAGGCATCCATTATATAATTTAGTCCTGGCATAGCACATTAAATTCTGGGAAAGGAAGACCATTTTACTGTAAAGTCAGCAAAATGCCACCGATCTAAAACCCTGTGGCCTGCATGCCACTAACCATATCTACAGTGAATAACCACTCTAATGATCACATCAGTACTAATGCTATAAGAATTTTACACTGCTCTGTGCTTTCACTTCAGCCTCACACAGGCATTTCTGTTGCTCCAGCTTTGACATTTTGGTGAAATATTAAACCTCCTATTTACACCATCGTGCCTTTTCAATCTGCAACCTGGTACACCAAAGGCACACCTGTTGAATTAACATGCCCTCCTGCTACCCCTTCCCGAATCTGTTTGTCAACCAGGGGAGCAAACACACCAGACCAGAATTTCCAGGAGCTCAACCCTGAGCTAAAAGCACTGCCTGGCCTGGGCAGTGCCACCTGTGGCCTGGGACACACTGTGACTCACAGGTTTTATAAGAGAGCAATTTCTAAAGCTCAGTACTGACCACAAGCCTTCAGCCAGAAAACAGAGGGATAAAACCAAAGTCCTGTCTTTTCCTTGCCTCCAGACAGGAAACAAACGTGAAGTTGAGCTGCCCCTAAATGCATGGCAGAGCAACATGAAATTACATATTTCTTACTGATTTCAGTGAGAAATTCAATATCTTTTTGGTTATAGCACCTGGTGTCAAAATCCTAGTGCACAAAGATGGCATCACAGGAGATGAAGATCTGCCCTGTCTCCTTTCACAGTCTAAATCAAGGTGTAGCCCAGAGTCAGACAGTGGAACACTATTTGGTTTACTGTGTGCAATTAATTCATTTCTGTAGTGACGTCCAGTGGAATGGATTTAATGATTTTTGCCACGTTTATAAACTGCCCGAGAACATGCTGGGTGCTTTGGTCACCCCTTGGGCTTTTGGACTCACAGCCTTTGCTATCCTAAGGCTGTATTTTCCCCCTCACAGCTGGCTGCACAGTGTGGAGCAGCTCAAACAGACTGCATTCAGCTGGGTATTTACTTAATTTACTTTTTCATACAACCTCTGATTTAAGTAAAATTATGAATAAATTAGAAAGCTACCACATGGCTTTCTCACCAGGACAGCACACATTCTGCTGCTATTTCAAATCCAGTGATCTGTTTCTATGCTAAGGTTCACAGTGTGGCACTGCTATCTGACAACTGGTCAGCTCAAAGTTCAAAGATCCAAATGAGACCGTATGTGGGTCAGTTTTGAGAACAAATGCAGTACAGTAATGGGGACAGTATATCCTAAGACAACAAAGATAATATTTGTTTTTGGCATGCTATTTGCTGAGCAAGGTTTTATCCAAATCCATGAAAGAGCACAGCTAACAGCATTGCTGTGGCTATGAACACCCTTATGTGAGTCTACTTCATTACAGTTTAGCCCTAAGAGGCCTCAGTAGACTACACAAGTACAGCTATACTGGGGGATGAAAGGATCAGAGATCAATTTATAGGAAAAACAAACTCTCCCTGTGCCTCCTCCTTCTCAGAAGCCGGTGATTAGGTGCTGTGTAAGGCACTTCAGCAGCGATGCCAGCCAACATCAGCATCCTGCTCTACACCCCCCTCAGTGCATCCCGTGCATCAGAATCGCAGCAGCAAGGATCCATCATTTCCCAGCAGAACATAAGGCTCCCCTTGTTTATAAGCAGTAGACTGGGGGCAAAAAGATGCTTCATAACAGTGTTATTTGTTCTGTATCACAAAAATTTGCATGATTTGCATGATTTGCATGATTTGCATGATTTGCATGATTTGCATGATTTGCATGATTTGCATGATTTGCATGAACAAAACCCTTCTTAGCTTAAGCATCTACCCCGATAGCCTCCACATTATAGATCCTTATTCCATTTTAGTAGGAAGAAAAGCCAATAAGTTTGAGGTAATAGAGGAGCTGGATGTCTCAGAACAGACCTTTTTGTTCACATACAAAAGCACACACCTTAAACCTTTGTCATGAGTTTGGAGTTTCCTGCTTTTTAAAGTGTTCAGTTTCTCGATGTGTTTTTTCAACAGTCAGTGTTTCTTTGTAGAGGTTTTCCTTGTTGCATATCTAAAAAAGTTGATCTTTTCTGCTTCTACTAGATTTTTTTTTTAATTAAAGCATCAACCTTGACAAAAAAAGGGAAGAGTCAGAAAAGAGCGATGCCAAAAGCTAGTAACCATCTAACTGCAGCACTCTCTGCCAATAATAAAGGTATATTTTCCTTAAGAGTTCTAGGAGAAAGTTATTTTTGAAATATCTTTTTACAGCACAACCTGCAGTGAAAGCCTTCTGAATTTATCACCCCAAATGTTTTTTTACAGAGCTGTGTCTAACTGAAATTCTTAAAAACAGCTGAGTAACAAGCTATCGAGGTTGTTCATGTTAACAACATACATAAAAATTCTTTACTGGATACTTGCAAGAGTATTTGATTTAGTAGCTTATGTTCAGCATGGAAAAGGTAAGGTCTGTGTTATGAACCAGAGTGTTGCTTGTGTCCTCTCCCCTCATCTGCTACCTTGAGAAGAATACCCCATGAATGTGTAAGGAAGGCATATGTTATGCTCAGAATAAATTAGTTTTTCCCTTAGTAAAAATCAAGGCTGGTCAGAAGAATATGTCCTATCGTCCTTTGATTTCTGGAATTTACCCAAGAAAATAGCCACATGTCTCCAAATGCAATACACAAGATTCAGGAAAGTCTTATCAAAACCAATTGAAGATGTTCTCATGAGGCTTAAAATCTTAGTGCTAGTCCTATCCATTCAAAATCTTGTGACGGAGTTGTCATTGCTTCATACTGGAAATTGAAGTAAGCTTTGGGGCATCTCCCTTAGTCAGTGAATGTGAACAGATTCACAATAGCTGAGAGGCTGAAAAATCAGTGTTACTGGTGTATTCCATAAGCACCACACATAGTGGTGATTGACCTACTTCAGTGCTTCTGTGAATATGAATGAAGCATTCTCAAATCCCTAAAATGCTGCCAAACATATCTGTGACAGGGTATATCCCTTTCATTCTCTGCCAGGATAGCAAACTTGATCCTCAGGACTTAAAAAATAACCTCCAAGACTTCTATATGCACCCCTAGAAGTCAATTTCATATCAACCATTGTGTTTTTATCATTATTAATATTACTATTTTTTATTTAAAAATATTTACATAACAGTAATTATTTAGGGACTACAAGAAATGGAGGGATATTAGACAGGTTGTAGTGTTTCCCTCTAAGTAAATATCCTTTTATAAATGAGTGTTAATATTCTAAAACATGGCTACCCTCAAACAAGCTATGAAAACATTAAAATCAACAGCTCTTCTTCCACCTATATCTCAGAGTTGCCCTTTGAAATCATTCCTCATGGGAAGCTATTATTCTGCAGAAACCTTCCTGAAAGCAGCTCCCACACAAGCAGAAAAGCTAACTACATTGTGCAACACAACAGTGCAATTACACGAAAAGCAAACAGCGGCTCCGGCACTCTCCTGCATGCTGCAGCCCCCGTGCGCTCTGTTCTGTGACGTGGGCACTACTTGCTGCTGGCACGTCTTGACCCCTTCCTGTTTTCAAGAGAAATACAGTTGCTGAACCAACAAACAACCCTACGTGGCACAGCCCTGCAGGCAGGGCTCACCACAGCTACAGCCAACATGTCAGTCATGTGGGCTGCCCAGCCAACAGTGCTTCGCCTCTGCCTTTGAACACACAGTCTGATCCCAGAAGAAAAGGCACCTTTATGAAGCCACCATCTTTGCCAGTTTTGTTGGAAAACCTTTGCGTGCAGCTTATCAGACAGTGGGAAAGGGCTCTTGATGTGATTGGTATTTTTCCCCATCAGATTTCCTGCACTAGAATACATTAAAAGATTTTTCTAATCAATGACTTCTACCAAGATTCAGTTTGGTTTGTTGTCTGCTGAAACACAAAAAGTAGAAATATATATTTTTAGTCAAAAAAGGAACTAATTGGCTGCTTTAATGCAAAATCAAACACCTTTTATAATTGCTTTATGTACACATAAAAGTTCCCTGCTAGCTGTGCCAATGAAGCCAGTATTTTATCTGCATCATCTGCTGCTTTTGAGATCAGAGGATTTCTGACTCAAACCACATACTCTCTTTCTCAGTATCTCTCTGTACATATATTACTATTTTCTCTTTCATACAATCTAACAATCTTCTGAAGATGTTATAATTGTACCTTAAACATCTACATTATCTGAGTGGAAAAACCCTGTAAAAAATGGGGGAGGGTAGAAACATTTTATTTCAAAACCATGTTCCACAAAGCTCAGTTAATCTATGTCTCTGAAGGTTTCTTCTTTCTCACCTTCATATATGGGCATCTTGGTCTATTTATCCCTTCTGAAATAACACAGTGGGTTTCCATTTTTGTAGCTTGTAGACACTTTAGATTCTTTGTTTATGCGTGAACACCATTAGGAGGAAAGAAAGCCTTCCTCTGTCTGATGCGTTATTATGACTAACATCTGGAACGTGAATGCTGCATGTTTTGCCAGTCTCATCTGGTATAATCCTAGCTGTAAATGTGCTAGATGAACACCTTTATATTTCCTTTCATGGAAACACCAGCTTATCCTTGTTACAGCTGAAGAACTAGGCATCATTTGACCCAAACATCTGTGAAGAGCTGGTCACATAAAAGATACACAACAGTCGTTCAGTACAGTTGTACTAGTAATCAACTGCTTTCCAACTAGGAATTTTCTATTTGCTCTATCTCCTAGTTTCTAGGCTACCATAAGAGGTTAAAATTGGGTGTTCTGTAGAGGCTGGTCACAGGGTGGCAGTGATCACAAGATGACAGTCATTAAACTGAAGTATGGAGTGGCCAGAGATGACTGGAGTTGATCCTAGTAAATGGTACTAGGAGGAAAAGAAGTGCAGTGCACAGCATTAAGTTTTATTAGCTTTACAAATCCTAGGCTCTATGTCACATGGAAGAAGGCGTGAGCAAGCCAGGTGGAATATCAAGGCATTGTCCAAGCCTGCAGGGAAGCAATTAGGAAGGCCAAAGCTCAGCTGAAGTTGAAACTAGTAAGTGATCTGAAAGACAAGAAGAAAATCTTCTACAGCACATTATCAGAAAAAGAAAAGCAAAGGAAAACAGCAGCATGCTGTGGGGCTGAGGCCCTAGTGACAGGGAAAAAAAAAAAAAGAGATAGTGCTTTCTCTGCCTCAGCTTTCACTAATAAAATGTGCACATACACAGCTTCTTAAGCCTTGTGAAAGACCTCAGCAGCGAGGCATGAAATGAAAGAGAGAAAGGTAGTGACCACTTCAACAAATTGGATGGGATGGGATACAGCGGGTGCCAATGGTGCCATGGGAACTGGCCAATGTCATTGCAAGGTCACGCTACCATCTTCAGAAGGTTATGGCACACAGAGGAAATTCCTGATGTCTGGAATAAGGCCAACACTGCATGTCTGTTTCACAAGGGCAAGGAAGAGACTCTGAGGAACAAGAGAAGAATCATCCTAACCTTGGGTTTTAGAATAGTGGGACCAAAATCTCCTGGAAGCTATATCCAAACACACAGAGAACCCCAAAGTGAGAGGGAACAGCCAACATGGATTTAACAGGGGAAGCTCATGCCTGACCAGCACCAGAAGGACTAATTGTCCTGTATGCAGTGTTGTGCAGATGTGGTCATACTGCTGCATACTGAGGGTTGGAGCAGTTGACACAATTTCAGGTAAGTGGACAGTGCTGCAGAGTACAGTGTCTATAAAACAGTGAGACTTCCTTGATTTCTATTCAACTGAAACTGTGGCGGACAGTGATTCTGATCTGTGTCTATGGCTACTTGTCTGGCAAACCCTATAAAACATAGTTTAGAAAATTTTTCAAAATGGGACTGGTACTTGGTTGTGCTTAGTTGAGCTTCTTATGTTTTGTTTCAATAGGAGTTGTAAATTGGTTCTGCATCTTTGGTAAATTTATTCCAGTTTTTTAATGTGGTATGTCCAGGCAAAACATCAACATCTAAGTACTTCACATGTCCCTCTATACTCAATACAGTTTCCAGTTGTGATCCCTGTACATTTTCAAATGCGTGCAATAGGGTTCATATCCACACCTAGATTAATTGTTCTGCAATGAAGTTGAAGAGGCTAACCCCAGCCTTGCCATCAGGTGGTGGTACTCAAAAAAAGAAGAGGGAATTCTACACTTTTAAGCAAAACAAAAGGGAAAGGCTAGGCTGGCTGTTCCTTCCCCTGCAGACTTCCTTTGTAGGTCTTTTCAGCCTGGGTGTCTCCAGCTGGTTCATACACCTTAGCAGGTACTCCCAGTTCCTCACCCTGTTGGTGTACCTGTGTCCCTACAGTCCTGGTCTTATGATTAAATGCTATGGGAAGATGTACAGCTGGAGAGCTGCTGGAAAGCCTGAAAACACATGGCTGTTTTCCACTAGCCTTTGGAAATTCTTTCTTTATTTAGTGGAAGTTAATTACTTTGGCATTTTCAGATTTTTATTCAATGTTTTGTAACTCTTCTTTTCTTATCAACAGTCACTTTCCAAATCTGTTATTACAAATTTGCAGATACTGGTTAATGCAAAATGCAGTTAGAAAAATATTCAGACAGATCTTAAACAATTCCCAATTTATGAAATGGATTAACTCTATTACACATTATGAAATCTAACACCTTTCTGGCTCTCCAAATGATGAAACAAGACTGTTATATTTAGTATATTCATATGGCTGTGCTCGAAATATTTCTGTAGAAATTAGGGAACGATTTGCAATAATATCAATACTGTAAATGCAATGATACATTATAATCTTCTGTTTCTAGATCTTCATCCCTGACCAGCATGCCATGGCAAATTACAATCGATACAAAGCTAAACTTAGCACTGTTATGTCTGCCAAGTGATGGCCAGATGCAGGGCCATACCTATCCAATTTAGGGACTCTCCATTCTAGAGATACAACTCTGTGTGTGTTCATTCTCTGCATTCTTGCAGGAGCAGCTCAAAACAGACCTGTCAGCTGACTCAGCCCTGCTCTTCCTTGATGCCAAGGAGAGTTTTGTCACTGGTTTCAAAGGAGGCATGCTTGAAGCTTAAAATATGAGTGGGGAAAAAATTCAAGGTTGAATTTTCTGAGAAACAGCAAAGAAAATTCTATTCTCAAAACACAAAGTCATTAGGTATGTAACCACAAATTCCCAAGGGGATGAAGAACAGGAGGGATTGGGCCCTCTCTGAAGAAATTCCTGTGCCAGAATCCACTATGAGTAATTTTGCTAGTGTCAAGATCTCAGAGATGTATTTTTCAGGGTGACTTAGAAAAACTGCCAGTTCATGACCCCGATGAATAAAACCCATTGAAAGTTGCTGTTTTATAATGACTATGCCCTAGAGGCCTTGTCTGTACACTTAACTAGTGCAAGTCAGTATAATGTTTGAAGCCAATAAAGTCTACAATGATTTATACTAGTGAAAGGTTAGGGTTATGATCAGTAGTACCTAAAAGACATTCATTTTAAAAGTGCCAAAAAAAGATTTAATATTTTGAGTGACTGAAGAGGCTTTTCCATTCTTATGCAAGAAACTTTAGAATACAGAGAGAGTAACTGAAACCTCCATTGCCATATCCCTAACATGAGATTACAGTGTCTTCGTCTATCAGAGGTGTCACTGCTACTCCACCAAAGAAATTCAGGATTCATTTGCCTTCAAAAACAAGCCTTATCCAGCAGGATGCACTACACAAAATGATAGTGTCTTCTACTAACTGAGTCACTATGCAGGAGAAACCAATACAATGAATATAAAAAGGGGTCTTTGTATACTGAGCAGAGCTAGCAAAGGTGAGAGACATGACAGCAGCTTTCATAAATGTCTAAAGGCACTGAAGAGCTTTATCAGTGAAATCAGTTAACAAATGAAATAGTACATAACTCCTGAAGATGTAAAGTATGTAGTTCCTTCTCCAAGTCAGGCTCATAAAACATGGACCTGCTGAGTGATATTTCTCCACTGGTTAAAGGACAATGGCATGGAGCTCTGCTATCCTGAGAAGCAAAATAAGAATACATGTGTGTGTAGAAAAGGAACAAAGCAGCTCTCCTGTGTAGTGAACCATGCCCTAAGACTATTGACACTACCAGAGGACTACTGAGCACCTGAGCTTCTGCAGGAAGGACAGAGAGGAAAGCTCATTTTTTAAAAATTCTGTAGAAAAAAAAAAGGAGTTGGGATTTATCTTTCTCTGTCCTGACTTCACAGGTCCATTTATATGCAATGAGAGGAAAGAATGAGGACAAAGTGCCTAAATTCACTTTGAATCATTTTTTATAACTAGAAGTAATTTTATACAGTCCTATGCAATGGCAGCAAACCACTAGAGTAGGATCATGATTTCTTTGTTGGAAAGTGTTGGTTGCCTCCCCATATACAGATTCAGCACCTTGCAATGTTCAGGTCCAGTCTTAACATGCATTGTGAATAAAAATATTGACTTAGCTCCAAAATGTTTCCAGTTGCATTGGAGAAGGATGTCTTATAGCCGCCAGAAGAAATCCTGTGAGAGCCAGGAAGCAGTTTTGATAAATTAGCAAAGTCAGTTTTTAGCATTTCTGTTTTAACTTGAAAAAGGTTTGCTGCCATATGCATTTGTACTTTGGCAATGCTTGCTGACAGAACAGAGGCTGTCTTGGCATATTACTTGTCAGAGCAAAATAGATTTGGCTGTCATTTCCATAATAAGTATAATTCATATTGCAGTGTCTAAAAACATATGGAAAGGGGGGATGTCAATATGAGATGAATTTGCCTTAAAAGAGCTTGTAGGGGACTAACAATTAAACAAGTACAGGGCCAGATGAAGTTATAATATGAAAAGCTCCTCCTCCCATCATAGTTCTATTTCTTTTGTGTTCAATTAATGAATGGGTTAACTAAGTATGCCACTTCAAATATGTGGGGCCCAGTTTACCCATTCTTGCAAAGCTCATACCCATGTAATGCAATTAACCTAAGCAATTCATATCAAAGACAGAGCTATAAAAATGAATAGCAGAGGCTTCCGTGCAGATAAGACATGATGTTTATTTATTCCTAGTGTGTGCATGCAGTATTTTGCCAGTGGTTTCAGCCAGTCTGCCCAGTAGCTATTGTTACGAAAACACCAAAGCCAAATTTATACAACCTGCTTCTGACTAGAGGTGGGAAGCTGATTCTTCATACTATACAACTCAAGTTTGTTCTGCTCCTACATAAAATTGAGGACGAATAAAGTGAACAATGTATGAAAGAGTTCTTACCTGCCTACAAAGTACCATGTAGACAAACTTCTGATATAAGAAAGTATATGGTCCCTTTGTATATTTTATAGGGGCTTACAGATCTAAATCTCTTTTATATTTGTGTCAACAACTGGTGTTAATTGTTATACTGATGCAAATAATTGCACTGATACAAAGAGCCTCAGACCATAATCCCACAGCTGGCAGCAGCACGGAGCCAGGCTCATACAAGTTTTCAGTGATGCAGAACTTATTGCAAAATGCTCTTGCATATAGTTGAGAGCCATGTTTTTCTGCCAATAAAAAAAAAAATAGGGTACAAATAAGAATCAGGCCCACACATATAGATACAAATTTACAATTTCTTCATTGTCTTTTACCGCTTCTGCTCTTTAATCTAACTGGTTTTGCAATGTACAAGGATTTATAATACAAAGAAATGGGGACAGATGATATTCCATAACACTGATGTCTGGTACACTAAGATTATGTATTTCAATAAAATGGAATAGCTGGTTTTCAAAAGGCACAGGTAGATAAATAAAATGTGATCCCTATATCCCAACCTCCAAACGTTAGAAATGTTATTCAGCTTTTACATGCAGGCTAGAAATCAAACAAGTTGGATTTGTGCTATAACTGTGCTATAAATTCTTTCATTTTTAAGTTTATACATAGACCATGATAAGTACAAGGGACAGTTGAAGGAAAGAAAATAAATCACATTTCAAAAGTGTGTGAATTAGAAAACTTGGGCCCACCTTCAGAAGTGAATGAATCTCACCTGCCTGTTGTGCAAGCTAGTTATGTCTTTAAGGGTCTCCATGGTAGTGTTTCCATTGCTGAAGATACAGAGGAGTACTTGGAAGAATTTTTAAAATGCCTTGGTATGAAAATCCCTTAACATTGTCAACACTTAAATCCCTTTAAAGATCTGATTCATGCTGCCCAAGTCACTTCAGAAGGTGCAACAGATATCCAAATTATGTAGGGCTTTTTCTGTAACATGTTTTGTAACCTTTAGTTTTCAGCTGTTATTTCTAAGTTCCCTGTAAAACATAAAGGAATAAATGTTACACCAGCCTGCTCAGTTCCATCAAGCTGTCCAAGCCATAGGTTATTTCAAGGAAAAAGTAAAAGTTAAGGTCTAGCTGCTAGAGTACTTTGGTGTATGATCCTAGGACGATAGGAGTTGATGATCTCCACTTCAGTCCTCAGATATAGGCCTTTTCTTTGGATTAAATATCTAATTCCTCTCTGCACACTCAGAGCAGCACTCTAGTGCATAGAGGCAGCCTCACTGCTCCCTCACTTTCCTTCTCTCTCTCAATAAGCACACTGCAGCTGAATAAAAGAATAATTAGGACACTTACAAACTGAAATGAAGAATTTCAAGATAGTCTAACAAGGCAGAGATGAATAACATGAAAAGTTTTTCAAGAGAGTGTCGTATTAGAAAAAACAATGAAACTCAAATTTTCATTCCAAAATGGAACATAATACTTTTCAAGTTGTTGATGTTTCTATGCAGCAGAAACTGTAAGTTTTGATCAGGCTATTAAGACCTTATTTTTAAGGTTTGTTCTCTAAAATAACTCCTATATTTTGCAAAAGGATCATGTAGAAGGTCAATAAGAACCACTCATTGATTAAAAAAAGCCACATTCATCCTGCAACACCTTCATGGTGTTTGAAGGCTTCCGAGCAAGCTCTGAAACAGTCTAATCCTCATTAATATGTAAAAACTTTTCTTCCCAGAGATATACTATTTTAGGTCAAAAAATTTAAAAATTCTACCAAATAAGAAAAACAGGTATCTAAAAATACCTGAAATCTGAAACCTTTCTTAAAAACAGAAGAACTAGAGAACTAAAAGTATTGAGGATAATGCTTTACAGTGTGTGAGAGCAAATTAGCTTTCACTTTTTGCATAAATATACAACGCATAAGTTTTATACTTGATTTTACAACATTCAGCAAAGGGAATACTTATCATAATTTTAACGTTCTATAGAATAACAGTGGAAAGGAGAAATAATAAAAACTATGTGAAGGTTGCTGCAAGTGGATATTCATAAATGCCACAAATATTAAAAACAGAAGTGCTTGCAGAACTTTCACACAGCCCTGAATCAAAAGCCACTGCAATGAAAATTGATGCTCTGTGTACTCTTCTGTTTTTGTTTATCTAAATTGTAAAGCAATGTTAACCACCATCCTGTGTGTACACACTCCTTACTGAGTGGAAAATTAGTATTAATTTGAGCTAGTGATACTACCAGTAGGATGCTTGAAATTCACTGCTATCAAAATTTCAGCTTCACAAAAAATGTAACTCTCGTGCCCGTGTGTGAAATTAGCATACATATCCAATTTTAGTAATTTAAAAACCTTAATCTCCTTTGATGAATGCAAAATAAATCAATATAATTATCACAATGATGGGTGTGAGAAAAAGGAGTCTTCATAGTCAATATATCTGACAAAACATGATCTCCTCTACAAGATATCATTATTCTATGTCTAATGACTCTCAGTCTTAGGACTTGTTCAAAATCTGCAAAAGCCAGTTATCTACAACAACTTCTCCAGTTCCTAGTGACCAGCAAGGGACTAAGGTGCAAAGTCAGCTCTTCGTCAACTTGCTGAACCTAAAATACTTCAAAGTGTTTGGTAGATATCTGCCAACTCCTGTGCCAAAATTCCCTGCTTCCAGCACCAGGCCATTTTGCTCTTTTCCTCCCCTCCTTTTTATCCCAAGAAGGAGGAATAAACCCAGAAGAGATGAATTATCTGCAGTTCTTGTTAGACCTCTGCATTGCAAATTAATTGTTTTGGTGCAGCCATGCACTGTTAAATAGAACAGGACAGCAGCCTGAGGTCAATCTTCAAATTGAGGTCAATTGCACTCCTGTGGGGCAACCTGAGGTCAGTCTCAAAAATGACTTTAAAATATACATACTGGCTTACTCATGGTCCAAGAAAAATTCTTTTTTTGCCTCCCAGCCATCCAGTTTATTTTACTTTAAAAAAAATCAGATCTTTGATATTTCTTGAAATCAGTAATATTGTTTCACTGTCATGAACAACATCAATGCTGAGAAAATAACTTAGATTAGACACAAGTCAATTACAGAGGAGTAAGTTTTAATATTGTCAGTCACAGCAGCCTTCTGGGGTTTTTCCTTAGTAAATTAAAAGGATTTTCTTTTCCTCCAGAACCATCTTATCACTCATTTCACTATCAGGAAAACACTCTGAAGATAATAGTGAGAGATTCTTTTAAAGGAAAATATATCTAGTTTAATTTCATCTCCATTTTAAGAGGGATGATTGTTCTATATTATTAGTTACTTGGGTTCGTGTCTTTCCATGCATACACAAGTGATAACAGCAACATTTATATAAGGTGAATTGCCTGAGAAATGTGATTTCACTTACTGTGCTCAACTAAGACTGTCCCAAAATAAAGACTGTTCTTTACAGCTGTGCCTCCTACACTGCTTGTGTTTTGTATGATGCTTGCTTGTAAACTGGCAATTCACTCCTGCCCTGTCTCATAACTCTTTATTCCCAGGCTCTACACTTTCTTCAGAATTTGGCAACGTTCATCATTTTGATTATGTCACCCATTTGCTCAGCAAGTAATTTACTATCTTCCTTTAAGAATCAGGATACTATTTCAGGGGTAACTTCTAACATTTAAGGCACTTAAGGTGCCAGGTCCAATTTACTTACTGCTAATGATTGATGTCTACTTTCTCTCTTGACTTAAAACTCAAGTCTAGATTCCTCTGTGTCTGTTCCCACTGTGCCTTGTGAGCAGTGTGGATGTGAGAATTTCTCAAATGCAGTAGTACCCCTAAACAGATCCTCAACTTCCATTGTATTTCATTCAAATGGAGAAATTCAAAATGCTTCCATCAGCCCTATCATCTCTGAATGTGTGGGTTTCATTTCTCAGCTTCAGTTCATTTTCAAAATATAATGAGGCATTGATTTTGCAAGCCTGTTTTGTAACAGTCCCAAGATGCTGTAATCAGACATTTTTCTATCCTATAATCAGAAGAGAGGATACGACCTAATTCACCCTCTTTGCATTATGCATTATAATACCTGACCACATACCTGTTGCCTTCTTCACAGCAAGATAAGGCACCAGAGCAGTGGTGCAGCTGTGGAGCAGGGTGCTGCCAACGTGGTTCCCTGCTTCCAGCTGAGGGTGCCAAGGGTGAAGGAACCCCAGGCAGGACGTCATGCAGGATGAGCACAGCCTGCTTCTCCCACAGCACTCGCTCACCTCTGGAATCCTCAGCAAGGGTCAATCCTACACCTGATGTAGCTTTTCTCTCACCCACAGCACAAATCTCTTCCAAGTGCTTCCCCAATCTTCTCTTGAGGCTTCTGAGGCACATGTTCTGAGGCACAGCATTGTTCAGTGAGGAGCTTTACAGGTCTGTTACCAACTAGAGAAAACATGTCATGACCCCTTGATTCCAGTAAAGAAAGAGACAGTGAGCACTCAGTTCCTGGTTGTACCTTTCCTACAGCATTCATGAACTTCAAAGATGCCTCTCCCCCCACATGTAGGTCCTCTCTTTTCCAGTAAGAAGATCACTCTGTTTCACCTTTCCTGGTACAGACACTGCCACAGAATACTTGTCACTCATCATTTCCTTCTTCAGGTTTTTCTCTGTCTTACCACATACTTCTGGAACAAGAGGACAAGAGTGGTACAGAGTATTCAGGGTGCAGTTGGATCATAGCTACATAACTTTAGTGTTGTTTTCCTGTTTTCTTTTCATTCCTTTTCTAATTTCACCTTAAAATCCAGTCTTTTTCTCTGACAGTTGCTGAGGAGCAGTGAGATGATGTTTTTCTGGAGTTCTCTGTGACAAGACCCAAGGTCTCACTCTTTAGTAGTAATAGGCATGTCAGAGGACATTATTTAGTACACAAATTTAGGATTATTATTTCCCATCTGCACCACTTTATCTTCATAGAATTTTTACTTCCATCTTGCTTTCTAATCTCATAAGGCCATTCCGCAATTTTTTAGAGTCAGCCTGGAAGCTGACTCCCCCAGCTCAGCTATTTTTGTCACCTTGCTGTTTGCTGTGCTTTCCAGGTCATTTACAGACATGTTGTATAGCACAGTTCTTAGAAGAGTCCTCTTTTCGTTCTTGAAAACCAAAGATTTAGTCCTGCCTTCTGTTTATGTTTCTGTGATTAGTATCCATCCAAGATAGGACCTTGTCTCTTATGCCACGGCAATTTCATTCTTTAAAATCCTATGGTGAGGGACTTCGTCCAAAAATCTCTTGAAAACTCAGGCTCATCCTTAATGATTTGCACATTGGCCACTCAAGAGTCTTGCATTGTGTTTAAAGGCTAGGATTAGCCTTTATAGAAACTATGTTTTGTCTTTCCAGTAAGTCACATTTATCCTGATTTCCACTAATTCCATCTTTCATCATGTCTTCTGTTAATTTACCAAGTGCAGGCATCAGGCTCACAGGCTTGGAGATCTTCCCTAGAAACCTCTTTAAAATTTTGTGCCACATTTACCACTCTCCTCCTCTCAAAAATGAGTGAAACCTTAGGGTAAAATTTACACACCACCATCAATAATTCAACTATTTAATCCTTTAATTCTCTTAAGACTCTTGGGTGAATATTGTAGTCTCAGTGATTTCTTAGTGTTTATTCTACCTCTTTATTGAATTACTTCTTCCACAGTTTCTTCTGTTTCAGGCAATCTCTTGCTGAGTTCTCTCAAAGGGTTTGGGGCTCCCCTCAGTCTTCCTACAGTGAGCATCAGAGCAAAACACTTATTTACCATCTCTGCCACAGCCTTGTCCTTGCTGAGCTCCCCTCAAATAACCCCATCACCAGCTGACCTGCAGAACTGGCAGAGTTTCCTTCTGCTCTGCTGGGAGAAGGATTTAGACCTGCCTTGACGCAGAGTGAAGCATATTGCCTATAGGGCCTATGCATATTTGCTATAAAAAGTGGTTACTTGGGCAAGGATTTCAGGAAGAGAAAGGTGGTCTCAAGTTAAGACAATGGAACAATGGTCTGGAAAGCTGGATTTATGTCACTGTCATATGAACAGGGCAAGTGATTTATTTAAGCCTTCTGTTTGCGTTATTTGTGCACTCCTGATTTCTTGAGTGACTGATTCGATAACTCTCGTATACAGGCAGTGCAGTGCAATTTAGAATGTATAAAGTAGCACACCAAAAATTCAGAACTCATAACCTCAAATCTTGGAGGACTGGGGGGATTATTTTCAACTCTCTGTGTCTCAGTTCAGCACTTGCAAAATGGAATAATGCTACTCCTCACCTCAGAGGGGTTTTGTGCATATAAATTCATTAAAGTTTGTAAAATGTTCAGGTACTATAGCAACAGGCACCATAGAAAAACCTGGAAGGGACATAGTAATTATCTTCATAGCAAGGTTTGGATACTGTGCAGTAAATAAGGCATGGGGGACATATTGAGCAATAGGAAGAGAACTAAAATTGAATATTTGCTTCTCAGTTAAGCTCCTTCTGTCCTATGCACAGACTGAAGCACAAATAGTTTAGAACAAAATTCAAATGTGACTGTGTAATTAGACAATGTCATAATGCTCACACCCACTGGGGCTCATTTAGGGCCATACAAGGCAATTCTTAGGGTTTGGCAAAGACACCAGCCATTAAAAATAGGGTTTTACATTAGACAAAAGGTCAGGAAACTGTAATGAAAGGCAGTCCAATTCTCTTCTGCTACTCCACTGAATTGCAATTTGGAGGGGTAATAAATATTGCATACAATTTTCAAAAGTACTTTAGAGATTTGAGAGCCTAAACTCTAGGAGTGTCATCATAAACCTAAGCTGCTATTACTCCAGCTAGAGGAAGCTCTGCTTGTTCCAGAAACGGATGCATTAGGATGATATGTCAGCATGGCACTCCATGCAGAGAGGAACACCATGAGAGGAAGCACACAATAAATTGTCCTTATCCATCGTGTTTGGGTTAGTATCCTTGCATACTGAGCAAGCCAATGTGAACAAGTAAGGTTTTGACACAAATTTGATTAATACTATTGAGTTTGACAGAATTTGGTGCTGATTTACAGCCAATTTTTGCTAACTTTACTCAAACTGATTCTCAGACTACTCCAACAGCTTTCCTGCTGAAATTGGTGGGGTTGCTAACAGTGAATAACGTTCAGTGTAAGGGGTTCACACTCTCTACATTACAGAGAGAGGGGAGTAGAGAGGAGTGAGCATACAGAGCAATTACAAGGAATTACATTCTTTAATTGTGTTATTTAACTAAGTTGAGCAAATTCTTTCTCAAAAATTGAAAAACTGTTAGAACATTAAATTGCATACAGAAAAATTAAGTTTCTTTATTTTAAAGTCTTATATGAAATGTCTATTTATATGTATGATGCTGTGGTTGACAGTAAAGACTCCATCGATTACCACAAGGCCTAACCTTCACCCATAAACAACTTAATCTACCTTGAAATTATGAACTCAGCTGACCCTGCCAAAATTTCATTATGGAGTCCAAGGAAAGCAAGTATTTTGAGAATGCAGGAAGCAGCAACTTTTGCTAGCAATCTGAGCAGCAGACATAATTTGTATTTTTAAGAATATTTGCTATAAATAATGGTTTTTTATTTGTCAGGATTATCCTTATGATTTATTTATTTGTTATTGTGTTGTTAATTATTTAATGTTTAAGACTTTAAAAACCTACAGCAAGTAGAAAATCATAGTAAACATGATATCATAGTAAACATCATTAGAGCTCTGGAATCCACTTTTTTTTCCATAGGACTGCATTAGTACTACCAGCATGCACATATAGTTGATTTTTATGGCAGAATCTGATTTGGGCATTTGTTATTGACACACACACACACAATCATTTTAAGTGCAGTTAAGTACACCATCTGCCTTTTCTTTCTGCCTATGTCTGTGTGGCCATACACAGTGATCTGCTATTCCAGGAGTGTCTGGTGCCTGTTATAGCTGCACCAGTTGCACTACAATCAGCTGAGTAGGCATTTCCCTTATGAACCCTGATTTTCAATGTTTAACAACTAATTTGAAATTGCATAAAGCTCAAACATGGCATGCACATTTGCAAACCAGATGTGTTTCTGTTTATTCTTTTACTTTTAAATGCCAAAAATGGCAGGGTTTAAAGAGTCCGTGCAAATAATGTAACATTTACAATCAGAAAAGCAGATCTACTCTCAGTTTGGGGATGTGGTTGAAAGATGTTTGGAAGTGGGTCTTACTTAGCCTTTTGGTCATTATTTGTATCTCTTTCCCCTTAGATAACTGCTACCAGTACTCAGCATGAACTGCAAGCCACATTTAATGAAGGGGCTTGAGCAGGTCTATGACAAACCACTGGCATTTGGCATAGAGGGAAATTGTTCTGATTTACCCAGCAGCTAGACAGGCTTGATTCTATTAATCCCAGGGTAGAAGTTAAAATAGTCTTTATGTTTCTCTCTGAATCTGAGAAACCTAAGGAGAGAGATAGAGAAGCCCTCCAGAGACAAATTCTGTGAAAGAATTCAAATTCATAAGAAGATGCAAAAAGCAAAGAAGAGAAGAGGGGGAATGAATTAAAAACATTTTCATTTAAACACAGTTTGCCAGTTTTCCTGACCATCTGAGCTTTATGTTGGGAAAATCCACTGCAGCAACATCTCTAAATTAGGGGCTCTAAACATACCAAAGGTCTATTCAAAAATTATCAGTCATATCCTGACTTCATCTGCAAGTTCCCACAGCATTTATTTTCCTAGGTACTCTTGTAAGTGCTTGTCCTGGGGCAACGAAAGCTTATCTCCTATCAAATACTCCACTGCAATCCAAGGCACCAGCTACACCCCACCTCTCCTTAGGAACTCTTATTTGCAAACCAGTCCACTGATTAAAGCACTCAGCCAGGTTCCTGTGCACAGCACCTGTGGGGAGCACAGCCCACACTACCTTTGGTAAGTGTGATACAGAGCTTTCAGCCAAACCCTGAATTTCTAATGAATTTCAAGAAGCTTCTTTGCACATTCCCCAGTAATTAGAGAGACGTGTGTTTGAACCATTTCATGCTGAGGAAGGTATTGAGCCTGGGTGTCTCACTTCCTCAGAGAGTGCTCTGATCTCTAACAGGAATCGAGGAAACCATCTCTCCCTGCCTGAACATTAAAGGGAAGAGAGACCTGGGTCAATTCTTTGAAGAAATAGTTACAGACGACTGCTGTCAGGAGAGGATTCCAGATTTATGATCCCCAGTGCAAGAAGGCACTTGCCCATTACTTGGAGTGAAGCAGTGGGTGCCAGAGGAGGGAAGTGGTCACACTCCCAGGTGTCACCTCCTACCTGCTTCAGCTTGACATGGTCAGGAACAACAAGAAATTTAGATCAATGTGAGGGGCAGCTAGGTTCTACTCAGAAGTCAGGCATTATCATCTATAGATATTTTTATAACTGAATATAGTCAGTTTTTCAGTTTCATGCTATTTTCCCCTTCACCCTCAGTAGGGGGGAATATAGGCGTGTGATTAATCTTAAACACATTAGTGGTTCTAATGAAGCTGGTAGGGCTACTCATTGACATGAAATTAATACATAAAGTCTTCATAGGATGAGAGTATCTATATGAAGAAAATTGCTTTCTCATCTCATTTCACAGGCATCCAGGACCAGTTCTTGCTCTTGTGATGGCTTCTTCTCACATCAGCTGCTCAGCCAACCTCTTACTTTCCAGCTGGTCTGCTTAGACCCTTCTATATCTCTTGTGCTCTACCTCCATGCATGTCCAAGATGCCAAAAGAGTTCTTTTTAATTTCTGCATTGGTCACTTATTTCTTCTAAAAGATGTGTTCGGAGAGATTGTTAATAGTTCTTGACATTGACAAAACAGATGAAGAAAAAGCAGCAAGCTACTTAATTTGTTGTTGTAATACACGTAAACAGCTTAGGCCAAGTGTGCTCCAGCCAAACCGTCTCTAGGTCTGCTTATCAGACCCTCTGGAATTTCTCAAGGCTACTGAGGCATAAACTGTGCTATAATAAGAAGAAGAAGCTGAAAAACAGAATACCAAGGCAGTGAGAACTAAGATAACGAGACACCTGTGAAGCTGTGGCCTTCTCACCAATCACATTTGCTGAGGGTGCGTGCATGCCTCGTGGACTGGATGGGGAACCAATCATGTTGTGCGTGGCCGTGTGAACAGTAGTTTCAGAATGTATATCTAGGAGTTAAGGTAAACAATAAAGGGCTTCTGCACAATCATGTTGATTCTTAGTACAGAGGTCCTGCGTTCCCACAATTCGTGTTAAGTGAGGTCAGAAGTAAGAAAGGGACAGGTGAGTTCAGACTCCAGTGGGCCACTCTCTGGTCTCTTTGCTTTATGAGTGTGGATTATTTTGATTTTATTTATGGACTAATCTTTATCAATATAATCAGTATTGGCTCCTCAAGGACGTAGCCATTACTCACATGAGACTTAACCACTGTTTAATACAGGGTGGAGTGCTTAGGGGGGGACTGGGAGATGTACAGGAATGTCTCCTCATTGTGTTACTCAGCTCTGAGTATATAGAGCAGAGGCTTAAGAAAACAAAGAATGTGGAAATCTGGAGAAATTAAGAAAGTGAGAGCAAACAAAAGCAGCTGAAATGCAGGATATCTGAAAAAGGCACAGTATCATAAAAGATGGATGGAAAAATGACTTAATATTGTTGCTTGCGTTAAATCTTCCACCACCATGGTGATTGCTATAAATCCCATCCTTGGAGCCTAACTGCATTGTTTAGTCTATAAGGAACATCGAAGCCTACTACCATGAATTCTGCTCCTTCATGCTGGAATTCTGTCTGTTGCACAACTAAGCCCTGCACTTTGTCAAGTAGCCAGAAACTTTCCTAATACAGAGAAAAAACTGTGCTACAAATGACACATGCGTTGAAAAATTATCATCGTTGTTAGAAATATTAGGACACTTCCTGCAATGAAAAATAAAATCTATATTTTTATCCCAATCATATAAGTAAGCAGTTTCTGCCATTTTTGACTGATTTTGCAGAGAGAATTTAATTCTGAGGTTTATTTATTCATATGTACATGTATATGTATATGTATATTTTTATTTAAAGATTTTCATTGGCAAATAAATAAGTTTTGAAGTTTTAACACAGTATACTTAGAAACAATTAAAAAGTATTTTGGAAAAGCAGTGTGAAAATTTAACAGTAGTGTGAAAACTGTGTCTGGAAAAGGTACATGTGGGCTTTTAGTCACAATCTGGTAAGTAAGTCAAGAGACATCCCAATTCCTTCTCCAGCTGTCAACTGCTCCTTAACTAATTTTCTGAAGTCTTTGCCATATACAAAATTGTGTGTTAAAAGTTCACATTTCTGGGCCACAGCAACATCTCTCCTTGAAAATTGCATTACTTATTCATGTCTATCTTTTCACAACACAGAAGGAAAAAGTAGATGGCCATAACAATATAATTTAAAGAGAGGAATTATTTGTTCCTGTTATGGAAACACTGTTTTCCTTTGAATTGGTTTGAGTTAATGGCAGCAACAAGACTACTTAACATGATAAAGCCTACCTATGTTTATTTTCTTTTCAAAACCCTTTATTTTTCAATTCTACGAACAGTTTAAAACTATTTTAGACACATAAGTTAACCATATTGGCAAATAAAATATCATTATGATGTACTTACCTACAAATCTCTCTTTATCAGTTTCTGTAATGCCCCACATTCCAACCATTTCTTTGTAGGATTAGACTGCAAAATGGATATAATTCAAATATGTGAAGAGCATGAATGTTCTCAAGGAAAGTATGGTTCTCACTGCAGCAAAGACTGCAATGTTCATATACTCCTTACATTAATGTGAATCATTTGGGCCCATTAAGTTGTACCTCTACTTCACAATTAGTGGAACAATACAAAAAACTAGAACTAAAGAGGACTCAAGCTGATAATGAAAAAACCCCAGAACTTTTGGGGATGTAGCAAACACAGCCAAATGTGCTGTTAGTATTCCATATATTCCATGTACAGCGTTTCCTAAGACATTGTCCACATTGAGGAATGAAGCAATTGCTTCAGCAATTGCCGAAGCTCATTGTATCACTCTCCAGATTTCAGCACTGTTCCCCTGAAAAGGTTATTAGGTGTGGAAGTGCATAAGTGGAATAAAAAGAAGGAATTCAGTGTTTTTAAAAATAAATAGGAAAGCTTTATCATTATGGTGTGCAATAAATAAATAAGAACAAATTCCAGTTGCACGGGTCCTACACCCATATATAACAAGACTCCAAATGTTATTTACCTGAAGTTGGACCTCATATCTAATTCTCCAGCAAAAAGGTTCTTTTCATTTTCAATTTAGTTTCAATCAGGTGAGAACACACACATTTTCTATGAACATCAACTTGGGTTTCATCACGTTGGTTTCACATATGTGCACAGATTTTCAGCTGAGCTCACACGGACACAGTAGCAGATAAGCTTAGCCCTGAGACCAACGAGAGAAAATTCATGTTGAGTATTACAGGAGAGCCAAAGGAAGCAGCTCTCAGATTTGTTAATATAACACTATGTGTCAGAAATGGTATTCAAAGGGTGCTGTGTGTCCAGTCACTTCAGGAGCAGAACGGAATACTCTGCTCTCTGCGCTCAATTAGAAAAAGCTCATTTGTCAAATGAATTGCTTTTCTGCAGTATACTCGAGGACTGAGACAGAGGCAATGAAATATTCACAGAAATGCAGACAACTCATGAAAAGTCTTTTTCTTTAGGATCCTGCAGTCCATTTTGAAAAGGAGCAAGAAATGTAAACCATGCTATTGTGCAGTTCCTGTGTAAATTAGCTCTATGGGAATCCAAAATAGAGCAGATTTATGCTAACAATAGGCCGAGGGAGATTACTTGCAAACAACAAAGGCAGCCTGGCCAGCAGTTTAGGCCTTCTCTTGTTAAGAGAATTTTCCCATCTGTAGCTAAATCAATTAGTTATACCAGTGCAAACCCCTGATAGAGACATGCTGCACCAGCATGAATTGGGGCTTAAAGCCATTTAGGTTAATTCAATAAATCCTTGTCAGCATTGCTTTGAAGCAAAGGATACCATAGAAGCAAAAGTTTATTTGGGGTAAAGAGACTGACTGACATGTAGGTAGGTATCAAGCTGTCATTCTTCTGGCTACAAGCATGTGCAGCTGAGTGAATATACGTGGCAGGTTGGATTTGGATCTCATCTCAAGCCTATGTAATGAAGAATGACACTTTTCCCTTGCAGCCTTTTCTATTCAATAACTGGTCTTTAACTAATTTTCAAATGCTTTAATCATGAGATGCAACAAGACAATTACACATGTTGACCCTCAGCATCCCGCGCCTCCTGGAAAAACACCAGAAGAACTGTCATCTTCCTCTCCAGCTCTCTCCTCCCAGCCCTCCCCATTTCCATGAGCCATGGTGGCCAAGTCTACCACTCCTTCTCATCTGCAGGAGCAGTGTCTGAGGAAATTATCTGGGACTGCAGTCCCCGGAAATGCTACGTGAGCTGATAGCTTGCATATAGAGGTGTGCTCTGGGGAGGTCATCAACACTGCTACAAGAAGAAAGAGCAGCTACAACAAAGCCTGCTGCTGTCTCCCCCTCATTAGTGCTGGCACTGGTCACTGGCTGGGGCTGGGAGAGAGCAGGGTGTCAGAATTAGATCAAGAGATCTCATTTTCTCTAAGCTCTATTGTTCTTCCTTCCCAGCTGTAGAAGAGAGTTTGTTTAAATTGTTCAGATTTCCTAAACACCTGATGTTCTAGGGAAAAAAATAATTTAGAGGTCAATGGTTATAGAAAATTATTGCATCAATATTTACCTGTGTCACCTATATTAAACATTTAATCTGGTTCTCACAAAGTCAGTTCCTTTTCCTTGGACTTCATAAATCAATATCTGCAGAAAAATATATGCATTTGAAAACAAAACCTGTTCTAAATTTTTAAAGCAGAAATGCTCTTGTTAGGTACTTGTTACAGGTCAGTCCTCTGCATGGTGCCTACATCAGATACTTGCAACTGCCCAGGAACATAGGACTGAAAGCCTCCTAAGACACAGTTCATGTCCCTGCTATTACAGGCTTCATATCAAACAATTTTTCATAGCAAATCAATCTCCAGTCTGACAATAACAGATTTTTTTTCCCATCAGACGGATGGGTTCTGGAATAGAGCTCCCCCACTTACTGATCTGGCACCTCTTCCACTTTGCATTAATCTTTCTACAGCACGTTTTACCAGGGCTGTGCACACCACCCCCCATGACATGGCCTCCATATATGCACTGACATTTTGCAATTACTTCACCTCAAACAGCTTCCAACCTCTTTTCCTCACGTACTTTACAGAGTGTTCCTGTTGAGTGATCTTGCTGCATCATTACCAGAGAGAAGGCAGTAATCTGTGGTGTGGAGACAGGAATGTGTGCCTTGTGAGACATGGGAAAAGACTGACAGACAGAGGAACTACTGACAGACAAAACACAGAAGGAATTTCATTTTCCTACTCACCTATAGCCAGAGAGTAGCCCCAAGTCTTTTCCTTCTCTTCAGTTGTTTCCAAAATATAGGCTGACAGTCCTTGGCAGAAGTTCTTGTTGGGCTGTGACCGCATGACCTTGAACTTCGTGCTATTAAATTTCATTCATTTCTTTTTACTTCAATCCTTAGTTATCCATCTCATTTACATGATATTTTGATCCTCCTCTACATAGGCAGTGCCACCCAGCATTGTGTCACCAGCATAATTTTTAGTTCACTGCCACTTTTGATCCTCAGTTTAGAAGTAAAAATACTAAACGAATATAGAGCCTTTTTTTTTTAGCCACATAACCTTCCAGAAGTAACCTTACTCCAGCCTGCCACTACTTCTTCAACACTCAGCAGGAGCACGTTCACTTCAGTCAGTTTTTACCTCTTGTATAAGCTCAGCTCCTTCCCCTCGTTTGACTGACCATTAGTCAGTGAGAATGAAGAAAAAAATTAGTTGGATAGCTACTAGCTGTTAAATTTGTCTTAATAATATACAGTTTTTGAACAACTTTTAAAGTAAAAATAATTAAAGGTGAGGAAATAAATACATTTATAAAGAGATTAAATGCAGATTCAGCCAAGGGAGATTGTTCCAATTTCATTTGACACTGCTCTTCAGTGGAAATTTATTTTTTTTTTCCAGGAAAAAAGCCCCAAACAATCAATGTCTAGCCTTGGCTTCAGTGAAAGGACAGCTAGTGAAGACAACTTAGCCTGTGGAGTTTAGGCAGGGAAAGGGCAGAGAGAGTTAGCATAACTTCATACCAGTTAAAAATAACTGTTGGGACTGAGAGTGACTGCTTGGTTGAGTGATGCCATTTACCACAGCTTTAAATTACTGTGGAATTGTTTAGGCATTAGTTAACTGTCTGCCATGAATCCCATGATGGATCTCTTAAGTCAGGGTTAAGGAATGGTTAACCACAGCCTGGTTAATGGTTATATAAACTGTTCTTCATGTCTGATTAGTTTTTTAGCTTTCCATTATTGCAATCGTGTGATAATTAACTCAATTCCTTTACTTCCTTTAATTTTTTTTAATTTATGTATTTTGTGATTTTAGGACTAGTAGGTTTTTCCTGGGAAAAACTCTTCTACTACAGAGCATACCACCATGTCAATCAATTGGCTGCTTCTGAAGAGCTTATGTTCTCAAATTTTCAACCCAAAAGTAATGTATACTTAAACTTTTCCACTGAAATAAAGTACAATGACAGAATAGAGACAGTGCTTGATTGATTGGATTTACCAAGCAGCAGTGAACAGTTAAAACAATATACTACTGAATGTTAACTTAAAAGAGAGGACCATAACTCCTGGAAAGATAATCATATTTACTGAGACATTAAGCATTAAAAAAGATTGTATGAGACAACTGGAAATATTGACAAACACAAAATAAACAACAGCTTCAGTGTAAAAGGTAAGGCATTAAAGATGCTGTGGATGCTATTTGGTATTTTGGTAATGTTTTGCACTGTCAAGCCTGTAAGGAATCACCAGGACCTTCCATCATGCTGATGTACTGCACTCTGCACTTTTAATCACTTTCTTAGGAAGTGGCAGAACATGACACCCCCACTGAGAAATCTGAACACAGAAATCACAGACCAGCAGAAATCACAAACTACCACAGATCTGTGCTTTACTGCATGAACCCATTCACAAACTCCAAGTTCGTTGCTTGGAAAAAGAAGGAACAAAACACGGCAAAAAAGATTGTGTCCATGTTGTTGAATATATATATCTTCATGAACTGAGATGTATTTCAGAACTGATCCCTAAAAATGAGTTCCTATGACATAAACAAAGACAAAGTCAGAAATAGGAAAGTTTTCATAGTTTGAAGTTGTTTCCTTGTTTTATGCAAACAGTAATTCTGGCAAATTGTCATTCAGAAAGTGAAGTACATTTCAAGACATCCATGGCCAAGAAAATAAGGTCATATAGCAACAGGAGCAGAAAAGAGTCACTGGCATCATCAGGGGACTGGGGTAAGACTGGGGTGATTCATTCTCATCAGTGTACCAAAGTGTGGGCTTTATTTATTTATTTGTGGTAAAGCAACAACATGTAGTAAAAAGTCACATAGCAATATGAATTAAAAATGTAAATGAAACTTCCACCATACCTATACACAAATGGCTGCACCAATCCATCAAAAAAGAAGTTAAAAGATTTTAAGCCATCTCTTATTCTAGGAATAGCAGTTTTACCTTCTGTTAGTAGGCATCAGATTTACTATCATGAAAAAGCAGAAAGAGCAAGTCTATGAACAGGAGCTGATGCTCTTATTCATTTGGGGATTTTTAGTGCAAAATTCAGATTGAAAAATGTTAATAAATACAAATATCACCTGGTATGCATTTATCTAGAGGTAAAATTTCATGGATAAGCCCCTTCCTCTTCTGCCCACTGAAAAAAGTTCCAACAGTGAATCTTTAGTCTGGCAGGTCTAATGTGCTCATTCAGCTCAAGGATTTGAGCAGCCATTTGAGTGTTTGTCTTGGTTTACAAGACAGTGTCTGCTAGGGAAGGCCGCAAGACCTCCCTTGGAACGGAGAATGCAAAACCCCCTCCCTCCGGATTATTAGAACTGTGGAACTAAGAGGCTCTCAGGCAGCGAGGTGGGGATAAGAATAGCAGTTCTTTACTAATATATATATATATATATATTAAAAGAGACAAACACACAACAGTAACAGCGGTGTTAACACCAAACAGACCCAGCAGCAGTGGGAGCCTTGCGGCTGCGGCGCTTTCCCTTGCTGCAGTCACAGCCGGCCGGGGCGCTGGCAGCTCCCGATGTGCAGGGCAGGTGCGGTGCTCCCCACGTGGCTGCAGGGGGCGCTCCGGCGCGGGCTCGGCAAACACGTGGCGCTGCTGGCGCGCTGAGGCAGGAGGGAAGATGGAGGAGAAACGCCGCTCCGCGAAAACCCCGGGGCAGCCGGCCCGGCGCTTCTAGCAGGACTCTCAGGAGCAGCAGACTGCAACGGCAGGGATGGGCAGGAGAGAAAATATCCCAGGCCGGTGGGCGAGATGCACCAGAAACTCCGCGGCAGCAGTTGGAACCGGCGGGGCGTCCCGGCCGGCGTGCAGAGCCCAGAGCAGCGCCGGAGAACAGCGGGAGATCGGGATAGCGGCGACCCGGCTCCAAGCAGGGCAGCGAGGAGAGGCAGGATTCCCCGGAGAGCACGAGCAGAGGCCGGTCCGTCTCTCAGGCTGGTGATGAACTATCCCCACAGCAAACGACAGCCGTCCCGATCCTCACCCGGTGCCACCCCGGCAGCAAGAGAGCGAGGCCGCCCCCAAACTCGCCTTTTACCTGCCTCGTAGTCTCGCGATGGTTCTGCCCTTTCCCCCCAGAGTTCCCCTCCCCCTGCCCTGTTCCAAGCACTCAGTTTCTCAGTTCCTCCCCGGCACTTCTCATGGGGAAAATTCCAACCTCCAACAGTGTTTTATAACAAGCTGCCTATAAGTGTTCCTAGCATGTGATGCTAAGCTATGTGGGTCCAGGAGCAGCACCAGCTGTATCATCCAGCTTGCATGGCATGGTGATAATCCAGCCACCCCAGTGCTCCCCTGGGAATCAATACAAACAAGCCACTTCCACAAGCAGGTTATGAACTTGAACTGTGATGCTGAGCAAGAAAATATTTCAAATAATTGCCACAGAAAATCACTGAACCTCAATTCTGGTGCAGCATGAAGGGTAAATTGCAGGAGCTATGCCTTTGCTATATTGCAAATTACACAGCGTACAGCTTGTTGGAATAGTTTTAGACAGACTCACAATGTATAACCAGCAGAAAGGGGAGATCCTGCCGAGACACACACAGCCCTCCACTTCCTCTGTCTTGATGCTCCTGGCTGTGTGTGGCCATCATTCACCACCAGAGCTTGTCTGAACAGACTCAGCTCACTGCCTCGAGAAAAAGACTAAGTAATGGAGTTATCTGCCTCTTTGGTTAGTGGATGAATCCACCCACATGAAAAGACCAAAATCCACCTGACCTAGTGGAAGGGAGAGGTCAGGATGGATGCAGCTGGGTACAGAACAGGGACAAGGAGACACAAGAGAGAACAAGTGAGAGCTCTTTTGTAGCCCTACGTGGTTAGGCTCACATCTCTTGGCACCACTGTAAGCTAAAACCATAATTATTATTTACCTCAGACTACTAATACCAGTATTGAAAGAAATGCCTGGTTATATGAAAATCTATCACAGTATTGCATGGAATTCAAGCAGTCTTTTGGTCATTGGTTGAACTTTCAAGACTATTTTAAGCGAGCCTGTGAGGTCTGTAAATGTCAAGAGCTCTGGACTTCAAAACTCAGCAGATCTAAAAGCTGGACATCTGCAGTACAGTTTGTTGCCTTATACTTCCAAGGGAGAAACAAGTTCTATTTTTAGTTCACCTTGTGCAAGAAGTGAAGTCATTACAAAGATGAAAGAATTGGTCTGTACTAAAAATAGTATGCAAATGAGGCAAGGCTTCCTACAAGCTTATCTTTTCCTTTCACACTCATAGCTATGGTCAGTAGCAAACACTTTTCCTGAAAATAGCCATGGCATAGACACAAGTATTGTTAGTGTTCTCTGCACCCATGAGGAGGAAAAAGGGAAAAAACCACACAACTACAAAGCAGTATGCAATGGAAAATACAAATTGCATACACATTTATTTAAATGAAAGATAAAATACATCTGCAGCTCCAAATAGTCTCTTACTTTGTAGACCAAGGTAAAAATAAGCATTCTGAAGAAAAAGCATTCTTTCAGCCATGAGAAGGACTTCCCTGGTTTCCAGCTTACTGTATCAAAACACTAGTTAAATACTTACATGGTCTCTTACACTCTTTCTTGTCCCTTTCTACCTGAGGAGGAATAACCAGCAATACAGAATTTTCAGCCTCAGCGCTTTTTTACCTATTGATTGCCCAACTTGTAAAAGAGATTGAGGGAAAAAAAAAGCTTATTTTTAGAGAAAATTAGTGTCAGGATGGAGAATTATTGTATTTAGCTTCATCTTGATTGTACAAATTAGAATGGTCTTGTTATAAACATCTACTAATAAAACAGTGTTTGGCATAGAAATATTGACACACGCTTGACTATAGTTCTGCTGGCAGTGCCATTATAACAAGAGACTAAGATACAATGCAAAAATGGAAAAGAAAATTCAGCATAGGTGATTTCTGTTGTATTGGTTGGCTGCTGAATAGCTGCTTTAGAGATTGACAGAACAAGATGGGGCTTTTAAATGGGACAAAGACTTAATTCAATAGAGAAGCAATACAATACAAAATAAAAAATGGAATTCTGTTCATTTACATGCAAGCTAGTAAGTGGGTGAAAAATTATTCTTTTTTCCTTTAATTTACAGCTTTGCAGAGAAATTTTGGGTTTGCAATATTTTTTCAAGTTGCTATCATATTATGCTTTTTCTTTGAGATTCAGAATTTTGCCCACTTCATTTAGAGACCAAAGAAACTGCCTGAAATGGTGAGCTGTTTCGTGCTCAAGCTTTATCAGTCCTCCTCCATTATTCTTTCTGAACTCAGCTGAGTCAAGAAATGAGTCATGGTTGTGTCATATGGCTCAGCTACTTCTGAGGACATCTCAGTTCCAGAAAGAAACACAAACTACCCTTGACATTCACAAGCCAAGGAGAATACTAAAATATGGAGAAACTCTTCATCCCACCACTGAGAACACTTCTTGGGAAATCAGTGCAGAACTTCAGTTTTCTCCATAGTTATCTATTCCTCTTGGGACTTCCTTTTAAATTTGTGATCTGGTATGTTGAATTATTTCTTCCAAAAGTTTGGCCATTCCTGTTCTCTGTATTCTGACTTTGGTTATTTAGCAGATTCTGTGTACTAATGAAATAATTGAATTTTGTCTCTGATATCAACAGCAAAGGAGTCAGGCCTTCAGTGAAGTCAACCACTCTAAATTCACTTGCTTGAGTTGTCACTAGTGCTGATACATGTAATGCTGAGTTAGATTAAAAGAAGGGACTGAAAAAAGTAAGGGGAAGAAATATAGAGAAAATTATGTATTTCTAGGGCTAGGAAGCAGGCAATTTTGATTTTCAATGAGAGCATCAGGAAAGAAATGGGTGTTGTCATTGGAATAAATGTAGCGCATAGCCCCTCACAAGGTTTCAGGTCTTTGTGAGACAGATCTGCATGATCAAATAGAGTACCTCAGTGATTTTCCAGGTATAAACCTATGCCCTTCACACTTGCATTCAAGCTTACATCATTATCAAAAGAGATAAGGCAGCAGCAAAGGAAACAGGATTAACCATGAAAGTCATTAGGTTTTAAATTACTGAAGTAAATAAACTTCCAGCACTGTGACCCAGAATATCTAACTTTTCCTTAAAAAGTGTTAACACAGGAAACTTATCAGTCATTTTAATACTTTCTTCCATCAGGCCTAGAGTAAATACCAAGTCCAACAGCCTGGTGCCTACAGCTCTGATTCAGAGACTCATTCATGTATATNTTAAATATAGATATATATTTATGTAAATCTGCACAGTTGTCACCGTGTCATCGCATTTAGTCGGGAGGAGAAGATCAGTAGCCCATTCCATGGGAAAAAGGAGGAATAGTATGCTGCAGTCAGTGACCAGAATGATCGTGGGTGAATCTGCACCCTTGCACTCGAGCATTTCTCACCAACAGTCCTACCCAGCACCAGTCCCTCATTGTGTGACAAGACAACAAGAGCTCACATCCAATATACAACTAACACACATGGTCCCCCTACCCCCCTCATGTCATATAGCCTGGTACATCCAAGTTGTTTTGCATAATCAAATAGTCTCATGTCCTGGGATTCTAGTTCAGAGATACAAGAAGGCATAATGAGTGTGTCCAGCCTTTTCCTTCATGTCCAGCATGTACTTGCAGGTGGTCTCTGGTTTCTGATTTCAGATGAGTCAATCTTTTCTTGCATGAGCATTCCTTGAGCTCAAGAGCATAACATTCATTCTCTCACAGCCACTGCTATATTAGTACAATGCTGCTGTATTTCCATTTTTATTTCTATCCCCTTTGGGCTTTCAGTTCCCTGCAAGCATATGAAAACATTAAGAATGATAAAGCTTAGTTCTTATATATCATTTTCCATGTTTAAGCATAGAAACTAATGATGCTGTAAGTCCCTACAACAGTGCTTTTTAGAGAGTAGTAAGGCAAGAACACCTTATTGGAGAACCAAGAAGGTGTGAAATGACATTTAGTTAAGAGACTGTAGTGTAGATTAAAGAGACATTAAAGTGCTGGTTTTCAGCTAAGAGCAGAATCTAAATTAAAATCCCAAGTTTGCAGGGGAGAAAACAGCACTAATTTGATATATATAAGTGTAACTATAAAACCAATCTACTAGGTACTTATAGCAACACTGCAGTCAAGCCAGTAGTTGGAATATGGCATAGGGCATAAAAAACCTAGCATTTATATTGTGAACTTGGTTAAGAAATGAACTCAAATGGTTTTTATGAAGCTCATCCAGTCACTTCATCAGATTCTACTGATCTGCTATGATGTACCTACAAGATGGGTCTCTGGACTTAGAAGCTTTCCTTTGTGCCTGGATTGTCTCCAGCCATCATTTCTGGGTCTAATTCATTCTATTAAATAGAACATTATTTCTTGCTTTACTTGTAAATAGGAGACAGTCTTACAAAAGAGATCTCCTAAACCGATTAAAAACATCCCTTCCCACAACTTTGTTCTTAAGGGCCAATTCACTTTTAGTCTAATGACTTCAAGCTACTGGAAGCAAATAGACAGTACTCACCACATGATTTTTATGTATTTCACATAGACCAAGAGATATACAGTTTTATGCAAAACATGCAACATCTGCATCTCCACCCTCTTTCTCAGAATCCCAAAACTCTTACTGACCTTTGAGTTCCACGTTCCTTCTGCTAGAAGGCATTACCCAGATCGAGTCCTTTAAATGCTGTGCTTTATTTCTTTCACTTTCTTCAGTGTTGCTGTTATCTTGAAAGTCCTTAACTAAATCTATTCCTGTGTGACTGCCTGCTTCTCAAGCCTTTTTTTTTTACTTAGCCCTGCCTTCATATGTTCTCTTTCTTTTTTTCAAGGTTCTTAAAACTCTAGATTGTCGTCTGCAGACAACTAGAGAAAACCTGTTTTGCTGTGATGAACCCATTGCATGGTTTTGGTTGGAGAAGAGTAATTTTTAATAACAGTTTTAATGCTCGTATTGAAACCCACTATCCTGTCTCCTTGAAACCAAGGAGGAAGGAGAAAAGGTATCTTAAACAATGGTGTAAATATGTAGCAAGACCACAGTCCAGAACAGGATTTATAAATGCGGAGACAAATTCCCAAATGAAAGTAACATTATTAATCAGTGTGGTCATTCTGAAACAGGAGCTGCTCTGTAATACTAGGTATTCAATTGTTTTCTTTCACCAGATTTTTGTTCATTGACAACAATGATGATTAATAACAGTCTGGCCAATAGTGTACTTGCACTCCAGAAGATGAAGTGCTACAACATCTAGCAAAAGAGAACAAAACAAAAACACAGACATATGGGTTGTTAAAATGGTATTTTATTCAACAGTTCTGATACTTTAACAAGAAGTACATCCTCTGATTGTAATGGATAGTCAGATGGTTGAAACAATTAATCTGGGTTCCTTGTATAAAAATGAAAGAGCCTGATGCACCAGAAATCATTAGGATTTAAAGTAAGTAGAACCTTCTCTGTTTCAGAATTCAAAGGACCAGGGTGTTTTTCAAGCTGCTAAAATAGCATGGGTTGTTAATACTGCTAAAGACAGTCTTCTTGTTCCCTCTGTTAAGCTAAAACACACATTTCCCGCTTAGTTTCAGACAAAGTTTCATGAGTTTCTATTTTTCTGGGAACTTAAGATAACTCTTCTGGAACTCAATTTAATTTTGACATCCTATTCATCTTCCTTCTTATTTCCCATCACTGACCCTGATCTTATTAAAAAACCTCAGAGAATGTCAGCAACTGCAGGGTGGGGTTTTTTGACAAGTTACTCTGGAATGTGTTTAATGCCTTAAAATTGTCATTGATTGAAACTAGCAATTCTAAATGAGCAATTGAAAACTAATTTCCCTCTATTATTTATTTCTGTTTCTCTCCAGCCATATATTTGGCACTCCTGAGATGATTTCAAGACAGACAGCCCAATGCCCATTAGGGACATATCTTTCTTTATCCTAGTGCTTGATTTAGCCTCTTTCAGGTTATAAGATCAGTGGATGCTTCTGTGGCACAATGGACCAGATGGGCCAGCTGAAAAGACTGAGCACAGCTCCTGGTCCATGGAATAAGGGTACCACAAAGAAGCACAGAGCTGATCATATCCTCTGCATGTGTGTGTGCCCTGGGTTTAATGTATCATATAAATCCTAGTGAGGAGTGTCAGGACAGGATAAGTTACATGCAAATATCTAGACAGTGGTGTTTCCCTGTGGTAAAGTTATTCACCTTCTAGTGACCTGCAGCTTGGACTTTTCAAGACTGCTCTTGGGTTAAAAATCCTGGATTATTTCCATGAGTTTGTCAGGCTCTTTCTGAACATATGCAAAATTTGGCAGTAACCACATGGACTGCCTGTGACAATGAAGTCCACAGTTTGACTGTTCACAGCATCCCATTTTGAGTCTGAGACATCCTAGACAGTTAGATTTTATGACCTTTATTTTGGTATTATATTACTCAGTGAACAATAATTTTCTACCTGTCTCCTCTTTACATTTATTTTTTCTTCATATCCATCACATCTGTCCTCATTAGGTCTCCAGGCTGAACTGTTACTGCCCATTTTAGTCATTTTTCATGCAGAAGTTGGCTGTCTGATAATCTTTACTCTTTCCATCCTTTTTAATGCTGTGATGTATTTTTCAAAACTGAGGACAGAGAACTGTTATAATAATAATAATAATAATATTATTATTATTAAATAACACAGTTATTACTGTGTGTAATATTAAAGTTGTGGTCACAATAGTTTAAACAATGATATAAAGAAGTTTGCTGCTACTGTCTTCCTTTTAGTGCTTCCTGCCATCCATCTTATTTGTTCAACCAGTACAGAGAATTGAGCTAACATTATGAATATAATGTCTAGATATTTTTTTTTAAACACATGTCAAATTGCATTTTTAGACTTCAAATATATCTGCAATTTTATTGCTGGGTGGAATTGACTCTGAAGAATCCCTTGGCAACAGTCTGCCATTATTCTGCTCTTCCTTAAACAGAATAGCTTAAAATCCTCACCAAATTTAAGTTAATTTTTGGAGCTTTTTTGGCATATTCTATGAATCGTAGGCAATTTTCCCTTTTTGCCACAGATTGACAAGTGAACTCCACTTGTTTCTTATTTCTCTGTGTTTCTCAGCCTATGGAAGGACTATGAAATGCCTGTGAACATAAGGATGGTGTTAGGAAAGTGAAAGCTCACCTGGAATGGATGCTTACAAGGGACATCAAGCAAGAAGAGTTCCTAATGCTGCATTCATAGTTAAAATACTAAAAGGCTAAATAACAAAAATGTGAGGTTTCCATCTTTTAAATATCCACTCTTAATTTTCACTTTCTGTTGGATTTTGCAGTTCAAACGAGGATTTTGAATATAGGTACATCATAGGCTTCTGTGCTGGTTTACTGGTAGCAAAATTTTGAACCAGATCTTCTGGTAGTACAGAGCTGCTTTTCTCCTCTGGGATGTCTGGCTTTCTCTCCACCAAACAATCATTCATTACATCAAAAAACTTAACCTTGGCATCATATTGTGTCTGTGACATCCTAATTTACATCCTAATTTGCTACTGAACTACCCTATCATAATAGCCTCTTGGATCTTGCTGTTTGTCACAATGAGGTATTATAACTAACCTGAACAGGTGGCTGATGTCAACAGGCAGTGCAGGCATTTTTTGGTGTAGGTGCAGAGTAAATATATGTACAGAATCCATACTATCTGTTGATATGCATAAATTAATCAGAAAATTTAACTCTTTGAATGCTGTCACATGCTGTACCACTACTTGCTTTCCAGGAAATGCTTTATCTTTGCTGCAGACTTTGCCCCCTGACAATATATAGTTAGAGTACAAGTCTTATGAGGAGCAGCTGAGGGATTTGGGGTTGTTTAGGCTGGAGAAAAGGAGGCTCTGGGGAGACCTTATCACTGTCTACAACTACCTGAAAGGAGGTTTTAGCCAGGAGGGGATTGGTCTCTGCTCCCAGGTAACAGGATGAGAGGAAATGGCCTCAGATTGCACCAGGGGAGGTTTACACTGGAGATCAGGCAAAATTGCTTCATGGAAAGGGTCGCCAGGCATTGGAACAGGCTGCCCAGGGAAGTGGTTGAGTCACCATTGCTGGAGGTATTTAAAAGACATGTAGGTGGGGCACTTGGGGAAACACCTAGCAGTGGGCTTGGCAGAGTTGGGTTTACAGCTGGACTCAATGATGCTAAAGGTATTTGTCAATCTAAATGACTCTATGATGCTAAAATTCTAATTATCATTCTTCCAGGAAGTTTGTGATATGCCAAATTCATGTATGAAGCCACAAACTCCTCTTTTTTAGGCTTCTAGCATTTGTAAAGCAGTGACAGTCCTTAGTTCAGTTGCCACTTTTCTGGGATCTATTAAATAGGAAATGATTTGGTCACTTGACCTCACTATTAGCTGGTTTAATTTTGCCAGCTTTTAATATATTCTAGCTTTGAGATAACAGCATCTCTATGATTTCAGCTGGAAAAGCATATCCAGAAAACTGATTTTCTACAACTTTTACAATTTTTTTTGTCTTTATTTTAAAAATTCCTCAGTCATCTAATTTTAAATGTCAGTTGACTGTTTCCATTTTGTTTTTAATGAAGTCATTATTGCTTCCAAAATCTTAGTTATTCAGTGGATACGTGCAGAATGATAATATTTTTTACCAAAGGTGAGCCCATATGCTAGCATGGTTCCCAATTAGAAAACAAAGAGCAGCCAACTTAGAAACACAGCTGCAGAGGAGTAGCCACGTAGTATCTGCTTTCCCTTATTCAAAGAATGATATGCTGCCAAAAGGAGACTGAGGATGATAAACATTCAAAATAATGGAGAGACATATTAAAAAAAATAGCAAATAGGCAATAGTTACCTGTAAGTTTCATACTGATTTCTTGTGGTGTTATGTAGTCAAAATCCTCTAAAAGACTTTTCTCTTTCGATACATTATTGAGTTTTTTGACAGAGCTGGAGTGTTTCATCTGACGTGCTGGTAGAAATGTGAGTTCTACTATTACAGCTTTATGGTTCTTTTGCCTTACAGAAACCCAACCAAAATCAAGAAATGTGTCTAAATCACTCCTGAACTTCAATAAAGGTTTGTTTCCATTTTCCTTCTTACAATGTGCAAGAAATGCTTTTGTCTGGACTGCTTTTTCTATCCCGGATTTTCACTATATCTACCTTTGAACAGAATATTTTGGATCTGCATGAATTACTACATTCTCTTCATCATTTGTACAGACTTTTCTCATGGTATTAGGTAGCAAATGCAAAAGCATCAGAGAGAACATCTTATTAGGAGCTAAACTTTAATCCTTTGTAAATAGTTAACTGCAGAGCTGTGTGTATTATTTTGACAGATACATATACTATGCCTCAAAGCCACCGTTACTTGAAAAATAGCAACATAAATCCATCCCTCTGAATACTTCCCATATCATTTACAGCTTAATACAATACCCAAATGCATTCTGCGGAGTAGGTCCATGCTGTAGCTAAGGTTTATTATTACAGATTATTATTATTACACAGGCATACCCCAGCTATCTTTCAGGTAGGGAAGCTTCAGCAGAAAATATGTGTGCAGAGGTTCAAGGAAACAAGTATCTGAGGATGTATTTTGACAGTAAAATGGCATTGATGCAGCTAGACTGCTAGGCAGACTCTGCAGTTAAAGGCAGACTGCATAGGTCATATCTTTATGTCAGTGCAGATAAACACTAAGAAATGAAAATAAAAGGGAGGAGAAAGAAGGATTAACTAGTGTGGTAGCTCTTAATATTTTTTTTTTTTCCCATTAGAGATGTATTGATTTTCAGAAATCCTAAGGACTGGCTTACAGGCTGCTAATGGCACCTGCCAACAAGCAATGACAAGAATTTCTTGTACGGACCACCAAGAGCTTACAGACCAGTAGCTAAATAGCAGTGCACACATGCTGAATCAGGAATTAGTCCAAGGTCTGGAGCTTCATCTTTAGCCAATGCTTTCTGTTCTTCATGTTTATATCTCCTTCAAAGCTGATGAGGGAAGCTTTTCCAACCCTTTTATTTCCTCTTACTTTTTCCTCTTGCAATGAAAATATTGGTCCTTTCGGCAGGGGCAGCAGATTCTGTGTCCTTAAAGTGACTCATTGCATCAGAAGCTCCCTCAGTAGGGCCACAGATTGCCAAAAAGCAATCATTCTCAAAGACAAACATAGCATATCACTACACGAGGAAAGGAGAGGCTGTGAAGGGGCATAATCTGAAATACATTAAAGAATGTGTGCACTTCAGTGTTAAGAGGAAAAAGAGGGGCTTCCTCAGCTATCTTGTACCAGTCATTCCAATGATCCATTGTTTCGACCTTTCCTTTAAGCATTTAGTGTATTAGCAGCTGAGTCCTTTGGTTTTTTGTTGGGTTTTTGGATAGTTTTGTGGGGGCAAACCCTAAATGTTGCAGCTAAAATGTTGCATCATACAAAGACAGCTGAGAGCAAGCTAGAACAAAGCTGAAAGTACTGGGGAGCTCAAAGGAAGTAATAAAATGGAATATTTCTCTTTTTTTAATATTCACTTGAGGCGAAATAGAACGATATTCCACACACATAAATTCATTTTTGAGTCAATGCCTTGAAAAAGCAAAACCATCTGATGCTTGTAGCTCTTTACAAGCTTGTTATATACATACTGTCACTTGAAATGTTGACATCAAGGATTTTAAAGGTGGATTGATAGTCAAGGCAGGGACTTCTCTAAAAATTAGTGACCTTTCCTTCAAACCCCCCCTTTCCCAATATGACCTAGAGCACTCATAAGAGCAGAACTCTGCTTTGTGCATGAAAATTTTATGAATCGGATCTAAACTAACTCCTACATTCATTTGGAAGTAGCTACATAGCCAGTGCTATATGGCTATCTCCAAGACTGAAGTCCATGGATGGGAAAGGGTGCTGGTCAACAGCAAAATTCCTTAAAGGTTATCTGAAATGTTATTGTGTGCTGCAGACTTGTGGCAGAAGTTAGCTGCTCTGATTTTGCAAGATTTTTTTCAAATATGAATATTTATCACTAAAGGTTCTATTCTAAGCCCATAAGGTCTCTTAGGTCATAAGCTGTGGCTTTTCCTTTGGCAGGGGGGAAGAGAAAGGAGAAAAGAAATGCCTGAAATGCATTATAGGAACATTAAAAGATGTATTTATAGTTATCATTAACAATTATTATTTTGAGTGTTGGGAGTAAACACTCTTTTAAATGCCACTAAACCCACATTTGCAGAATGTAATGCTGGTCTGATTTACACTACTCAACTCTCATTTAACAGAACAAAGTTACTGTCATGTACAAAAGAGCGAAAGTGCAACTACCTCTTTATTCCCTAAAAAATCCTCCCTGCAGGGAGATACTTTCATAATAAAGCAAATTGGTATGTCCATTTGCGTATGTATCATAGGTGATCTGTTTATCAAGAAATGAAAGAACATTTCCTTCCAATTTCTGTTCTCCTTGTGATTGATATTAATTAGGTTTTCTGCAAAGCACGGCTTATCTTGAACTGAACCCAAAGCACATGAATATGTTTCTGTGCGGTAAGATTTTCTTTTCTTGAAATGAAGAATGGGATGAAGATTCTTATCTGAGATCAAACAGGCTTCAGGTAGAGTTTACATCAGCAGCACTTTGAAATTCATTGTTAGAGTATAGTTGGTATCAATAAGGAATGAGAATGGTATCCAGGATTGTGACTGCATTTATTAACTTATTTCCAGCAACTAAAAAGGGAAAGCTGTCACGTACCTCCAGTCATAGTCTTTTCTTCCTGAGATGAAAGAGGTAAGTATAGTTCATAATGAAAATTAATGGAATCCCTGAGAAAAAAAAAAAAAAAAAAGGAAAAGAAATCACTGTTAAAAATAAAAGCTTGTGAATTTGAGGTCTAATGTTAGTAACAGAGTAGAGCAGAAGTTTGCAGTTTGCAGTGTAAGGGCTGAGAGTTTACTCCACTTTGAGTAAAGAGTTTGCCCTCTCTGTCTCCTGTCTGCATGCCATGGACATCTGTTCAATAGGAATGCTCTTGACGAGCCAGGGCTCAGGACATCACTCTGGCTGCACCAGCTTAGGTGTTGAATGCCATGCCCATGCATCCCACTGCCAAGCCACCATGTCCCATTTCTCAAGGTGGAGCACCACACTAAGACTTTTCTAGTACTTAATAGAGCCTGTTTATACCTAATATTATAGTAGAGTCTTATTCTGAGCCTTATGTTTTAGGAAGGTTCTAGTTACAGATACTAAATCTTTCTTTTCTGTAGTACTAGCCAGTATCCTCTGATGGAGTATTGTGAAACAGATCCAGTGACTTAGTTTAATTCTCTACTTACACCACCCTGATGTAGGCTCTTTTTTTCCCTTCAGCTTCCCTCTAATCCCCTGCTTAGTGGTTCCACAGCTCCCTTCACCCCTCAGTGAGCTCATGGTGCTCACACCCCCCATCCAGCTATCGCCCTCTCCTTCCCGTGCTCCTGTGCAAGCCTTGGTATTCGCAAATCACTTCTCTGCTGGAGCTTCACCACTCCACCACTGGCAAAATAGTTTACACTACTCTGCTGTGTACAAGTGCAGCTTATCCCAGCAGTGACACGTTTAAATCCCAGGACAGTTAAACCCTTCAATAGTGTGGTCATGTATGACATGTAACTAGATAGATGTATTACCCAGCAAGCATTTCTCCTGCTCCAGGATTCAGAGAGAAAAGCTTTTGCCAGCTTCCAACATCATTGCTTTTCTTCTTCAGCATCATTTCTCCCCCTTCTCTTTTTAGCAGCAGCCATTTGTTCCATGTACCAGTATTTTCATCATCACTCTGCCAGTTATGGTAGTTACTAATTTCTTAATAAAAGAGAATAGCTGCAAATTAGGGCTGCCATATGGCTTTTATTACTAGAGAATGAGCCTTTTCCTATCCCTTATTTTTATTGTACTGAAGAAATGCTGAAAAAAAGAAACAATATGGTTTGTGTATTTTTTTTTGGTCACAGAGAACCAGAAAGGGCCACTCCACTTTACAGCTGAAAGAAGTGATTTAGTTTCCATGCTAAATCACTCTTCAACTTCTCCTAAGCATAGACAGCCAATTGTGCCTAATCGTGTGTGGTAGTTCAGTGATATGGACTACTGTTCATTGGGGATTGAGCTGCTCATTTTAGTTAGGACCACAAATTGAACTCAAACCAAGGTCCCAAAGAATAAAGCATGTGTTTTATACATTAAGTCATTCCTCCTTTCTTACTTGGCCCGTGAAATGAATCAGGGAAAGATTATTTTCTGGGTAAATTGGTAGTAAAACCCTGATGCAGACAGTTCCACAATTTGATTGCAGCCTGACTTCCACTTATTGAATATCACATCAGGCAGTGGTTCAAGGGTTTCATATGACAGCTTTAAAATCCGCAAAGTTTTCAGAGGTACTTACTACATTGTGATCAGGTCACAGATCTAAATGTCAGTATTGTATGCCTGATTTGCACATTTCAAAACAATTTAGTAATTTTTTCATTTTATCTGCATGCATGAAGTGATTTGGAATACAGAAACAATTTGGAATCATATTTAGTTTGTAACAGTTCAATTAATATAAGTGCTGAAACATGCTTCTTTCTTAGTAACTAGTTTAATTGGTTACTATTGCAAGAATAGGTTTTGAAAGAATGCCTAAAAGGCCAGGGGCAAATTAAAGCCCACTCTAGAGAATCCACGTTCCTGCATAGGCATGTGTGAAAAAGAAATAGCAAACAGTCTTTGGGGCCACAGTGTAGTGTATGATTGCCAGTGGGAAAAGGACATGTAGTCTGAGCAAGAAATGGACCTTGCAGCAACTGCTTTTCTTTGACATAGTTACTAGCATAACCTCAGCTCCCTTTGGCTAATTTTAACTGTTTAATAAGCAAGAATGGTAGAACACAACAAGGTTACAAAATCTGAATGGTTACATAAATCATATTTTTAAACCTTGATCCAAGAAGAAGTACAAAGATAAGGTAAAATAATATACTAGTGTGATTTATAGGACATTACCATGTGCCAATGTCAGGAAGTGTTTTTCTAATTAATTTAAGGGAACATCTGCTTTTCTTTTGAAAGTCTGACTTTTATTTTGCTAGAGCTAGAGATCTATTTTTTTAAAGGATTTTCACTTTGAAGCTTTTTTTGCTTAGGTTTAAAAGTAAAAAGGACATGACTCTTCAGAGATAGTAAATCACTACGAACATCAATTGTCTTCTGTTATAGATGAATAAGGAAAAAAAATGCATGGATTTTGGTACCTCTATATCACTGCAAAGGAGTGCCTGAGATTTTGGTGAGATTTTAAAACTTTATTTCTTTCTCTCACAAACCTGCATCATAGCTCAGTGCAATGAAATAATGCATGTCTATGCTGGATTCTGGGCAGAAGAGAGGACTTGGGGCTGCATTTCTGTATTTCAAACTCTTTCAGCCACAAGTTTTTTGCTGCAGTAATCCAGCTGCAGTTTGGTCAGTGCACTGACTGTGCCCACATTGCTACAAGGAAGAAGTGATGTCATTCCTCTCTGAGATACAGGGAAGGAGGAAAAAGAGCAACGTCCTTCTCTACGGGGTGGAGACTCTATATATCAAAACTTCCTTTGCTACTTTAAGAATGGGCAAATTATTGACTGCTATTTATTCAGCACACAGAAGACTCATACATATGTTTATTAAATAAATGAGCATGTGTTCTCCACTTTAGGTAATGACAAATACAGCTCCTGCCAGGGGCTGAGGTAAGGTATACCACAAGAGCAGGTGTCATTACATCTGATTTCATCCATCCAAATTTTAGGTCTCTAAATCAGCCCCTGTCTTTCCTACAAAATTAATGAAGAGAAATCAGTACTTCAAGTGACAACCATTCCCTCCTAACCATTGTAAAAACCGCATGGGCTATAAGTGTTGGGAAATGGCACAGCAAGTCCCCTGACCAGGGGCAAGTCTTGGAACCCAAGAAGACTAGTTCTTGGACAGCTAAGACTAGGTGAACTACAGCCAGCGTACAGGCTATACATTCTGGAAGTGTATAGGCTATACACTCTGCAAGTATGTAGCCAGTAACTCTTTTAAATGAGAGTATATCTTGACAAAAAAAGGAACCAATATTGTTACCATAATTGAAAGTTAGGTATAGTCCAGGCTTTCAGATACTATGTTAATAGATGACAGTGATGTAATGTTGTAAAGATGTGGTATAATAAATGATGCAGGACAAACTCAAATTTCTACTAAATAAGCTTGGAAAATGAGGATTATATAGTATGTATCCTTAATTTACTACCAAGAGTGATATATTCAATATATGGGAATTACAGTTTCTTAATTCAAGAAAATTAATTAAGAAACTTTATTGTGAATAGGTATTAGCTGTAGGTTGCATCTTGATGAATTTAACTAATATAGCAGTAACACAACTTTGGATATTGCTTTAAAGATTATTTCTTTTCATTCATTAAAGAAAAAGTTGAGATGACTCTCAAGGAAAAAAGCTTTTTATAAAAAATGAGTGTCCTTTTTTTAAAATTTTTTTTTTCTGTGGTAAGGGACAGGTTCAAGAAACCTATTGATGGGCTGCCTTTAGGTGAAGATTTTGACCATGAGACTGAGAGAAGTGAGGCTTCTGGTAGCTGGAGCTGCAGGGCTGGGGAGGAGCAGAGATGGGCCATGGGTCCATCAGTAGTGGTGGGAGCTTCTTCGTCTTCTTGGGCAGACTTTGCATAACTGCCAACACAGATACACCCAAATGCACAAGCTCACACTGAGAACTTTTATCTATCAATGGTATCAGTTCAGTTCCCGACTCAAGGCACAAAATGAATCCAGAAGTCAACTGATCCAGGAGCACTGACCTAAATTGGACCAGACTGAAGAATCTGTCCATTCTTCAAGAGAAATAATCCCACCTGTTCCATCAGGGGCTCCATTATGTGATGGGTCAAAAGAGGAGCATTAGATGAGAGCAATGAAGTGCCTGTAGATAAATCTAGGCAAATACCTGATGAATAAGAAGCTCTTGTGACCCCAGAGATGGAGATGGATGTCATACTGGAAACAAAAGACAAGGAGAAAGAGAAGAAAAAATGAGCAGAGAGAGCACTGAAGGTTTTCTCAGCCTGTGGTCCAGAAGCCTCTCAAGTTACTTTCACCAGAACTCTGGAGGATAATTAAGGAAAGGAGGTATGCATGTAGTGGGTTACATTTAGTTACAGAAGTGCCCACACCTGCACTGGAAAATTCTTAGGGACTGAAAGTTGGCAAAAGATAAAAAAACTGGCTTTAGTGAACTATGTTCCAGCAACCTGCTTTCTCCCACAGCTGAACCCAAGTTTTGATTGTGCTCCTTGGCCTAATATTTGGCCTTTGTTTTCTTATGTAAATCAGGATGTTTAGTAAAATTAGGCATTATTGAAAAACAATTGCCATCCAAATTAAAATTCTGCCTTTCATTTTACACCAAACCTGCAGGGCTTTTTTAGGTAAACCCTGCATCAACTTAGCTATAGTGTTTATGACTGAATGGATTCATTTTTGGCACAGTAGTCCTATTTCTCCAATTGCATAATGCCAGTAGCAATTCATATCTATTAGACCATCCTCAAGGGTCATCTGGGGTTGTTCCTGTGAAAGGCATTAAGCAACTTCTTCCAGAATTTGTTCTCCTTATTCAAGCCGGGAATATTTTCAGTGTACAGATATATGCACACATATGCATGTGTTTATATATACCTATGTGTGTGTATATATATTTACATACTGTTAGTATGTGCCACTAGACACTACTAGTTTTATTTTTATTTACTTTGTTAATTGCCTCCATTTATATATCTGCAGTTTACCTAGATATTCTTGGAAGGGAGCACCGCATAATAAGGAAAGTACAAAGAGAGGGAAAGTAAAACAACGTATGACTGCAAAAGGATGCCAAAAATAAATCCAGAAGAGGTTTTTAATTTCAGATATCCAACCAAATGGGCTGGCTGGGGACTGTACTTTGCCCCAGTACATAATTTCTATGAAGTTCAATAAGGAGGCAGAAAAAGTCCTTTGTTACATATGCCCTAGGAAAGTATGTTAAAAAAATGATATAAATTATGTCTTTTCAAAGTAATATGACGAAAATTATGATATTGTAACTCTGAAGACTTCTGATGAACATTTTATCCTCAAAGAGCACTTAATTCACAAAGGAACATCTCTCTAGCAAAGTAATCCAAAGCCTTGAAAAACAATATAAGCATTTGCAAAGATTTTGTAGTATCACCAGAGAGGTCTAAATATGTAGACTGCAAAGCATGAACATCTTTGGAACAAACTTGTCTTTGGGATCTCAGATAAAGCACTTTCCCAGAGCCTGTTTTTTCAGTGATTTCATCAAGGAGGTGATTTCATCAAAAGCTGAAGGAAAGCTAGTGCAATGCTGAAGTGATAAAAACACAAGGAAGAAATTGTAAAGCCATTGAAGAGTGCAGCAAGGGTATCTTCAAATCTTTAAATACTTTTTTCCTTAATAATAGACAATCAGTAGAACTGAGCAATTATCTCCCTTTACAGATCTGAATAAAAAGATTTCTTAAATGGAAGTAGATAGATCTTATTAAATAAATAGTATAGTGTCACATATTGTAAATGCAAAGTCAGACATCAACAGAAATGACATAAGCTACTTACCCCTGAAGGGCCATGGTACTAACACCCAAATATAGACTGGAAATTTTCAGTGCTGAGTCTGTATGCAACACAGTACAAAACTTAGGCTTTAGAAAGTGTTAGTGACTGTTAGTGTGGGTGTCCTGGGTAGTCCTGCAGGATACAACATGCTCCCACCATTTTCTTCAAAGCTGTAGGGATTTAAGGTGACCTAGGAAGGCTGTGCTGAGAACCTACCTGGTGTTGCTACATGTAACGTGAACTATTTCAGTTTAGAGACACTATTGAAACGTACCAAAGTGTGCTGTAATAAATAAACAATCAAAAAAATAAATACATTCTTAAATACAGGAGCTGAAACAAATTCTTAAAATGTCATCAGTGTTAACTGAATGGGTTGAAGGAGACCGTTTACTGGTTGGTTTATGACCAGGGACTGGAAATGGTATTTAAAATACTGCAGCCAGCTATAAATTTAATCACAAAGTGAACCTAAGAAAATGGGGGGAAAGAATCAACCCCTTTTTCAGTTGTCAGATATTTCTCTGTATGAATGGAGAAAGGGGTTCACAGCAGTTTGTTAGCTAAAAGTACCTCTTACCAGTTCACATATCTTGGACTGGCTGATACACCATCCTAGATTCAAGGAAATAACAGTTTCCTTCATGTTGAAGTAGCCCCTGATTATACCCTCATCATGCCAAGCCTGGGACTTATTGGATCCTCAGGCCAGTTTCCATTTCTGAGAAGAAGCTAAGATGGTGTAAAAGTGCTTTGGACTCTACAGTCTTGGGGACTAAGGATATCTGCAGAGCAACTTCAGTGGATGCTAGTTCAGTGTGAGTGAAAAACAGCACTGCTGCATTTCATCTTTTAGCTAGTCATGGGCTCATTTGGTTAAACTCTGAGGGTTTCAGTCTGCCCATTACTAACAGTTCATAGAGCACACAAATCTGTTTCTAAATAACATCTTAAGGAAACAATTCTTTTTCAGGCAGCCCTGAATTCAGTTACTGTAACTGCAAAGCTATAGAAAACTGGTTTGAGACAAATGATTAGAAATGCTCAAATTACCACGAGGTAAGCTGGTACTGTGCATTTCCTAGCAGTTTATGAACAATGGTGTGGACACCAGTGAGCTGCCATGAACACACGCCACTCATGATGGTTACCCAGTCAGGAAGCCTTTTTGCAATACTCTCAGCCAGAGCACAAGTGAAATCAGAACTTCTTGCTGGCCTGCAGGATGATTTTTCTGCAACATAAGGATGTAGATATAGCCTGTGGCCTTGTTTGGAGAGAAAACTATTATTGCAGACTGTGCAGTCTATGTTTTATTGTTTGTAGGTGACAAATCCCAGATGAGGGGTCTACATGCATATACATGTACATTTTACATATCAGGGTAATGTTACGTATATGTGCATATATTTAATCCTGTTTATCTGGTATGTAAGCAGGCATGTGCATATGTTGGCTGAAGGGCAGGCATGACAGAAGATTTCTAAAGATTAAACACACCTTAAAAGATTAAATGTTAAACAAGTCTTACAGCCCTTGTAAAGGAACCAAAGGTCCATATGACTTTCAGTTTGACCAAAGGAATATTTTCCTTGGCATTACCTGAACCTCTGTGAGCAAAATGGAACAATGAAAATATTGCTCAATGTTTCTCTCTGCACACAAGAAATAAATAGTTCCAAGGACCAGATACTGCCCTTGGCAGTATAATATAATAGAGACAGATATAACCAGGAGAGAGAGAGAAAACATCTTCTGTTCCTCTGAGAAGAGCCACTTTAACAGGACTTGACAATCCACTTTCCCACATTCAGAGGTGCTTGAATTGACAATATTACCTTTCTGTGGCAATGGACATAAACTCTGGCACCCTGCTTCACTATGTCCTCATTATCATCAAAAGGTAGGATTCCTCTAGCTATTCCACTAACCAACATAATAACAGATGCATTTCCATGCTCTCCATTACTCTGCATCTTTCAAAGAACTTCAGATTATTGCCTTGACCAGTTAAACCCAGCTTTTTTTCTCTATCTTAAGCATTTTGGACTGCTTGGACATACTAATTTCCTGTCCTGTAGAACTGTCCCACACACACTGTGTCAGAGAAATAAACCCAACCCTAAATCTAAATGAGAATAATGAAGTCCCTTAATTAACATTACTATTAGAGAATAAGAATAGCATCTGTGTGTTAGATACAATAAACACAAATAAGTCAGAAGAATCTCAAGTCTCGTATTAAGATGTAAATCATCTATTTATTACTTTGTGTATAAATGTTCCATTGCTATTTGCACAATGATTAAGAGCAGTTTTCAGAAAAGAAATCTTTTTCTTAATAGTGCAAAGAATGAGAAGGATGGAGAATAAATGGGAATTTAAGGGGATGCTAAAGTTCTCCTATGAGCTTGGATGAGATTTATGTGCAATGTGAATAAAAAATGTATAGGACAGCACAGGATTCACTTTTTTGTTGGTTCCTATTCCATTTGTCTAGTCTAACTGTATTCTTTGCCTCCCAGACATATAGTGAGTCTGGCATTGTTGAGCAAGTGAGGGAATAAACTGCCAGTCAGCAGCTATTTGAGGCAGCTTAACCTCATCCAATCTCATCAGACCCAACATTGGGTAGCAAGACTAGTGCCATGACACTTGGAGTAAAAGCATAAATGCCACCTGCAAAGCTGTTTCTGCTAGGATGAGGCATTCTAGGAGTCTCACTGCAGAGCACTTTTTATTGCTATGCCTTTCCCATTTTTAAATGAGTATGTAATTTTTTCAATTAAATACCAGCTTCTGTACAATGTCAACAGCTGAGTAACAGAACAAGCAAGAGCTGGTGTGATTGTGATATATGTCTGATATGGCTCTCCATGCAGCTTCAGAGCTGGGAAGCTTCATGCTTGATTCTTGTTGTCCATTCTCTATCTACTCTCATTAAGGTTCCCACATAAATCTCTCTACAGTTGCCCAGTTGCAAATATGCAAAGGTCCAAATCTGAAACTATTGACATCGTGTTTGTTAGACGAACAATATCTGGGGGCTAGGAAATAATACCAATACTATTGAGCCATCATAGTGGAGGATTCCACTGGGGTATTTTTCCTTTGTTTCCTGAGCGGATTGAGACTCAGGTCTTCTGCTTCCTGCCTGCGTTATTTCCTCCTGGCCCCCATTCTCCAGTATCATCTGACCATGTTAACCCACTAAGCAAAGTTTGGTAGCAGGGTAGAAGCCTTCAGCATAGAGCAATCTAGCACACCACATTTTATTTCAGGAAATCAAGGGAAGAGGCAGAGGCAGAAACTCTCCATTATTGCTGCCACAGAGCCACCTCAGCTTATTACAGATCAGAGGATCCGCACAGGATAGTGCTGCAGTAAATGAGCCTGCATATCATCTACCGCTCAAGGAACTACTTGAGGAAGACTAATCATATTTTTTAGCCAAAGAATTATTCCAGCTGTTGATTGGGTGTAGAACAGCCATTCCATGTTGTCCACCATGGTTGTATGGCCACCCTCCTGCCAGGGTGCTGGCGCACTCCACCAGGCCCCTGGAAACCCACAAGTGCCTCATGGTTGCCTTGTGCTCCCAGAAAATAAAGATGTCATGGGCTGCTGCAGCCAGCTTTGCCATGTTGTCGTGGCACAGAGATGCAAATCCAGGACTTCCCATCCTCTCCAGAGCAGGAAAAGGCCTATTGCCTAACAAACCCCAAGTCACCCTAACCCTCACCCTCTAGCACCTCAGATTTCCACAGCTTAGTTGATGAGCTTGATCAGCAGGGCCTTAGTATCACACAGACAAAAATAGTAGAGATCTTGCCTGGACAGTCAAATGACTCTGGCTGAGACCAGGAAGGACTAGATGTCACTGCTCTGACTGTGGTGCTGCCAGCTGTGGCCTCAAGAACCCTGGGACAGCTGTGGCCAAGCATTTCTTGTTGTCTAGACAGCAGGAGCTGAGAGCAATTAGATCTTTTTCCCCCTAGGGTTCAGAAGAGCTGTGGCTCTAGTTTTTAGAACAGTACTTCTGAATGCTCTTTTTCCTTAGACCACATGAAGTACAATATATGGCAAAACTGATTTCCTGCGCACCCTTCCTAAGTCAGACATGGACAAACACAGGCAGGGATGTTCACCCCATACAGCAAGTGAACTCCTCACCTTGCAGGGAGGAACTGTATCCTGGCTTTCCACCAAGAGGTTGGACAGGTGTCAGCAAACAATCTCACTCCTACAAGTTTGCACACAGTGGAAGCCAAGTTCCTCCCAGAGTTTGCCAGCAGGTTGTCACAGGACAACTCTGAAGTTGAGGCTGGAGATTCCTGAAGAAGCCATCACACAGTTTTCCTCCAAAATGTCAGCATTGCAGAAGAGCAGTGGCAGCACTTCAGCAATGCAGTGACGTTTTGTACCCTCTGGCACACAAGGTATGTAAATAAATGGGTCTCTGTCTAAATTCCATTGTGTGCAGATTTGCACCAAAGAATTGTTGTGATGTGCATCATTATGTCTCATTATGTGATTGCAAGTAACCTTTTGTATGGCAGACACAATCCACGTAACATGCTGTGTGACCAGTTTACAAAGCAGGGCTCCTTCAGAAGGGCAAGTAATTAATCATTATTCAGCAACAGCACTCACCACTCCATACTTGCTGGCAGGAGTGTATAACCCAGGGCATGCTTAGCTATAACAATAAATTATTCATGCAATAGAAAACTAGTTAGCTGTGGTGCTGTTCCAGTAAATGGTTAAAACAAGAAAGCATTCTGATAGTTTTCAAGTGTGGGGCTGATTTTTTTAAAATAAATTTACTATCAACACATTGCATAAACAAGCATAGGCCTGAGTTGCAAACACAGTACGGAAGAATTAGTGTAAGGCACCAATGTGTGTTTTTCATAATGCCAAAGTCAATAACTCGAGGATGAGAAGATCTTTTGAAGATATAGTGCAGTGACTTTATGGCTGTAATAATTTTATTACTTTATCAAGTAGTAATTTAATAGAGAATGAAACACAGATTGTCAAAAATAAACTGCAGCAAATATTTTATTTGATGAAAAGTCCTAAGAGAAATTTGCATATTCTGCTCTTTAGGACATGTTTTACTTCATACTTAGCTTTGGCTTTCATTTACATTACATCTGGCAGGCAATTTTTCATGACGCAAATACGGCACATGAGATTGTTTACATTTGATCACTGTCCACTATTTACACAAGCCAGGGTTAATGCAAAAGGCTGATGAGGGTTAGAGTTTAATCACTGATTTTAGAGAGGCAGGAATAGTACCTGTTTTCTCTTCAGTTGCCTTTTCTCAGGGCAGCTCAGCTCCTCTCCACTAGCAAATAGCAGAAGAAAAGTCAGTATGCAAGCAAAAATCCTTCTATCACATTGTACTTCACCATACATGCCCACCAAAGGTACATTTTATCTCAGATCTCACCGTTTACCAAACCTGTGAGTATAATTTTTTCAACTGAGCTCATCAGTAATTTTTAAAAAAAAAAAAATTTCCCTTTATATGAGAGTATTTTTCTCCCCATTAATTCCATTTGAATTAGGAATAGCTTAATTCACCAGGTCCAGTCACATCATTAAGATGATAGACTTTTTTTTATAGAAGAGAATCTGAAATGCCTTTGCAAAACTATTATTCCAGAAGACTGTTGAAAGGAAGCTGCAATAATTCAAAGGAATCTCAAAAGCTAAGTATGTTTTGAGGAATATGTTTCCAGCTGCAGAGTAAGTATTTGTAACTTCACCAAAATTAGTCACTGAAGAAAACAACCTTTCACTTTGCTTTGGGTTCACAGGCTGCTAAGATTTTGGGTTGAGGTCGTTTGACAATACAAGCATCATTTGAGGAATGAACAGCAATCAAGTGCAACACTTAAGATTTATATACATATTCCAGCTGGTTTCCATAATTGCCTTGCAGAGACACCGGCCGTTCAGCAGAGCACATGTAGCCAAGGATGACTTGGCTTTCTCTTTTTCCCAGCAGAGCCGTGTAAGGAGAGCACAGCAACGGGAAGCAGAGGACATACTCACTTCCTCTCATGGAGGATTTCATTTTCTTCTTTGCTGAGAAGACTAGTCTCCTTTGCCCTGAAGTATTAACAAATATACCAGCTCCCAATGAAGACAGGCTGCCCTATATCTATCAATAGAATCTATATAGAATCTTTTCCCTTAGGGATTAATTCAACTTTTGATTCAATCTTTCTGAGCTTTAAATTATGATGTTACAAACCTCCAAGGAACTACTGTACTATTTGTGACCTTCTTTATTACTTTCTGCTGTTTGATAAAGTAGAGAAAATTGATTTATAGATTAGTTTGCTTTTGAACATTGAATATCAATGGTGAGAACTTGATTCGGGGAAAAGCAGGAGAAGTTGGCATTGGTTAAAATTTAATATAGCAGTTTATTAATTAATGGTGAAGGACAATAGAATAAATGCACATTAATCTTCAATGAGATTCTGGAAGTGCAATGTGAAATAATAGAGATGAATCAAGGCATCTTGCAAGAGTTGGATTTAAAGTTTTCAAAACATTTTCCACACAGAATAATTTTGTCTATCGCTTCCACTTCTCTCCCCTAAACCTCCCTCTCTACCCCTTAAGACCTGATGGCTGTTTTTGTGTTTTCTGTAAGCACTAAAGGTTAAAGGTGGCAGGAGAGGCAGTTTTCCAAATAGAGCCTAAAATTAGGTGTTGGTTTCTGTATTTGGAATCTTAGGCCCCAATCCAGGAGTCTATTTTTATTCAAAGCATCCAAGCACTTGACTTCAATGGATCTAAAAACACTCATGCTTAAGTGCTTTGCTGAATCAGGACAGACTTAAGCACAAATGTAAATGCTGTGCTGAATTTGGGCTCTGAATGTGTGGCTTGATTTTTAAAAGTGCTGAGAGACAGCAGGTCTAATTGAAGTCGATGGGAGCTGCGAGATGCTCAGTCCTTCTGAAAATCAGGCCACTCATTGAGGTGCCTGAATCTGATTTCAGGTGCTCAGCTTGCAGTATTCACCGAGGGAAAAATGGTGATCCAGAATCACAGGCAATGGAAAGCCCTGATTTTATGCAATAAACCTTAATAATGTAAAAGGAGATGGGAGGCAATAGTTTCCTGGAAATCCAATGTGGAGTGTTTTTTTTGGCAAGCATCAAAAGTGCTATGCAAAAATATGAAATGAATAAACAAATGAAATTACCCTAGTAACTGGAGAAATATTCGGCTAAATTCATGCCTTGAGGAACAGCAACAAGACTGATGAAATACATCAGGAATGATTTGGCCTACTACATTTTGAGCTTTAATTTGATCAGAAACAGTGAGTCAACAACACAAATCCTGCAGAGTGAGGAACTTCACTCTACCACCCTTCCAAGAACCAAGCAGAACAGTTTGGATTAGTAAATAGTAAAAATGCAAAAGCTAAACATTTTTGCAAGTTACGGAGCATAAATTAAACAGCAATGTTAGGAACAGAGATGAGGTAGAGGCTAGTTGTTTTGAGAAAAGGAATTTTTCCAAGTGAATTCAGTAGTCCCTTCCTTAGAAGGCACAGGCAGGCTGTCCAGCAGCTGCCCCATGCTGCTCCTCCCATCGCAGCTGGGTCCCGGCCGAGGCGGCATCCGAGGAGAAGACTCAGCCACAGCGTTGTGCTGTGACCCCCCAGAGAAAGCTGCTCTGTCACAGCAGAACAGGCCTGCAACCGTAAAATGGCTACCTGTGAATGAACCCCGGGCAAACCAGACAAAGGCAATTCTTCCCCTATTTCTGTTCATGTAAAGGAGAGGGGTGTGCATACCTTCTGCCATCCCCAAGCCTACCTGTTGCCTGCCCAGTGGCAATGCTGCTGTGGAAGTCCATATGCTACACACTGTACCATCCTCAAAGCAGTCAGGAAAGCCATACTTGTCCAGCCACCTACCTGCTGGTCCTCCTAATCTGTCTGCTGAGACAGGGGCTGGTGAAGAACTCTCATGACAGGTTTACTCCCAGTACAGGTGTTTATCATCTCAGGATGGAAGATACCAACCATTTTGCACTTCTCAGTCCCTATTACCTGCACTGGGATCCAGCGTGGCCAGATAGAAAAGTCCTTACATTCCCCACTCCCTTCTAACTCAAACCAGAACTCTTAAACTTCACCGAGAATTTTTTGAAAGTTTTCTTACATGGTTTATGGCATGGCTCCTCAATAGACCTGGGTACTCATGGCAGTAAGGTACCACTTTCTACCATTAAATATATTAAAACTGGTGATGCTGTGCCCTGAACAAAGGGCAGGCATACTCTGGACAATAATCTGAAATAAACTACAACCACTAGAAAGAATAACAGAAAACCCACTATACAACCAATTGTGGGGGAAAAAAACCTGTCACTTGTAATAAAAATGAGAAACAGAAATGGATTTGAAACATTCGTTTCCCTTTATTTTCTCAGTGAGGCTGATGTGTACTGCACATTAAAAAAAAAAGAAAAAAAAATCACAGGAATTTTCATACAATGAATTAAACCACAAAAGTACATGTAGAATCGGCAGGTGGAAAACAGCCCAGCTTGGGCGTAACTACTGTCTCACTTCCCCTGTTCAGCACAGTCCAACCTACAACTTTACAAGTTCACCTACTGTACAAATCTTACAGTAGCTCCATCAGGTTAGTGGTTCACATTATTGAAAATGTCCGTCACATAGGTACAAATTTAGAATCATCACATTATATTACATGGCTATTCTAGGTCATTTATAGATCAGATCTTATACTACAGTGATTGAAGTTCTCATTACAGCCATTTAAAAGGACACATAATCATTACCTACTGTAGGCTTACATCTAAAGGGATGAGAAGGAGGTGAGGTTGTTATGTGTTTGCTGTTTTCTTTTTTTTCAACTGACCCAAGTGTTATTACCCCAGAGGCACAAACTTTCCTCTCAGTGCTGCTCTTGGTGATGGCAGCCCAACTGCTTTTCAGAGTAGTTTAGCACAGATATTTTTCTTCAACTTTAGGCTCCCTCTGTTTGGATTAGTATTTAGATCATTTTCCTTTTTGTAGGAATTACTCAGTTACAGCTCCAGGAAAGACCACAGTTCCTAAGTACCAGTTCTGTTACCTGTAATTGCAGATGTGGTACTTACCACAGCATGAAAGCAACAGTACAATCTTCATATAAAAGACACACAGGGCTACGCTGCAATTTGCCTCTGGTGACAAGGTGGTACATGTGCTAATTTGAAATGTTCTTGGGGAAGAAAAAAAGAAAAGTAAACACCAAATTTGTATTTTGATGGATTTCCTACTACAGTGTTTATGAAAGATCCAAATAGCTTTATTCAGCAATCCTAGCTCTATTTATTTCATATGTAATTTTTAAATCCACAGAGGAAAGCCATCTTCAAGATGAGAATGTTTGCCAGGCCAGTGAAAAAAAAATTTGACTCATGTCACATGCCTGCTCGGTGAAAAATAAATAATGCCCCCACACAAGCCCCACACCAATTTATTAATGTCAGCAATCTAGGGCAAAAGAGAACGTTTTAAAATTTAATCACAGAAATGCAAAGGCAAAATAGGTAATGCATCTGGTCCTTGAACACATAATATGATATACTAAATATTGATTTCTTAAAAATAATTTATTGCTTTTAATATTTTTCTTTACAACAGAAGATACTCAAAATCCAGAAAGGAAAATTGTAAACTTTTAGTTTGGCATTCACACGAAGTTAAAATACCTGCATTTTTAACCTACAGAGCAACAACAAGAATTATGCAGAGTAAAGGATGTTACATTTGTAACACAGAACCTCCAGAAAAGTTCTTTTCTGGTTTTTTTTTTGTTTATTGCTATCTATCTACTGAGAAATAAGAAGCCAAAAAATCAAGCAAGCATCCGACAGGACAGACAGTGGAATCTCTCAGAACACAATATGCTGGTGATAAAATGAATGCAGCCATCAAAATCAACTGCACTGGTATGGGGGTAGAATCAGTTTTCTAAGATTTGGAGTGGGAAGGTAGATTAAATAGTTAGGTGTGCCATACCTTTAAGAGGAGTCATGAATGCCAAAGAGTAATAGAATAAGAAATCTATACATTCACAAGCAAACTTCAAACTTTGCTGATTCGGTAGAGACTCCGAGTTCAGATAAAATTCTGATGCTCAGAATAGCAGTAGTTTATACTCTCGTGGTTTTTTTCTTTCCTGAAATTTCTATTTAATTTAACAGAAGCAATGTCATCAGCAACAATGTCATGGGCACATCTGAGGCCATGCTAGTGCATAGTAAAAAAAAAGGAAAAACCCCAAAACCAACTCACTGCTTCTGCAAAAGCGGAATTTCCAAACAAAGCACTTGCTTACTCCAAACTGACAACCATCATGCATCCTAGGTATAAAATTTCCACTGGCCTTTTTATTCTTTTAGTCATCTCATAATTTATAATAAATAGGATAATTATAACTGATAAATATGTCTCTTTAGTAAACAAAGGAATGAAGGATTGGTATTTATACAGGATGCATAACTGTAAAAAATATAGATAAATACCGTCATTAAACTCTGCCAATGAAAAGATTACTGGCTTCAAGAACAGTGTTTAGACACAGAATTACTGTAAAAATCATACTGTACTTAGTACCTCAGCATATTTTTATCAAACTAAAATCACAAAAATTAAAACAAAATAGCATTTTAAAAAGATTTTTGACCTCCGGTTCCAAAACTACTGTTGATACATAAAATAAAAACATTCGTAATGATTACCCATTTGAGAGACTTTACATAAAATTATGATATTTTCTAGAAAAATTTAGATGAGAAAATTCCATTCCCCTAACAAATTCAGTGTATAAAACTGCAAAAGAAAATCAAGCAATGAGAAAAATGTGGAAAAATACTGCAGAATGTGGTTAATATATTTTGGGCTAGGATAATTCTTGATAAAATTCTTACATAAGCTCACCAAAGAAGGGATGAATGTGTATAATGCATTTTTGCACTCAGACACACACGCACACATGCACACGCACACCCTCACCCACACGCTTCTTTTTTTTACAATCAAATATATATAAGCGTAAGTTCAGCTTTCTACATATGTTAGTGTACAATAATTGTTTCACCTCATATAATTACATTTGAGTATTCTTGATTAAGAAAAATTCAGCAGTTTTTGAAAAGAAGGCTGCATTTACAGTGCATAGCTGTAACAAAAAAGAACATCGTCATACAGTATGTACATAAATAAAAATACTCCATTTAACATTTGTAAATACTCAACTACTTTAGAGAATGTAGCAAATAAACTATCTGTGCACACACCCAGATAGTTATATCCAACTCTCATTAATAATGTAACACCACGTCCGCTCATTAGAATAAATCGCTGAACAAGCTGCACATTTGACCATTAACAAGGCTTTGAAAATTTTGCTGTGGAAGATCAATGTTGTAGACATTTACATGGGTGTCAGAATTAAAAGATGAAACTTCAAAATGTTAGGGAAGCTTGAGCCTTTTAATTTTCTTTTCTGCAAAATAAAAACCACAAAAAAACCCAAAAAACAAACCAGCCAAAAAAAAGAACAATCTTAAAACAAAGCTGAGACAGATTGCAGGCTTCTGGGACCTGTGGTTTCTTCTGGATTGTCATATTATCACCGTGTTGTGAGAAGAAGCTTCTTTACAAAAAAAAAAAATATGCAGTGTCTGATCCCCAGACATCAGCAGCCATAGTTCTCACACTGGGGTTTTTTTTCTGTTTGTTTTTGTTCTTTTTTTTGTTAAAATGCAGTATGTACAGATTTTGCAGTTCATTGTTTTTCGTGTATCTCTGTGGAACTGCTGCCATGTCTCGTGATTTGCATTGAACTCGTAAGGAACGCCCGGCTCCCCCGCCACCGCTCACCCGCGAAAGCGCAGCTGACACCCATGGACATGCGTGTGCTTACTGGACAGCATCCTGCCCCTCCACTCCTCGAGCAGCTGTGTTCATGTAAACCATGGTTTTGAACAGAGAGTGTAAAGTAGGAGAAATTCCTAAGTACGACTTTTTAGTTGTCCATTATTGAAGGACGTGATGTCCGTGAGGTATTCGCCATCCCTTTGTTTTCCTTGGATGACATTCTTGTTACCTACGCAGGCTCCGCTGTGCCTCTTTAAGTAAACTATCAAAATCCATGGAGTCATACTTGCTTTTAGTAGAAGCAGGATCAAAATCATCTGAGTTTGAATCTGAAACCCAAAGGATGCAAGTTTAGGTAAGAGGCAAGAACTAATTGTTTTCTCTGTATATCGGTACAAACAAGACACTGAAGAAACAATCCACTTAAAACCACAACTTTATGGGATGATAAAAGCATAGAAATGACAATCACAGAAGCTTTAGGCATTCCTGGTAAGAAGCAGCACTTAGCAAAAATGGTACACATCATCAGCAGTGGGGAAGAGCCACGAATTGCATATACATTTAGAGCAGGTTAGCTCAAAACAGTTTCCTCAAGGACCTGAGCACCAAGACACTCCTGTGTAGGTCTCAAAGTAGTCCAGATAATCTTGACAGATGCCTTAACCAAAACTCCACCTTTGTCTTGCAACTGCTGTTTTGTAACATGTCCAAGACTTAATTCTCCTAAGAAAGGTTCTGAAGAAAGCCAGGGCAGTCTGTGAGCAGCACACAGAGGACAAAGCTGCTTCTGCCTGCCTTGCCTTGGGGTCTCGTGGAAGTCTCCACGCCTGCCAGAATCTCTGGTTTTGCTTCAATTAATCTTTTTGGGTTTGCTTGTTTAGAGTGTGAGCAATTCTGGGCAGGGCCCCTGCACAGCTTCATGAGCAATCTCAGGTGGGCTCCTCAGCTTTCTGCATCACATGTGATAAGCCACAGCAGCAACAACAGCCCAGCTCCTGTGGCCTAGGATACCTGTTCCAGCTTTGTCAGCTGCTCAGACACGGACGTCAGGCTGCTCCCAGCACAGAGGAGGGATTGTACGTTTGTGGCCACACAACTCCAGTACAATTATTGACATGGCCGCAAGCAACGATTTCCTTTTGGAGTCAACCCTGCTTAACACTGGCTCTCAGCAGTTCCTGTGTCACAGCTCCTTTATTAGAGCGCCCTTTTCTTGCCATTTCCTGTGTTGAATTAATCAGAACTCCCCATCTACCACTATAAGACACACTGCGCATTAAATGTTCATTACAAGTTCTGTTAAGACAATATCTTCTCACAGAGGAGAGGTGTTAAACTTCTGGCTACTATTTTCAAGTGTTTTCTTTCTTCTGTACTCAACCCAAAGCTGATTAATTCTCTCTGTCCTGGTACCAGCTCATGAATTTTAAAGTTCATCCTGCCATTTCCTTATGTTGCTCTATCAGATACTCTGCAAAATAAAGGGAATGCAGTCTGAAGTACAGAAGCTCAAGCTGTCAGCAGGACGAAGTGGAAACAGTCTGCTCACAGATACTCTGGGAATCCCACTTACAATGTAGAGAGCTGACAGGGAATACTCCCAGTGATGAATAATGTTCAAGAGGGTTCCCTTCAGACAACTTATTTGAAACCCCAGATTTTCTGAGATACAGAGATGACCTTGGCTTCCATTGCTGAAGATAAGTCAAATCAAGGCAAGACTTTAATCTGGTTTTACTGTTTTTATCAGCCTACATTTCAACAAATGCCTTGCTACCTTTTGTATTTTCTACATCAACCCTGTGTCTCTTCAGCGTCAATTGCCTTTTCTTAGCTTTACATTATCTGTTTAGCTACTGAAGTGAATTATAGCATATTCATTGTGAATAATGTGTATCATCTTTATAATTTATTTTGAAAAGACATCAATTGGTTAGAAAAAATATATCTGTATTCACTTCCTGCATTGTACAAAGCCGAGGGCAGCACATACAAGATTTCATTAGCACTGTGTTACTGGGTTATGAGAGATTTTAATGACTGAGGTCATTTATTCATACAAAAATCCACAATATCTGATTAATATAGATTCAACAGCAAAAAACGTGCCTTACTATGTTATTCAAAAAAGCGTATTTTCCACACCTTTAGTCTATTTATACAGGTATTAGAAAAGGCTTAACATTTAATGAATACTTTACATTTTAAAAGGTAATTAAATAAGAGCTGAGTTTATCATATATTGTAATATTACAGAGGCTGTTTTGGTAGTCTGCATAGTCTCTTTATGCATATACTTAGCATCAGTATTCCTGCTGTAAGACTTTGAACATCTCCAAAAACCCTTGCAAGGGGAAGCACCACACCCTGACTTGGAGCATAGGACAGAACCATACATTTTTGCCCAGGCAAGACTCAGACAGACCCAGGTGTGCTGTCACAGCCAGCATGCCCGCTTGGAACTGGAGTTACCACAGCATACTGGTGGCTGGAGACTGGTATGCATAAAGCCCCACATCACTGCAACTGCAAACACCAAGAGATTTGCTAAGCCCTCCACAGGTTGGAGCCTCTTACATCATGACTGGAAGGCCCTGCAAGGAGACATCTTCATACACATAGATGCTTATGCACAATTTTAGAATCACCAGTTGAGATCACTGGCTTTTGCCACACTAACGGTCAGATTTGGCCACAAGCTGTTCTAGCTTTCAAACTCGAGCAACTATGAATTGCATTTAATGAGTGCCCCTGGCAAATTCTGCCTATCTACAACAGAACTCATGGCGAAGTAAAAATCATAATGAAGTTTTTGGGTAGAGGCATCTACTTTGTCCTCCGTTTACTGCTCGTATACATAAGTGAGGTATTGGAATCCAACAGTTACAGCAATAAATAGAGCATGCGGGAGGTTTCTGCGGTGCTATCTTTTCAACTTAGAAATGTATTATTGAATATTGGGCACTTGTTTTTGATAATGATGGAAATGGGCTTCAGAAGAATATTCACAGTTTGGAATATTTGAAAAAAAAACCAGCTCAGATTAGTAGACTTTTAAACTTCTTACAGCAAGTGAAAACCATTTTCTTCAACACCCCTCCAATCATTTAAAGGGTATCAACAGTAAACAAAAAAGAAGCAAACCCTAAATTCTCATGAGTTACAAGATTCCTGTTATGTACTTTAATTCACATAGAGCAAAACACCTACCTAGGTCTGCATAGTTAGACTTGCAAAACTGCTTGCGTCCACAGAAGTACAGCTCAAAATCGGGCTCATTTGACCTGCGTAAAGTGTATCCATTTTCAAGAGCAGCGAAGGCGTCACAAGTGTAGCGGTAGGTGATGAAACCGTAGCTGTCTCTGCCATTGAAAAATACAGTTGTGAACAAAAGCTGAGAAGAGTTAACACACATTAGTGTAACCCCTTCCTGAAAGCAAGGACTTGCCTGAGACACAACAGTGGAAATGCCAGAAGTACTGCATCCATTTATCAGCATGATTGTCCTGTCATGAAGCTAAATACTTATTTCTGGGACAGGAAATTTCAACTAGCAAGATTAATAAATAAGGATGAAAGAAAATAAGTAAGGTTTTGAACTCAGCATGTCATCTGTCACAGGACTTATACTGGTAACTCCCATATCAGTAATCTTACTGCCATAATTTTTTACATATGGCAGCTCTCAAACAAGAAGTAATCTCAAAAGTTCCTACCCATCATCCTGCAAATTTACTGTGCACTCCTCAATTTCACCAAAAACTTCAAACCGGTCCCTCAGTTCTGTTCGGGTTGTGTCAGGTCTGATTTTACCCAGATAAATCACACGACGTTCTTCCTGTTGATAAAGAGCAACCGGGAAGGCATTTTTTTAACAAATGTGTAATAGAGATGAACCTACACATACATGCATGCAAATACACACACAGATGTGCAGAGAATGCATAATTATAGAAATACTCTTTTGTGGAAGACCTACTGCATGTTGCACGTACATGAAACAGTTCTCTCCTGGAAAGCATCTAAGGTATTTAAGTGACACTACATTTGTCAGGTGCTGTGCTCCAGGAAGGGATCACCGATTGCTGTTACTGTTCTGTACACTGACAGATGTTTACCTCTGTATCCTACTGCACCTTCTTCCCTCTCACCCTTTCTACCACTTCCTCTCCAGGACTGAAAACTCTTCCGAACTAGGAGCTCCCTTTCTCTTGTTATGTATACAAAACTGAGCAAAACTCATCTCAGTTGCAAAGTAGCATCAAGTAACACAATAATTGCATAAGAGTACCACAGACATAACAAAACATATTACAAGCATAACATTATAAGCTCATATGACTCAATAGCTGATTCATCCTGCAATTCTGTTCCACCATAATCCATATCTTTAAATAGAGGGAAAACTGTTTAAGGTTGTCACCCTAGTCAACAACTCAGTACCACGCAGCCCCTAGCTCATTCCCTGCTCATTGGTGGGATGGGGAGGAAAATCAGAAAAAGGTGAAACGCCTGTATTAAGATCAGCTTAATAAATGAAACAAAGTAAGATATACTAACAGTAATAATTATAATGACAGTAATTTTAATGAAAAGGGGAGAGAGAGGAATAAAACCCGAGAGAAACAAGTGCTGCACACTACAACTGCTCAGCACCCGCTGACCAACACCCAGCCTGTCCCCGGGCAGTGGTCTGCCTCTCCCAGCCAACTCCCTCTGGTTTATATACTGGGCATGATGCCATATGGTATGGAATATCCCTTTGGCCACCTCAGGTCAGCTGTCCTGGCCATGCTCTCTGCAAGCATCTTGTGCACCTGCTCCCTGGCAGAGCATGAGAAATTGGAAAGTCCCTCATTTAGAGTAAGCACTACTTAACAACAATTAAAACATCAATGTCTTATCAACATTAATACTAAATCCAAAACACTGTCCTGGAGCTACTGTAGCTACTAAGAAGAAAATCAACTCTACGCCAGCAGAAACCAGGACTGGGTCCAAAATATGTCTTTTATTAAAATAAATATTTTGGGGGGAATGTCAGGAAATAAAATATATCCCACAGTCACCAGTGCCTTTTGGTTTATTCAGAATAAAAACCACCTGACTGAAGCCCCTAGGCTAGGGTCTCTTCTGCATGTTCTTTCAATACTTGGAACAAAGCATCAGATACTTTTATAACACTCAAGTCATGGTCATATCATTCCTTCCTTAGTGCAAATGCTCAGCAGAATGAGGGAAGGAGTAGAAAACCCTTCAAGAGTCACTTAATAAATTTTAGGATAAACACTTTTCTGAGGGCAGAGCCATTTAGTGAGCTGCAAGAAAAGCAAATGGAAAAAGGAGATCTTTAAAACACTGACCTTAAGGTAACCAGGGCAAAAAGCACCAGCTATACATGGCTTGGGTGCTCAGCCTTCCTGTCTCCGATTGCCTCTGGCCTGGCACTACTGGCCCTACTGCTCATCCCTTACACACCCACACAGTAGTCGCATAAATCGAACCACCACCACATTCTCAGCTGGTGTAAATCTGTCAGTCAGTGGAGCAATGTCAGTTTAAACCATCAACTTTGGCACCTGAGACTTGTGCAGAATTTAGGTGCCGAATGCCGAAGGAGCTACACTGACTGCTGAGAATTCATGACTATCGTAACCTGGAGGTGCCTAAAGGCTAATGGCACCTCAACTGTGCAATGCAAAAGGCACTAGGGACCTAAATATAGACTTGCATTCCTGCTCAGAAACATTCTAGCCTGAAGAGACAGGTAGTTTATAGTGTTACAATCCCGATATAGCATGAAATGTATCTTTTCCATGAGTCCCCACAGAGGCATAAAGCACTAGTCATTCTTGGACCACGGACAATACAATTGAGATCAGACCAAAACATAGGTAAAACCAGAAATTATATTGATGTCGTTTCTTTCCTTGTTTGAGAATTCATTTGAGATAAAGAGGCCATCAGAACTCTTTGCTAGGGGTGCTGGAAATCTTGTCTTCCTGTTCCCAGGAGACTACTTTGCTCTCAGGAACTATTTAATGCAAAAATAAATAAACAATTCCTGCAGCAGGAAGACAACACGAAAATATCTTTCTCCCAACAGAAACTCCTTCTTACTAGCACATTCAGTAAACTATTTTCACTGACTCTTTTCCTGGCCTCAAAAATCTCAGGGGCTCAGATCCAGTTAATCTAAGCTCCTGAGAAATGAAAAGTTTACAACTGCAGAAAACAGAGATACAAGAATCAAACATTTCTACCCAAAAGCCCTACCCACTAAGGAATGGCACAAGAATTACCTGTGTCCTTTATAGGTTCCTGGTCAGCCCAGTGGAGTCCTTGGTTTCTCTACCAAAGTATGTATCAGCTCTCCTTAATCAGGGGGATCAGGTAAGGATCTCATTTAGATATTTGAAACTACTGCCTCTTTTGATTAATTAAGGAAACAAGGTGAGTGCCTTGATAGTCCTCTCTAACCATGCTGGGACAGACACATCCACTTTTAAATGTTACACTTTTCAAAATGCAGGGTCCAAAAGCTGCCCTTGCTCTCTGCCATAGCAGTGCAGTTTGGAGGAGCTAGTGCAGCTGGAAGAAGGACTTGTGCTCATGGGTAGCCATACATTTAGGGCACAAAAGTATTTTCCAGACAGCTGCTGCTTTTTATCTCTCTCTCCACTGCGTCCCAGTCCACAGCCCTGACCTTCCTGACTGAGGAGTTTGGGCAGGGCTTCTGTGAACCAGGGACCGTAGAGTGGAAGCTACAGAAATCTGCATTTCTTCCATTTCCCCATTCTAATTCTGCTTACTTTCACTATGGTTGGGTGCCATAAACTTCAAAAACAGGAAAATCTGCATATGCACAGTAATTACTTTTTCAGATTGTTTTACCAAATCAAGGATTTAACCGCACTGAAACACTTGATAAGAAACAATTCCATTGATACTTGCTATTGAACCTAAATGACTGACCAGATGGAGCAGAACATAACACAGCAGACTGCCTAATATACTTTAGCTGAGATAATACATCTCGACTGAAAAAAACATAATGTTTCACTCACTGACATGGAGATTGTTATATTACAGTGTGATGGAAATATCTATTGCACACTCTTCCATAAGTCTGTCTGCATGCCTATGCAATTTTTCCTTCTTCTATCCCTCTAATAACCTTTATACCTCTAATATCCCCTTAAGACAACTGTAATAAACCAAAACTGAACAATTAAAAAAAAAAGGCCTGTTAAAGTACTGTTAAGGGAATAAGTTAAACCTGCAAAATTAAGGAAATTCAAATTTAAAGCTGAAATGCACCATATGTCCTCCAGTGTGCACATATGAGGAGATGGGTTCAAGTATTTTTTTAAGCAGAGTGCCATGATGGAATAAGATACCAGAGAACACAGGATTCACACAGTATTGTCTTTGCCTTGGTTAACTCTGGATTATTTAAAGCAACTATGAATATTAATACTCACAGAGATGCCTTCCTTTTATTGCCATTAATAATAAGAGCTATAGAAGCCTAACAAGATTGCAACACACCTCTAAATGTTAAGGACCTTTTTTTGATAATAAGTTGCATGTGTAAATCTATATGGGCACATTAAGTAAGATGTTTACTGCAGTTGTTAGAGGACATGATAGATGACTTGGAAACCTAGAGAAGGGCAGAGAAAAGCTTTTGTTTTCCATTTTATATGGGCAGAGGGAACCTGCAGGAAACTCCAGAAGCTACTTGTTCGTGTTTCCCTCCCAAAAGTGCACATGATTTATTTTGCATCATAAGCATTAAGTGTGGCTCCTTGCTCTGCCAGGTTAAAAAAAAGAGAATAGACCAGCCAACTCCCTCAGGCCTAACATGTCTGATTTCCTTCATAATCTTGCTCGTTCTTCACTGCAGTAAAAACATTTGAATAGGGAGATGTGGCAGAAAATTTCAGACTGACAAGCCGTATTTTGAGTCTCAAATTAAAATACTAAAGCATTAGAATAACAAAATATGAGAAAACAAGACTGGGATATACCTTACACATCCAAGGGTCAATAAAGGCACCACTCATCCTCTAAAGACTGACTGATGCTAAGGATCTTTTTGTCTTGCAAAGGATTCCTCAAAAAAATTATTTTCTTTGTGCTTCCTTATTCCTAAGTCTTTATTTCATAATTATTTCACTAAACACAGACCATTAGATGTATTAGTTTTCCCTTGTTTTTTTTTGCTTCTTCCCCCAACATTTGTTAGCTTTGCCTGCCCGTGGTGCTGCTAAGCAAGTCCCGTGGGAACTGAAGGCAGCCACTCCAGAGGTGCTGCTGTTCCCATTTTTCCTACCACTTTTTGCCTGCATGTCTGTGGTGCATACCTAGTACTCCAAGAGCCAGGTAATGCTTTATGTGAAGCTGAGAGAAGAAATCCAGGAGCATTTTGAAGCTGGGTTCTGTTATGGGCTTGTAAAGGCACTGCTGCTCACTCCAGCATAGGAGTCTGGCTGGATGCACACCCCATGCCTGTGCTGCCTTCCATACCAAATGACTTCTCTGCCAGTAGAGACTTGAACCCATGAAGACTTTTATCCTTAGAGCTGAAGGCCAAATACCATTTTGAAAATGCAATGGGATTGGCTGGACAGAGTTGCAAAAACAGAAATGCGATGGGTGGAAAAAAGCCATTAAAGCTTAAGCTTCTGATGTAATAATAATAAGAAGAAAAAAATTCTTTAGATTGAATAAAGAAAAATTAGAATGGCCCGTGAGTAAGTATGAATGGCAAAAGTAAAAATCACAAAAACTGGGGAAAAAAAAAAAAGAACACGATTATTATCACATGCTGCTGTGTGGGTAACCAAGCACTGAAAAGTTCAGATACACTCCATGCTGACTGCTAGAAAAATAATGATGGACCAGTAAAACTCAAAATTTAGGTAGAAACATATAGAGCAAAATTAGAGTACCTGGGATCTGATCTAGGCCATCAAGATGACTAACAACAAAAAAATCCAAACTAAATATACAACATACATTGAATCCTTCATAAGAGGAAATGCACTCTATTACAGGCTAACTCTGGTTTCAGACTTTAGAGAAGGCAAGCACTCATTTATGAAACCACCTTTCTCCTGCCTTCCTGTTTTAGAGCATTTTATTTTCTTTGAAACCACGTGTTTCTTTCCAATACAGTGGCCTCACAGTGCATTTATCTTCTTGTGTCTGTAAGCTCTCTGGGACTGGTACTCTCGATACTTGTCTCATAAAGGCTGCCAGCATTTAGGAACGAAAAGTATTAATGTTAATTGTAATTTTCTACTTGAGTATAACCTGATTTTGTTATACCTCTTAGCAGTAGCCAGTGCACACAGTAAATGAGCTGCGTGAAGGATGTGACTGTAAGTCAGTATCATGGCCAGAGTGGCAGAGTAGCAGAGAGCCACAATACCAAGCTGCTTATCAGACAGCTTAACCTCCAGCTCTGGTGCACCGTATCAGTGAGGAATCACCAACTAGTGACACCAGAATTGGAATGTGCTAACTATTTCTGGTGCCATGCTTCAAAAAGTATTTGCCACATGGCCTAATGAACTGCTGGTGTAAAAGCTCACACTACTCAGAAATTTCCTGGAGTGTATCAGAAGAAAAAAGGGGTCCTCAGGCCTCTTGGCAAATCACTGTGGTCTGCCTTGGTTGGGGGTTGGATCCCAGTTTCTACAAAGCACTAAGTAGACTGTGCAGTCCTGCAGTGCTCCTCAAGTTTCATAGTCCATGTGTCTCCTCTATGATCTGGTTTACATGGTTAAGCAAGTTTTGGTGGCAGACCATTCTTATGTTCAGTGAGGATCCACTCTAAAAAAAAACCCCATGACCCCGTGATATAAAACAAAACAAGATCAAACTAAACTATGCCAACATTTGGTCAGTTAGGAAAGGAATCACAATCAAAAGTATAAATGAGTGAATGAATGAATGAACGACTGACAATTTATTTTTTTTTTAACTCTCTAAGTACCTCGTAGACTCAGCCCGTATTTTTCAATCACGCCTGCTCAAAATTAAGACCTCAATCCACAAAAAAGGCACTGAATCTCCAGTAACTGGAGAGGGGGAAAGAAGGAAAAGAAGACGAGAAGAATATCACAGCACCTTTTGAAGTCAAATCACCTGTATACAGCTGTAAGTCTAGACAGCAATTCAGGAATCTATACAGGAAAATACTATCCCAGGCTTCTAGCTCTGAATATTCTACGGCGAAGGTGGTGTGTGCACGACTGAAGGGGCAGCATTCAAACATGCTGGTGGCACACAGCATGAGCACAGGCTTCTAAAACAAGCCTCCTCAGCATTCTGTCAATATATCTTCACATTTGCCAAAATACAAGCTGCCTGCACAATCAGAGGGCATTGCTTCGCATATGGTTTTGACAGATTTAAATACATTGAAATACAATTTTTTTCTCATTTCTTTTACCTAGGTTTCCCATGCCTGTTGTCCTACAGAGACTAATTTTAGATAGTCTGCTATCTAAATAGCAGATAGCAGATATTATCTTCCACAATACCTAATGGCTTTTGGCTCTGTCATCACTTCTGTTCCTTTTTTTACTGCGTATCCTTTCTACAAACTAACTCTTGAGATCTCAGTGCAGTGCTTCTCATGAAGAAAGTCACCTGCCCCATGTAATAACTGAGGCATTAGTACTGCTCAATCTTTTGGCCACTCTTCTAACAGTATCTGGAAGTATGTGGCCATAAATCAGATCTGGCAGCACAAGAATGGGCTAGAAAGAAAATAAAAAAATCCCCAATACAGAGAGCAAAGAAATCTAAATTTATGGGACTGTAGAAAGAGCTCAAGGAAAGAGAGAGAGAGGACATTCTTGTGGCTGAACGATAAATGAGTTGAGTCCCTCAAGAATGAAAAGAGTAACACAGAAGAGACCCATAAACCAAAAGGCATAAGAAAAAGAGCAGAGAATGCTAGAAATTATATTAATTTTATCACTGAATTCATGACACCAGATTCCCTTTCTCTGCTGTCTCCTAATCCTTACCTGTTTTCACAGGGTATAAAATAGCACAATTCAATACAGATTTTTAAAGTAAAAGTGCTGGTGGACTTTGGATAAAGGAGTTAATAAGACTTAATCTACATTTCCTGCAGAACTAACACAGATGACTGTATTTTAGATTTTTTTGCCATGTCCTCTTTATTGATATTTATTTTTAGTTTTGATTTATTTATGTCTATTAATAAATAATTCCATTAATTAAGTTATTTATAATCAAAATGCTCACTTTAGAAAGAAAATAAATTCAACCTTGGTTTTGAACTGTCTAGAATTTTTAATGCAGTATGATGCAGCATATCTGGAGCTTTTAAAGTTTCTTTTCTTTCCTTTTTCCTTTTCTCTTGATTAGCTACTTGCCAAATATTTGTTTGTTTTAAACTAAATCAAATTTTCTACTTCCTCAGCAGGATTCATGTTTATTTATATGGGTAAGGTACAGTAATTGAGAAGTAGCAAGATACACCCATGACAGAAGTCTACTTGAATCTCTAATTTGTGGTAGCTCTAAGAGAGAACAGCCAGTGTAAGTTACAATTGCTGGAAGGTGGTGTTCATCTCTAAGCAGATGGAAGGCAGGTATTTTAAAACTAACTGCAACAATTGACTTAAATATGGCCCTGTCTGAAGCCAAACAAAATTATTCCATTGCCTTCACTGTGTTTCAGAGCAGCACAGCAGAGCATGTTATAGTTCTAAATCTTGTGCTTTACAAAATACACCTATCACCCGCACTTTGTAGATAGGACACCTGAAATGGAGAAAAGTGAAATGATTTGCTGAAGCTCACTAAGAACAACAGTAGCAGAGAAAAAAAAACAGACCATAAAGTTGTCTGTTCACTCCCAGAACTCCTCATTGCTGTAGACTATGCCAGTCTCTGTCAATCTCCACAGACTCCCGGTTCTGTAGGTGCATTAAGAGAAATGCTGCCAAGCGTGTGACAAATCACCTTTTGCTACAAAGTCCACTAATGGCACCGGGAAAAAGACCTATTAATTTTGGTGACCTCTGCACAGAGCACTAATGGAAAATCTAGGAACGAAGATGAAGTACCCTGGTCTGTACCAGTTCATGCAAGAGCCAGAGCACAGCCAGAACAGCCGTGTAGGTACAACCAAATGGAAAAAGTAGGACCCAGAAAATCAAAATGTTAAGGTGAGCCACCAAATGGGCTCAGCAACTTTTACAGCAACAGTTTTCCCAGTTTAATTTATCAAAACGCAGTTGCCGATGGGGAACTCCAAAGGGCCAAAAGCCACCTGTCCCTTTAATAGCTATTCTTCCTTCTGTCCTACTGCTACAACAGCCAAGAGAGTTGCTTATCCCCACATGGGTTATTTCCTTTGCTTCAGGTATTTCAGCTGTTTCATAGAGAACATCAATGAACAAAAGAATTAAATAATACATATTCATTACGAGAGGGCCAGTGCTACATGACATTTTAAAACTGCATCGTGTCTTCAGACTATTTTGCTAAAAATAACTTAAAAATTAACCAAATCACAGACACTGAAAATATTACAATTCAAGCTAAGTCTTTGGATCCTAGTTTTTAGTTCTGTTGTCTGCACCCTCTGTATAGACAATTACAGCCACTCTGACAGTTCAGCAATTGGTATATCACCGGACTCCTTATTTTGTGTATATCTGGAAGGTGAAATACAGTATAAAAGGCAGGTTCACTCATAGATCTAGAGAAGATCCATAAGAAATAGACTAGCTCTCTTCTACTAGTGTATTGTCTGGGATGACCCCTTTTTCTAATAAGTTCTCTTATCTGTTCGGTGTGAAAAACTCAGAGAGTTCCAATTTATAGAAACTGAAAAAATTAGTAGTGTGATACCAAAACATAAACTATTATGAAAACACATATTTGCTTAAAATGAAAAATACTAAGAAATACACATAAGCAAATTTTTGTACTTTTCTAAAAAAGAAAGAAAATAAAGTATCAATTCTAGTGTTAAAATCTATGAAAACAGAGATCTATTTCAATATGAAAATTATCTTTACAGTGCTTACAATTGCTTTCTGCCTCTGTCTCTCCCTTTGCTTGGCCCTTTCAGATTCCCGTTTTTCATACTCTTTGCGGTATTCTTCCCTCTTCAGCCTTTCATGCTGATATTCCTCATAGCTGTCATATCTAGGAAACACAACTTAGTCATCAAATCACGCACCTGCATTTGTGAATGTAAAATTAGAAATACAATTTCTGGAATGCTTTATTATCCCAGGCAATTAGAGAAATGACAAGAGGAAATGGCCTCAAACTCCACCAGAGGAAGTTCAGGTTGGACACCAGGAAGAATTTCTTCGCAGGAAGGGGGGTTAGGCATTGGAATGGGCTGCCCAGGGAAGTGGTGGAGTCACCATCCCTGGAAGTGTTCAAGAAATGAGTGGATGTCCGATGGTTTAGGTGACGTGGTAGTGTTTAGCCAAAGGTTGGACTCAATGAACTCAGAGGTCTTTCCTAGCCTTAATGATTCTATAATTCTACAATTGTCTCCTGAGGAACAGCTGCAAAGCAAACCAAATGCAGGCCAAAGGCACTACCTGGGTCTGCGACTGTACGGTGATCTGGACCGTGATCTTCCACCTAAGGGAGAACTTCTGTAGGCTCGGTGTCTACAGTGGCTGGACTCACAATAGCAACACGATCTGCAGGAAGAAACACATTCACCTCTGTCATTCCATTTGAGTCTATCAACACCATTTTCTACCTCTTCCCTGAACTTACAATTTCTTCTAAGCTACTGGTGGGATTTTCCAGTGACAGTTTGCAATCTCTCAGTCAACTAAGGGGCCTCAAGTGATTTCCCCCCTCCTGGCCCTTCAGTAATGTTCCTTATTGAGGCTAACACAGAGCAGATGGTCAGCCATTGTCAACTCCATCTGATAGAGGCTGCAGCAAGATTGGCACAAGGCAGCTCACAGATAATGGAAAAGGTTAGCTGTGTACATCTCTCACCAATTGCTCTGCCTCTGACCTGACTGCCTCCACTCAGAAAGTGCAAACCTGGCAAATTTAAAGGACATTGGAAACAAGTGTTCCTGTAGCAAACCTGTAACCTTCAGAGTTGATGAGCTCAGGAGCAATAGAATGAATTGCACTGGATTAAGTTATTTCTTGCTTTTTTTTTTCTTTCCCGTAAGTTTCTTTATGTTTTTGCTGTTCATCTTACTAACTACAATGATCATACATGAATTTGCTGTACCATACCTTGAAGAGGATCTACTACAGGGTGACCTTGATCTCGATCGGGAATATGGAGAACGGGAACAAGACCTGCGTTGAGGAAAGGACCTTGATCTAGAGCGTGTCCTTTGGGATCTTTGAGAAAATAAGGATTTGGGTGGAGACACTGAATCTCTGCATGGAGAGTTAAAAGAAGAGCAAGAAGGTGATACATCAAATAATGAATAGGCTTGTGTCCCATCCCAAGGGTAGCACAGTTTATCACTTTCATCTTCACTGTCATCAAACAGACCATCCATTGCTAGTCCTGAATTTATAAACATAGGTAGTTTGGAGAATTGTTCATTACTGTAATCACTGTCCCTTAGTTCTCTGGTCTTATCTGCTTCTTCATCAAAAACAGCTTGGCTGGGGTGACCAAAATGCTTGTTCAGTTCAGCCCGAATTTCCTGGTCTTGGAGCTGTTTTCTGTTATTACCATGGGATCCCTGCTTATTTGTCTGTAAAGTCTCTTTCTTGAAATACTGGTCTTGTTCTAAAGAAGAACAAATCTGACACTGCCACCCAGGTGAAGAATCCTTAAATTCTGGTTGTCTGGAGTCCTGAAGTTCCTGGGATATTTTAATGTGTATTTCCGATTTTGAATTCACAGATTGACAGTAGTCATGGTCACCAAACAGCCGCAAACTGGGCCGTTTTGTCTTTCTCTCCTCATGTCCACTGGACAGTACTGTAGTCTTGCTAAGCTGTGTGTACAGCTCAGACTGTTCTGGACCCTTCTTGATTGGGTTATTTCCTTGAGAACTGGAAGACTCACTATTGCGGGGCTTTTTTGAAGGTGGTACAACAGTCTTGCATGATGACTTCAGTTTAGGTGAAGTCCTAAAAGGATTATCTTGGTTGGCTTTATGAGGAGGGGTCGTAGGTGGAGTTAGGCCTACAGGGAGTAAAAGGAGGTATAGAATACTTTTAAGCACACATACAATGTTTATAAAGGTGGCTCTTATGCTTCTTAAAATAGATACAAAGCAAACCCATTCTATGTCACTTCAACACTGCCAATACTGAGAATAAAACTACCAAAGGTCTGGTAACAACAATAGCAACAATACTAATGCATCGCCATCAATCTCCAGCATAATTTCTGCCCCTCCCCTACCTCCAAGACATCCGCCCCTCTCTCTGTAGATTTTAATAGAAAAGATCAAGAGATAAAACCCCAAAGACGTTTTTGTTAAATATAAAATAGATTTTGATGTAAAAATGAAAAATCAAAAAGACTGGCACCATCAAAAACATAAAGAACCTAGCAAAGAAAAACCGGGATAAAAGCATGGCCAAGAGAAATAAATGAGTGGTACCAAAGGGCGCAGAACTTAAATGCAATGAAATACAGCCACCCTAACTCAGTGGCAATGACTCTTTGTTTCCAGGGTTCTTTAACTTAGAAAACCATTGAGAATGTATGTCTAATACACTCCTTAAGCATAATTAACACATTTCGCCTGAAATGTGGTTCTGCCACTGAAACCCAAATGAACAATAGGACAACCACAACTGTAATGAACCATTGCATTTAGAACTAAACCTTGGTGAGAAATCATGCAGTAGGGAGTCAAAATGAAACAGGTAAGTCTTAGTTATTAGGTTAGTATTAGATTAGTATTCAATGACTAAATATGCTGCTAACTAACAGGATTATTTATGTAACTATAATAGATCATATCACTGTAATGAGACAAAATTGTAGGAAGGACTACAGCACATTCCAGTAAAGCCTGGGAACTGAAGCAGCATCTTCCCATTATTTTTATAAGGTAGAATATAACTTTCAATATTTTCTGTAGAAATCATAGAATTTCTTCAGACTTTACAGAAGGATAATCCCAGACATCAGGGCAGAGTAACAGCAAACAGCAGACACTGTTCAGGAAATAATTTCTCTTCAGGAAGGTACGTAGTATGTTACGTTTGAAAAATTTGCTTCTGTCCAATTGAGACTAATGTAATTTAGCAATATATGCTTAAAATCTAACAAAATAGACGGAGATTAGGGAGTTCTCCAGGGTAATCCAGACCATCCCTAAGCAATCCAGAGGCTCATGCTGTCTGAGAATACTTCTAGCCCAAGCAATGAGCTTTCCATTAGTTCCTTAGCAAGAACAAAAAGAGAGGGCAGACAGATTTACAGGAAATGTGCATTTCAAACATGGCTATAGAGCTCTGGTTTATATTTTTAAACATGCAACACAGCTTGGCAGATCAATGCAAATGGGACATGTTTTACAGTGTTTTGCTGTAAAGAAGGAAAAGCGTTCATCAATGCACAGTGCTCCCTAAGGAGCATAAATGGAGACTGGGAGTCCCATTGCATTATCTGCAATGGATTTCTTTCAGAAAATAAGAAAATAGAAGTACCAAAGCATGAATACTTGATGTGAGAGACATGCTTGATTTTGTCTGAATGTTTGGAAAAAATGGTTACAAGCTACCCATGGCTATGCAAAGACTTTTCCTAATGCCACAAAATTCAAGGAAACTGAAGCTAAGATTATGGCACCTAAAACTCTAGTTACCCCAAATTTGAATTTAATACTAAAAACATTTTGTGCAGTCATCATTGTTAAATTATCTCCTCTAAGTCCTCAATTTTTTTCTTCTTCCCAAAAATTCACTTGAGGCAGCCATAACTATTTCATACCTTATGAACCTCCTCACTGACAAGTATTTTTGACTACCAAGTGAATTTTTGCTAAATGAACAGTCCTGTTCAAAAATCTGCAGTAATACTTTCAAAGTTAAAACTCCAGATTGAACAAATACTTCAGTAAACAACTTTCTAGAAAAAAAATTTAGAAATTACACTTTTACTTGTGAAATTATACAGCCAATGAGAAATTCTGGGATTAGTTACTGGGTTTTTGGATGTAGTTTTAAAGAAAGAATGAAGCAGAAATACAACCACTCCACAATGAACATGTACATTTAAGAATTTTAGGCAAAGAAACTCCAGAGATAATACAATATTCAAAATAAAATCTTATTTCAAATTCCACTTCTTTCAAGCTTGTCCTGGAAATAAGCAAGTAAAACATACAGTATAACATTTCCAGGAACCTGACAAAGAGCCCAATAATCTTTGGAAAAGGGGGGAAAAAGTACCAAAAAAACCCCTCACGAAAGTACAGACTGAGCTACATTAATTGGCACTTCCCTTGCTGGCAGAACAGGGCTGGGACAGCCTAAGAAAGGGCTTCCTCATGGCATTCTGGCTTTTTTCCTGGATTTTAGAAGAAGCAGGAAGTGCACGGGAAAGTAGAAACAGATAAAAGATGCAAAACGTTAATTTAATTTTTGAACAAACCTACACTGGGGGATAGAGGAGGGAGTGAAGTTTTGAATTCACGTCACCGCTACGGAGTCCACGTCCGGAGTGCCCCATGACCAATCTGCAAACCGCGAATTCTGAGAAACCGGTTGGCTGCACGCTTGTTCATCTTCACTCTAATCCCTGGTAATCTTCACCAGGGGCCATGATCCCACATCAACAGCATTACAATATTCTATAACCATTGGATTATCTCACACGCACCGATTTCTCCCCAGTGTGTACATTTAGGCGTTGACAGTACAAGGTATATTCTGTACTCTCTCTTGAACTTAGCAGGTTTTGACAGATTTATGGAAGGACAGATGGCCATTACAGGCTGAAGGCTGACAAGAGGCAGTTCAGAGCATTGTTAACACACTTGCACAAACTCTCAGCAGTGCAGCGCTGTGCAGAATGTAATTCAGACTATAGCTTTTTTATTGCTGCCTATTTTCTTTTGTCAAAAGAGCCTGCTGTGCACAGCAACAAATGGCTGCCATTACCCAGAATGTAATGGGTGTCAGACAAATCACGTAACACAAACAATCAAGAGTATGTAGGTCATATTTCAACAGAGCACAACCTTAGCAATATTTATGATTACTGCATTGAAATGTGCTCTATAATAAACAAGTACCTCTACATCACTCACACTTATGTACTTCTGCACAGCAGATCTGTTAGAAGTGGTACATACTCTACAATCATCCCCCTTAAACAGTCTTTTTTCTTTTTAAAGTAAAAGGCAAGTATTTTTTCATGACATGCTATAAAACCATTTTCTTTGTAGGGACTTTTCCTTAATTGAATAGCTTTGGTAAATGGTACGTTTGCACTTTGCCTTGCTCTGTCTATATACTACAAACTCACTCAGTGATCCTATGCTAGAAAACAGCATACATCAAATTGCCAGCACTGCTGCCAAAGCAGCACCATCCTCCCCGTGTCTGTGCAACAAAAGGTGTTTATACTAATGTGCCAACTCTGCCACCCTGGCCAAGCAAATTCTTTCCAGAAAGTCTCTGGGAGGGTGAAACTACTTTCAATACATTCAAAAAATCCACTTTAAGAAAAACTTGTAGTGTAAGTCATTTAGCTCAGCTAGGTGGATAAGCAGAAATTAGGGGAGTGCCTTTGCATTAAAAGTGACACCCGGACTTCTTAGGAGTGATTTTCAATGCTGTTTTACGTAGACACAGATATTTCTAAATCTCTGCAGTAACTCAGCATTCAAATGTTTGATGATGTTTGCTATGTTTTGAGGGGGCTGATAATTAGTGTCTTTTGGGGAATGCAGCCCTGGAACCTTACTACATGTGCACTGGGCCTTTGAGAGGCATTGAAAATACATTCTTTCGTACCTTTTGAGTTTGAAAATGTATTGTCAAGGAAAACATTATTTAAGGCCACTTTAAACACTGACCACAAGATAACAGCTCAATTCAGCAGAAGAACAGCATTTGTATGGCACTAGATTGCAGAAGCTAGGAAAATATAAGTTAAATAGTCATCATATAATAAAAAACTACATGCTTGTTGAATATTCAGTTTAATCCTCTTGTCAGTGATGGAGAGAATAAACACAGATGCCTGAAAACATCAAATAATTCACTAGATTTTATTCCCTCTGGACTACTCTCTCCATCTCACATCTCATTTTATCAGAAATCATTCTGAGGTCAAAGAAGTTCTTAGATGACAGATTTTCAGTATTTGTTCTGACAAGTAAAAGGTAACACAAACCTAGAGGTGGGCAAATAGCAGGGTATGAGTATCCTCAATGATGGTGACGAATTCTAAATCACTCTTCAAGCTGATTGTGTACATCAGCTTTTTTGATGGCAGAAAATATAGGTTTTTCTGCCATCTTTTCAGAAAAATAAAATTTTTCCCCAAGACCAGTGAGGAGCTTTACACTACAATAAATTACAGGGATCTGTATCAAATGAGAGACTTTTCTCCGAGAGGGTAGAAATACTTTTCTAGTTACTGATTGAGCCTTAAGCATGTAAAAAGACTTCGTGTACTTAAATTGGGGCTTTGAGTATTTAGGTGTGAAGGATTAAGAAGAGACAGAGAAAAGAGAGAGATTAATTAGAAGTCATGCTATCTAACATCTGGCATTCAGAAGTTTGTCTAAGACAATCAGAAGTCTAAAACAATCACTGAGGGACTGCCAATAGAAACACTGCCACCTCCAGAAGGTGAGTCATCCTCCTAGTCCCTGTGCTTGCACAGTCCCATCCGTCCCCTCCCCCATTCTGACTAGTAACAAACAGGAAAGAGGTGACACAGAACCATCTCAGATTTCTGGAGGACACTGGAGAGGTTCAAGCCCACAGCCTCTTAGCAAGGCACTGGCAATGCAGCTGGCTGTGGAAACAGAGATGCACCTCTTCGGAGCCTCTTACTCAGAAGACTCATCTGACACAGGAATTCCATTCACTACATTATCATCACCTGGGACTCCCTCCATATCATGATGTTCTGGTCCAGCTTCCTTAGAATAACAATAGAATAATCAGTTTCAAGCGGTAGGACTTTAGAAACCAATGGACTTAGGACGTTTATTTAAAGTGCATTGAAAGAATTCTTATGTGTGGCATGAAAACACTTCAAAGAATATTTGTTCCTTGTAATTTGACAAATCGATGTTTTGACAGTTTTAGGGAGGATAAAGTTACACTCATGACTACTAGCAAATCTGTTGTAAAGCAAGATATAGCACTGCCAAGAGAATGGTTTCAGTTTGACTTTAGATACATGAATCCAAAATGTGTGTGTGATGAAGATTGATGGCTCATATGGGAAATATTTTAATTTATTTATTTTTCTGGTCTATAGTTAATTCATCAGTGAGGGAAGCAATGTTGTTTTCAGCAGAGAGATCAAGGGAGTTGCTATTTATATTAAAATACTTTGTGCTTCGATAGTGCAAGCAGCACTGCTAATGGTCTTTTCAATTCAGTAGTGAGATCAAGGTAACTCCTATTTAAATTATAATAAATAGTGCTTGTACAGTGCAAGCTGCCCTATATAAGGACAATGAGCAATGCGGTTATCTGGATATAATTTGGAGTTGCCAGGGTTCTCACTAAAGAACTTCAAGGTATTATTAATCACTAGTCCCACAACTTTTTTTCCTTATTTTATCTTTGGTTGCTTTTTAAACTGAAGTGGGTCCCAATTCTGCCATGATTTACACACACACATACGCTGTAAGTTCTTTAGTACTCCAGACTGTTTCTATTACATACTTTGCTTCCAGCATAAGCAGACTCAAGACACAACACTACTGCAATACAAATTACTTAAAAAGTAAGACATGCATCTTTTTATAGATTTACATACATACATGAATATGAAAATAAAAACTATGTGTATATGCAGGCAGAGATTAATAAAGCTACCGCATGATCTCCTGAAACATCCTCAGCAGGCATTGTGAAGACCAGAGCAAGTGCAACATGAAGTCCAAGAGCCACCATTATGTACACTGCTTGGTAACACTGCCCAGCTCCCTGGCCACACAACACTCCAGTTCTTATTCTTCCTGAATATCATCAGTTTATTTCCTAGCTAACTTCTATTTACTTCCAGAGGGGAAAAGAAATCATAGAATCATAGTAGAGCATTCCTGTTTACATATGTGCCCAGATGTGCTGTTTCCCAGCTTCTGTTGCGTTTTTTTAATGCACCAGTTCTCCCAATTATGTTGTCCAAGCAACTACAGAGCTGTTTTGTTTCCTCCTCTGTGCACAGCTGATGGAGCGGAATGAATTTGGTAATACCAAGACCATTCCTGTTGCCACTATGGACGCAATACTAGAGGACTATCCAGGGGTCAGACTGACTCCCAATTTCTGTCTAGTCAGCTGATGGGAAAAGCAGGCTGCTGACTTTTTGGCTGGGAGGAAACACTGCTTCCTTCAGTGATTTCAACGGCTGCTTGTACCACTCTGCTGTAGTCACCTCATCTGCCCCTTTCTGTTGGCAGCACTAAGCACTGACTTATCCATGTGCTTACAAATGGGCACCCTTGGGCAGACTTGCTGTCCAGTAGTGATGGAAGAGGCTTCTCCATGCTTCACTTCCACTTATTGGCACTGAACAGGATTATCCTCCTGCATATAGAGAATTTTACCATGTTTATGTTGGTCTTGCAAAATGAGGATGTATAGGAAGAATGCTTCCTTTTTCCATGACAGGAATGATTAAGACTGTAGGCTCCCAGGAGACGGCCAGGGAAAAGTGTTCATGTTTTAATGCTGAACTAATGAAAAATTTTCTGACAAAGTACAATGATGGTTGTAGGAAGGTAAAAGCCCAGTGTACCTACCCAAACCCAGCCTGGGCCTGCTGTCACTGAATTCAGGAGCCCCAAGCTGATTTGTGGTACATGAGGACATATTTTGCAATACACCCCTCCCCCCTCAATGCTAGAGACCAGATATTTTACAATCTACTGCTATCCTGAGAGAAACACATGCCAAGTACATCTCTTATTTTTCAATATTACAGAACTGAGAAAGAAAATGGTCTTGGCAATAGCTCAGGTGGAGCTCAATGTGTTCTTTTGTGCTCAGCTCTGGACACTTCAAGAAAACACGGGCAAAACAGAGTTCAGAGGAAAGACATAAAACAGATCTGAGTCTGAAGGAATTGACTTCAGCAGAAAGAAGAGCAGACGAATTAAATGAATGATTAAATGGATGATGCGTGAACTAAACCACTACATGATAAAAAAATCCTACAAATCTTCAAAAGGTACAAATCCAGGGATCAGAAAGGAGGAGGAAGATAAAGGGAGATTGTGTGAAGTGCATTAGCAGAAGAAAAAGAAAAAGCAGGAATACAAAATGAATACAACTTTTAAGAACTACCTCTAAGCTATGTAACAGTTAGTTGTTCAGTGGTAGAGGAGAAAGCTGTTATTTGTGACATATTAATCTAGAATTGACAAAGCACTGAAACATGCATTCATGTACAGCCCTAGACCAACCTGTAGACAGACTAAATGACACAACTTTTACATCTGTAACATCTTTTACACTGTGCTGTGGGGTTTGTCTTTGAAAGATGGTACTCAGCAGTACACAAATCTATGGGGAATGGAGAAATATAACAGATAAATGGTTTCATTCATATTTTCTCAGAAATTATGCTCTCCTGTGTAGGTTTGGAGCCATATTTTCAAACACTTTTCTTCTCAGGTATCTGGATAAAAAAGTAATGCTAAACTGAAGTGTATCTACTGGAGACTTCTGTGAGATCTCAGCATACCTGTGGTATATTTAAGTAAACAAACACACACAAGCCATGCTTAAAGGAAGCGCCATCATTTTGCATTTCTCACCTGCAGTTCCAGAGAGTTCCACACTTAAGGTTTGTTCAATAGTCTTGTTCTCAAATGGGGAACCCTTGGGATCACTGGAAGACAGGGCACATTTATAAAAACAAGCTGAAATGGAGTTGCTGTAGCCAAAATCTACTGAACCCCCCTCCCTTTTATAAATGTTTGCACTTTTTAGTACTTACTTTGGTGACTCGGGTGTCAATGGAAGTGATAAACTTGTTGGTTTGGCTAAAGGAAAAAAGAAAACAATTATGCAATATTTAAACACTCTGTAAAGTATACTGTAAACATTTCTTTATACTTTGACATTGGAATTCTGTAGTAGTCAGTTAGGGCCAAGCTCTGATAGTTCAATTGCCATTTCAGTGTATCTCAGATAGATAAATAAACTCATCCTGATTCCTTATTTACTAGTACCAAAAGGGCACCTAAATTTCAACAATTACTGTACCTCTGAAATACAGTACATAACCCAAATGACAAAAACCTTTTAGAAGAAAAGTGGTACATGTTAAAAATCAATGAAGAACTCTACAGGATAAACTGTGAAAACATTATTTCTCTCAGTGTTAATTTAGACTACAGTTCACGTTTTATTTGGAAACAGGAGAAGCAGAATAACTACAAAGTAACAGAACGTTATGAATATTCAGTTAATTTTACTTCTGCAAGATAGAATTTTATATATAGCACTGAGAATAGGTTGTTTCAATGAGGCCAGAGTCCAACCAGTTATAGTCCAAATTTTTGCAAATTATCCTGCAAACTGTGACAAACCATGGACATAGTCACAGATGGTTAAAAATGGGGTTGAAGCTCTCAGCACTACAATCCCAACATACTCAAAAAACAAAGCTCTGGCTATAAAAATGTAAGTCTTTACAGCTTTTACTCATGCAAAATTGCATTTTCTCAGATCAAGCCAAGAACCAGGATGTTGTAATACAACTAAGATTCATTTAAAATTAAAAATTGTAGTACTTGCAAATTTTACTTTTCACAAGTTAGATTGATGTTTTAAACACAGAGAGCATTGTAGCAAGAACAACAGCAGGGGATCTCTTCTGCAGATTAATTACTTAAGACAAACTGTTCCCCTTGAACACTCCTGCACTGCAGATCTTTTGTCCAGAGTGTCACTATTGCATATTTCATATTCATTACAGGCTTGGAGCTCCCATCAACATTAAGGGATTTTATATGCAAATTGATTACTTTTATATGCTCTAGAGCATTCCTGAAGTAATAGAACGTTTTTTAAAAATTAACTCAATTCTCAAGAGCTGCATATTGTTTCTTCTCCTCCCCATATGAAAGTTAGAACTGGAAGCTCAGGTGTTCACGTCAGGTTCACCTTCCTCAGAAGTCACTGCTGGAGTGAGGAGATGCACCTCAACGAGTTATTTCTCTGGTCCAGCACAGCCACTGATTTGTGCATTACACCAGGTGCAGTAAAATTGAATGTAACCTGACACATCTTTGTGTGTAATTTATATACATCTAGGAATACTCATGTTTGCCTGTGGCTACCTAGAGGTAAAACTGGCTTAAAAAAACCAGATCTTGCAGTAAGGCAGTAAGGCTCTGGAATAAAGTTTTATACAAAGGCTTCCTTTTGTTTTTTTGTTTTTTTTTTTTTGAGATAAAAAATCTGCATACTCTTAACCAATTTAGGCTAAGGAAGCTGAATGTTTAAGAGCTATTTACCTCTCTATAAAGTCTCTTTCTAGCTCTTATTAGCCTCACAGAATAGTCCCACATCAGAATATACACATACTAAATTCTGAAGCACTGAGGCACAGTGCAAATCTCCCAGAGATGGGCACAGGACCAAGGCATTATCTCACACTCCCATGTATTAATTTTAGGCAGATATCACTGAGCTCTCCCACTGAGAAGTTCGCATACCAAAACACCCATCAGTTTTCTTATTGCTAGGCAAGAGCTTGACCAAATACTCTTTCTGCAAAGGATTCTTACTCACATACAGCTATTGATAGTGTAAATATTTAGCCAAGACACTGTCATTTTCCATGGTGCCTGTTTATTAGAGTTTCAAGGTCTACTGTAGTGTGGGTTTTTTCTTATTAAAAAGAGTTCACATCAAGTTGCTTGTCCCTGTAAATTGAAAACATTCAGGTTCAAAAGAACTACGTTTCCTCATGGGCAAATTTCAGTGCAAAACCACAGATGATCTTTGGCATGAATGCATCTGTGGACATTCCCGTGGGTTTGCAATATGTTTGCAACAGCAACCCTAAAGGAAAATAACATTTGACTTATCCTTTGTGAGCTTTCCCTAACTTTGAAAGAAAATCTCAGACTGTGATAGTTTTTTGAAACAGAAGGAGCCTATTTTCTTGTACTTTTGATTAAATGTATGAACCAATGACTGAAGGTCTGCAAATATCAGTCAAATTTGCAAGGTTGATTCTGCATGAATTGACTCTCCAAGCTGAAAGCATTATATTCTTGTATTTGTATTACATGCAAATCCATGGATATTGAAGTTATATATTGGTGTATGAGGCAAATTTGCTGAAAAAACAACATTTCAGAAGCCTGTAAATTAAAGCACAGGAAAATTAAAGAAGGTAATTTCTCTCTGCCTGCAAATTCACCTGCAAGACCACTAAAATCACAATCTGTTAAGCACAGTTGTTAGCAATATGTCCCTTTGGACTTCCCTAACCTCTACTCAGTGCTGTTTCCAAAACCCAGTGTGTCCTGACTCTTTGAACTGAATCTACACAATTGCTCAGCTGGGGAAAAAACAGCAGCTCTGATCTGAACAGAAGGACTTTATAACCCGTATGTACGTTTGTGTGCACATACATCCACATATGGGTATAACATACATGTGCATATAGCATGTTATACACGATACAACTTATCACCTACCACCTTAACCTCCAACAGAGTTAATAAAGCCCCCTGTTATCTTCTGGCAGTTCTGATTTTCAGTACCATTGCAGTAACAGACCCAGGTTTCACACGCAGAGTTCAGTCTGGATTCTGCTGTGAAAGCAGACTGCCGAAGCCATCCAGAAGGAGCGGCAGTTGGCGTAAGAGAGCTTTAGGGGCAGCTGGATTTCTTTCTTATGAGAAATACTGTTCAGATAATTTGAGACCATAATGGAGAAAACTCATACTTAGGATGTCAGAATGTACAGCTGCAAGAGCTATATTAAATGACAGGATGGGAAGATTATTTTTATTAAGTTTGCTTACACTTCCTAGTGCAGAAGGAGAAAACAGATTTGATGGAGGCTGAAATGCAAGAAGGAGGGGTAAAGAAGAAAGAACAAACAGTTTACAACTGTTGCTTTGAAAATACCAAACAACACATTTAGGGTCACATCCTGATCTCTGCTGCAGACAGGTAACTTCCATTGACTTTAGTGCAGTTATCTAGGATTTGCACTGATGTGTCTGAGATAGGCACGCAGCCTTCCAGATGCCAGGCCAACATAAATACATAGATGTACTTTAAAGTAGCAATAATTTTAAAAAGCTCCCTTTGGGTTCGTAAGCTTTTACAGCTTTCCTTTATCTTGGGAAAACAGACAGGGGAAGAGAGGGAGAAAAAGTGAGAGAGGAGGCTTGAAGTTCTTGCATGTCTGTCACAGAAGCTACTTGTAATATAGACCAGTTTTTTACACATCAGGGGATACTAAAAGTCAACACAAGTGTTTAGTTTTGACCATAAAGAATCTGAAAACAAGAGAGAAAGATCAGGATGGCATCTAAACTCTCAACTATTTACAAAATAAAATTACAAACCAGCATTCCAGCTTTAACAGGAATGACACATTTATTGTTTTCTCTGCAGCAGTGAGAGCACTATTTATTGTCTCTTAAGGGCTATGTGGCAGGTTAACAATGCCTTCAGTTTTACTCCAGCAAAAGAGAAAGAAGCTCACTAATGAACTGGCCTGCTGAACTTGTTTAGAGGTATAATGATTTCTTAGTGGTACAGTTCTCTGCGAATATCTCCAGCTAGCTTGGTATATTACCGTGTGGTATTTGTTAAACTTTTCCTGAGATCCTTTTCTGAGGCTTGGGGCAATAAATAAAAGGATCAAATATGTCTAAAAGCTAAATCTAGCTAACTAATTCTAACTTCATAATACTGTTTAAAAATTCTCTTTACACAGAGGAGATGCTGGATTTCCAATACTAATCCAAAGAACAGAAGAAGTACCGAGGATATTCCCAATCATGGTACCTCAACTTTCCAGCGTTACTGCTGGTACCAAAGCTGTGTTCTGCAGTCCCACACCTACCCTGCAGATGATTTGTCTGAGACTGCAGATGGGGCTTCCTTTTGGAGGTGCATTTCTCTTTGCTGCTGTTCCTGTTCTCTGCTGGTTTGGTCTGAGGAGGATCATCATTCGTAGTCAGATATTTGAGAAGTTCAGAGCAGGGACGTCTTTGAGGCTTTTGCTGTTGACAAATGCTCTTCGCTTTATTGCTCCATGAATTCTCAGTCTTAAAACAGGGTAAAATAAAATAAAATAAAATAATAGAATAAAATAAAATAAAGCCAAAATTAGTGAGCTGAACCTTATCAGAATGGATATAGGTTTTCTGAAGAGATGAGATTTTCAATGAAGTGTTCAGCCTAAGTGTACTAGATCTATGAGCTGTGAATAACTGTTTGCAGAACAAGGAAAGAAAATTACATTTAAAATTCCTAAATGACATTTATGCAGCTTTTTATTTCATTTCTCCTACATTGCAATGTTCCTACTCAGGAACATGTAACTAACAAGACCCTACAGCGCCTTTACTGTGAACAAAAAAATAAGCTGCTTTAAACCTTAATTTGCTGCTGATTGCTTGGGCCCAGTATTCACAACTCTCTTAAGTACCCCTAAATGGCCCATTTTCAGTTACACTGAATGGCAAGACAAACATTGTTTAATACTGCCTGCTAACAGAATTATGTCTAAGCCCCCCATTCCATCCAATCAATGTCTAATATACATCTTCTACCAAGAATCCAGTGCTATTTGTCTTAGCTCATACAGCTGGGAAAATGGCAGTACCACATCCTGGAGTCACTCATAAATAACCATCAGCAAATTTTATCGCACCCCGTCCTACTCTGTGTATCAGTAAAGTAGGTAAGAGTAACAGACTGTGTGACTACAACTGAACTCTGCCAAGAGAAAGGGCTTAAATGAAATATTCAGAGCATAAAAGAGCTCAGATGATTTTTCTGGAGCCCAGTCTATTAATTCACATTTCTTTAAAATTAGTTACAAGATAGTAAGCATATTAATAAAATACATTCAGATCTACTGCTTGCTTGATTGCTAAAAGCATAAAAGACCTTGTTACACTTTCTTTTTTTTTCCTTATTATAAAGATTAAGTTTGTACCTTAACAACCACAGGGCTTGTTCTGATTCTGTGATTAGTGTTTGCATGGTTTTGTGTGCTGAGACCGCTGCATTCATTGTAATTTAGCTGAGTGTTGGCTGGAGCCAGCAAGAGCTTCTTAAGCTACAAACACATCAGGGAAAGGGAAGTGGAAGGAAAAGAGTAAAGTTATACATCCTTATGGATTAAAATGACTTATCCACATTTTTGTATAGTTACTTAAAGTTAGTTATATCAACTTCAGCAAGCAAAGTACAATAAAACAAAAAGCAGGACTTGATATTCCTCAGAGTAAACAGATTTCATTTTCTTTTGGCTTGGCAGAACATTTCTGCTCCCTTTACTGCAGTATACTGCGGGACAAGCTGAAATGACAGGGATCTTGGATTTGTGAATCCATGGCAAAATGAATTTCTCAGTGATCTGTTTGACATGAAGAGGCCTCTGATCTACAAAGAGCCATTAACTTTAACAGACTAATGGATACAGTGTCAAGATTCAGGTACCTGGCTCTGTTCCCACTGAAGCCAGCAGTAAGAGGCTTTCAGCAGAAACAGAATCACATCACAAACCAGATTTACTGATCAAAATGCATATAATGTTTCACCCACATCCTCATCCAAGATTCAGTTTTGCCCTGGTTAGCTCTAAGCTGGTGCTTATTGGTCAAATCAATGTTAAAGACACAAAATCAGCCCTGCATCCCAACAGACTCACTGGGCCTTTCTTCACAGATCACCAAAAATGATGTCTAAACATACTCAACAAAAAGAGCCCCAAGAAATGAAATATGAGTTAAGAACCATTACCCCGACTTATCTGAACAGAATGATAAGCGAAAGTGTCACCCCATTAGCGCAAGAGTTTCAAAAACAACCTTTTCAACAACGTTTTAATAGACTGCCATATTAATCATCCTATGGCTATTTGGTGGGGGGTTTTCCCCTGCTTAATTTTCAGTTCTTTACTTGATTTTCCTCTCCAGTCTAAATGAAAAGCCCAGACCTTACTGTGACTACATCATACCCATGCAGCGGGTAGCCAGAGGCACATCCAATTCCTGTTAAACAGTAGGAAGGGTTCTTACTAGAGACGGCTCTTCTGCCTCCTGAGTTGGAGGGGTGCCGTCGGGCATTGGGGAGGAGCTAGCGGCATTTTCGTTGGTCACATCTCCATCTGTCAGTGCATCAAATGAAGGCAATCCATCCTCATCCACAGGAATGCTGTCCAGTGTTTCAGTGAGAACAGCTAGCAAGTTTGCCTCGCTCTCTTCATCTATCTTCTGTGGGAGAGGACAAAAGAAAAAGAGGAACCAGGTGAGAAAAGGAACAGAACGATGCCTCTGTATGTGAACAAGCAGACAACACGTAGTTAAACTGGCCCTTGAAACAGTAACCTGAGGCAGAATCTCAGACAATGTAATTAGGTACAATAAAATGATCCATTTCTATTCAAAAGAAATCTCTTTGCACTCGTGGTGTATTGCTAGTTTACTTTTATTCCACAATTCTTTTTTTTATCAGGTGTTAACAGTGATAAGTAATCACTTAGGGATTGTATTACAGGATGAGCCTAAGATGCTGACATCTAATGATGGTGTCAGCCCAGATTCTCTCTTTCTTTTGCTCTTCAACACTGAACACCAGCTAATTGACCTGACAAAATTACAGGAATCAGACAGCTAATCAGGACACCAAAATGAATCACCAGTAAAATACAGAAAACCTCATTCACATATATGGTCCAGTGTAAGCGAGAAAGGGTTTCCCTTCCACACTTCTGCAGATCCTTGCTCCAAAACCAAACGAACAGCTTCTCATTCCTGAGTATTCTGGCATAAGAACAGCCAGCAGCACTCATATGGTAAGTGACAGGTTGTTTGTGTTTCTTTTAAAGAAATATATTAGGCAGGTTGCCTTTGAAGTTGCCCTTTCGAATTATGTCCTTTGAGTGCTCAATACACTATTGTATGCATTTATCAAATTCTGACTGCAATTCCAAAAAGTAGATTAATTTCTAATCAGATGTGGATGTAATGTTAATTTATATCTTATTTCAGCAACAAGAGTTCTTTTTTGTCAAATTGAGTAAATTTAAGTGCCTCCTGATTTTTTTAATGAAATATAGTCCCTACTGTATATTAAGATACAGATTTTTTGAGTGCTGAGAGTTAGAACTGAGAAACAGAACTGTGTAAAAATCATTATATTTATTTTTCAGAAAGATTGGAAATTGATCTTGACAGATCAATTATCTAGGACTCCTAGGCTGATCCTAGTGCTATTGAAGTAAATGAAAAGCCTTTCACTGATTCAAGTGATATAAAATTGGGAGTTTTTCCACCAGCTTCGGAGTAGCTCATCATGCTCCAGGTTCCCACTGTGAAAAAATTTCAGCTAAGTTCAAATCTCAAAGTATAAAAGTGAACTAGCAAGACAAATAATACCAGCAAGACAAACAAACAAGCAAGAAAAAGAAGTTTAAAAAGGCAACAGCAAAATATTGCCAAGTTACACTTCGGAAAAAAAATAATCAAGTGAATTTGGGTATCCCCTTAGCATGACTTTTTTCAGTAATACTTTTATCTAGTAGACTCTGAACAGAGATGATCATAAACCATGCAGATAATTGCTCCTGCTAGGCTTCTCTGTCAAATCACACCTCATGGCTTCTAACATAAAAGCTGTCTTTGAGCTAGAAAGCTAAGGCAGAGCACTGTTCTGGTGCTTACAGCATGATCTCCAAGAAACAAATAAATACTCAGGCAAGCTAATGCTATGGAGAAGCATTTACTTGAAAGGCCAAAAGGCACTTGGCCACAGAAAAAAACTATCCAAATTTTGGTATCAGGTGACTTCTGCCATACTAAGCAGATATGTGCACACAGCTGTGAAAATTCAGTGTATAGAGGATGGAAACGACAGAAGGGAGCCGAATAAAACCACGCTCCGAATCCAGCTTTTCACAGACACTTTCTGAGAGGAAAAGAGGAAAATTATGGTGTCCCTTCTAGAATACTAAGAAAAGGAATTATTGGGCAAGAAAGTGTGTACCAGTTTTTTCCCAATGGCATTTCAAGTCCCTTACAGGTGGTGGGATGAACAGTGTGAGAGCCAGCCCTTGAGCCTATGGTCTCCATGTGCTGGTTTGGCTGCCTGACCCCAGCCCTACATCAGGAACTTTTTCAGCAAGTCCAGCTGGTGGGGCACACTGCTGAGCCTTGCAGCTTTGTTGTCAGCTGGAAGTGTTTCTATTTCTAACAGGGAATGCCTTCTTTAATAATAGCATGCCAGAAGAAAACCTGATATTTGCTGTTAGCTGCTCAACTCTCATGCTTTAAACAGGCATTCAAGTGCGCTGACATTCAAGAACAGAAAGTTGAGCGGACACCGGTCCTCATCACAGCAATTTCAATTAGTTTAGTACAAGTTTCAACATTCAAACACCCCAGAGAAAGCAGAGGATGTGACAAAGAGGACTCTGTTAAACAATTAATGTCAGTTTCCATTATTGCTTCAGTCCCAATTTACAGAGCAAATAAATCAAAGTCACCACAGATGAAGCACACTAGCTGGCTAACACATGTCTATTCACAAACGACATGGCAGCAGGAACACATTAGTCAAGAAAATGACATTGCTAGATAACCTTTTAAAGGTTTAACTATGCTATTGCTCCTAATTGTCCTAAATTACTGTTTATGAAGAAATACAATTATTAGATACAGCAGAAATGGTGCTGAGGAGAGATGGTTGGGTACATCAACATCTGAGCAATAATCACTGAAGCAGCAGCTTTCTCCTCTGCTACTGCAGCCTGAGTCTTGGTGTTGACAGCACTGGGGAGAAGCAAGGCCATGGCCAAATGCAGGCTCTTTCACAGTTTCAGTACTGTCAACTGCAGAAGTTCACGTTTCAGACTGGCATCCAACCTGGTCATCACACAGGCTCGGTGGAACAGGAGGAGCCAAGTACTTTCCACCTCTGCTGAGGCCAGAGAATGCGCCATGTGCTCTCTGGAACTGACTCCACCATGTCCCTAACTTCAAGCAGGATCTTACAACAAAGATTTGCTTCTCTTTATAGGAGCAGATCCTAGGTATTTAGACTACAGTATGTAAGAAAAACTACAGTATGAAAGAAAACTACAGTATGTAAGAAACTACAGTATGTAAGAAAAAGGACCAGAGGATAATCTCAAACATAAAGCTGCATGGCAAATAAATGCAATTATTAAACTTCTATGAAAACAATTCATAATGACTGCATGTTGCTAACTTGCCTTTTTAATGCAGAAGCAGTTATGCATCACTTCCAAATTACAGTGTTATGTTAACATAAAGACATTGGAGATGTTTTGATCCCTGTAAATTTTCACCCAGATGAAGGAGACAAGGAACACAAGTATGCCAATGAATGCACGTGCTTCTGTGTTTCTGACAACAGAAATTTCCAGCATATCCAGAATGCCATTAGCTCTGAAAGGAAATAAAATTTGGCATTTGTGTCACTCTTTACGGGTGAACGCAACAGAGGTAAACTGCCAGAACATCAACCAATCCTCAAACATGAGTAATCTAGGAGTCCAAAGACCATGGAAAGTTTCTAACTGTGCTCTTCTCTGCTTTTACATGCTTTGCTCTAATACTTTAATATTTCTACAGCCCTAAAAATAATTTTCTGTCTGAAAATACTGTAATAGTTGTGTAACAATCTAATTGCATTTCTGCCTTCAGTAAAATGTCTCCAGAGACATTCTCTCTTTGGCCAGTGAAATGAGTTGATAATGTACCCACGCAAAGGTATTTAAATCCTCTACCCCTGATGATTCCTTCTCTTTTGCTTATTCTGACTATTGATGGAGCTGGGTTCACCCTGTGGTTAGCATTTTGTGTCTGTAATACCTGTTACTTGTCAGCAAACCACAGAGGCCAAAGACTGAGCTGTAAGGCTTGTCCATGTTGTCATTCACAGGCACCCCTTTAGGGTGCATATTGGGAGCAATGCTGTAATTTATCATGAAATTTTCTTCCTTTAAAAAAAAAACATACAACATTTTAAAAACTCTGTCATTACCATCCGACTGGGTTAGAGAAAACCTAGGAAAACTTGAAATCCACAAGTCCATGGACCCTGACAGAATGCATCCATGAATGCTGGAGAGAGCTGGCAGACATGATAATGAGGCTGCCTCATGGTCATCTTTGAAAGGTCATGCAGATCAGGAGAGCTGTCCGAGGACTGCAATAAAGCAAATGTTACCCCAGTCTTCAAAAATGGCAAGGAGTCATGAGTGGTGTCATGAACCCACAAGGTTCACTACTGGGCCCAGTACTGGCCCACTCCTGGAATGACTGGCCAGTCAGCCTCGCCTTGATCCCTGAAAAGGTGATGGAGCACCTCCTTCTGGAGGCCATCTATCTCCACATTGATGACACAAAGGTGATCAGAGGTAGTCAAGCACTAAAGATAAGTAAATCATGCTTGACCGACCTGATTGCCTTCTATGATGAAACAACTACCCAGATGGATGAGGGGACGACAGTGGATATTGTCTACCTTGACTTCAGCAAGGCTTTTGACACTGTCTCTCACAACATCCGCATAGGCAAAACCAGGAAATGTGGGTTGGATGAGTGAACAACGAGGTGGATTGAGAACTGGCTGAACAGCAGACCCCAGAGGGTCGTAATCAGTGGCATGGGCTCTAGTTGGAGGCCTGTCATGAGTGGTGTCCCTCAAGTTTCAGTACTGGACCCAGTACTGTTTAATTATTCATCAAAGACTTCGATGAAGGTCCAGATGTCTCCTCAGCAAGTTCATGGATGACACAAAGCAGGTAGAAGCTTTGGGCTGATCCCCCTGAGTGCTGTGCCGCCCTTCAGAAGGACCTGGACATGTTGGAGAGATGGGCAGGAAGGGACCATTTGAAATTCAACAAAGGCAAATGCAGGATCCTTCACCTGGGGAAGAATAACCCCAGGGACCAGGACAGGCTTGGGGCCAAACTGCTGGAAAGTAGCTCTGCGGAGAAGGACCTCGTGGAAACCAAGTGCCCATGAGCCAGCAGTGCCCTTGTGGCCAAGAGGGCCAGTGGTACCCTGGGGTGTGTTAGGAAGAGCATTGACAGCAGATCAAGGCTGGTGATCCTCTACCCAGCCCTGATGAAGCTCATCTGGAGTGCTGTGTCCAGTTCTGGGCTCCTCAGTGAAAGAGAGACATGGAGCTCCTGGAACAGGTCCAGAGGAGGGGAACAAAGATGATGAAGGGACTGGAGCATCTCTGTTATGAGGACAGGCTGAGGGAGCTGGGCCTGTTCAGCCTCAAGAAGACACAAATGAGAGGGGCCCTCATCAATGTCTGCCAGTCCCTGAAGGGAGGGTGGCAGGAGGATGGAGCCAGGCTCTGGTCAGTGGTGCCAAGCAACAGGACAAGAGGCAATGGGCAGAAACTGATGCCCAAAAAGTCCTACCTGAACATGAGAAAGAATTTCTTTACTCTATGAATGACAGAGTACGGGAACAGGCTGCCCAGAGAGTCTGTGTAGTTTCTGTCACTGGAGATATTCAAGAACAGTCTGGACACAATCCTGTGCCACATGCTCTAGGATGGCCCTGCTTGAGCAGGGAGGTTGGTCCAGGTGACCCACCGTGGTCCCTTCCAACCTATCCATCTGTGTTTCTGTGATCCCTTCTTGAAAACCCTGAAGCCAGTGTGCAGATGTCCTGACCCAGGATTATTCTGTAGCTCTTGTCATCAGCACAGGTATGCTGATCCATTCCGGAAGACAGTCAAGCCCATCTTTTAGAAAATCTTTTCAAAATATTAATAATATCTCCAACATCTTCCCTTTGGGTGACTTCTCCTCTCCCTTTCAATTGTCATTAGTACATGCACAGCTTTTGCTGACTGTATCTCAAGGAGTGAAATCAGCTATTGAATGATGATGCTCTGAAGTTTCTTTACTGACAATTTGAAGAGTGCATGGGCCCATTGTTATTCATACTGAAAGATCAGGGTCTAAACTGCATTATTAATCCACAGCCCCAAGGAGCTGGGAGCAGTGGCAGCTCGCCACATCTTCCTAAAAAGCCCAGGAAACTTTGGGACAGATCCACAGCTGGTAGAAGCTGTCACCACTCCAGCAGCCCAGCTTGGTAAGCAATTCAGAGCAGCCAGGTGTACACCAAAACTCACAAGGGATCACTATTTCAACATATCAACTCATTTCTCCTCATCAGCCTAAGATCTATTCATAGCACAATTAACAAAGAAAATAAAAGATTTTCCTCCAACTGAAAATATCTGAGTGATCTAAAAATACTAATACATTATGGCTCTACTTTCAAACAAACAAAATTGACTTATGAGCACATCAGGGATTTCCAACAGGACTTGATTCCTTAATGACAAATTTTGGAGTAAGGATGTCCTTAAGATTGTCTTTTCCTTAAGAAACAAGGGGCACAGATTCATCCCTTTTTGCACATAAGGATGAAGAGGCGCTGAAAATCTCATTAACACCACTCGGGCCCTGAGCACCTCCTGTCAACAAACACGTAGGGGCAGAGGGTGTCTCAGCCCTGGCCCCACAAACCAAGCTTTGCCTCAAGATGATAAGGAGTCACAGGCTGGACAGAAGTGCCGGGATAGTAGGAGGTGTACAGGGATTAGGATGCAGGCTGGTTGGTATTCCTGTTCCTGACAGAGAAAAATGAGAACTGAAGTCAAGGACCATGAAAGGGAAGAGCTACAGCCCAAGTTTTTCCTCTTCTGGTACAGAAGGAGCCAACCTGCTGTGGCATGGCACAGACAGAGATGTCATGTTGATTTTGCTGCCTTTTCCATGCACTGTCCAAGGCTCCTTCTCCTCAACTTAGAGCTGGCTGTACCCAGGGCCAAAAATGAATTAGTGGTCCAAGTGGTGAACCACTTGTTCCACCTTACCTGCTCACAATCAGTCCCATGCCCTTACATCTTTGAAGAAGTTTCTCAGCTTTTTTTTTACCGTTCAACTGCTTTGCAAATCCTTAGGCGTCCTGCATTGTCTTGCAGTAAAAATTCACATGATGCATTTGCATTAGAACATTTTTCCAAGGTCTGTTAGTCTGATCCCCAAGAGACACTCCCATAATTGAAATGCTTAAGTCCAGAGCTATCAATTATCTTTAAAAACAAAATGGAGTCCCACTAGGAGAAAATTACAGCCAGATTTCTTTATATGAAGTAGAAATATGGGGATTAATTATCACCACCCCTGTGCAAATGCCTTTAGGGTATGGAAAGGAAACAAGATATTTTCTTTTCTTGAAGGCAACAGCTGTATTCATGCTCCTCACATGCACCTGCAGGCAAAGATCACTTGAATCCAGAGTCTGCCTTCTGATTTCAGCAGCCCATCACCCTTCATATGGAATGTGGATATATCTCAATTGTAGGACCAACCACTTGCCCATATTTACGCAAAAGCTTCACTCTAGTTGGATTTCTCCAGATATAGACTTGAAGTAATGTGCTCTATCACTCCAAAATGCTCTCCCCCAAAAACAATGCTAAATAAATGTTGTGATTCTACACAATGCAGGTTCTGCAATGCCTAATTTCCAGAGCTAGATCCCAGAGAGACACAAACATCCAGCATTGCTCCCAGGAACATTATGGCACCACTGGAAGGACCTGCTAAATGTCTGAAGGTTGAAGGAGATGGAAGCACCAGCAGCATCCATTTTCGCCCTTGCCTCTTCAGGGTATAACAACATAAAAATAAAATTAAAAAAAAAAAATTCATCATCATTGTTATCAATGTGTCGCTTATTTCTCAGAAAGTTCTTATGTGCAACCTTAGTAACCAAACTCAGATTGCTTTCTCTCTGCGAGATGCTCTCCTGACACTGTAAAACTTCTGTCAAGTACTTGGTATTAAAGCATCACAACTCAAACCACAGCACAGACCACTTGCAAATAGGCTTTTCTTTAAGATCATGCCCTTGGATCACTGGAAGTAATGCTGCCATAGCTCCTGTGAGATGACTACCTTTACAAGTGAAAAATCAAACCTTTCTGCTCTAAGCTAAACATGTCAGTTTAAAAAAGCCTACTGAATATTCTTCTAGCACAAAGTCACTTTTTTTATTACTTCTAACGAGTTGTTGCAGTTCAGAAGTTTCCATTACAGCCCGGAAATTAAGTTCATAATAAACTGAAGAGCTACTAATTGACTTACTGATCTCATGAACTTGAGGATCTAGCTAGCAACCCATGCTTTACATATTTTGACCAAAATTCATCCACATTTTGCAAGCCATTGCAATTTGATTTGTGTAAACTGCATCCTTCCCCTCTATCATAGTAATTTTTGATTCTGGAGAAAAGATAAAAAAAAAAACAATCTTCAAGCAAGCTACTATGCTATCGACTGTATTAAGGGGACCAATGATAAGATATTGTGCTGGATTCATTTCACCGGTGGTAGACCAAATATCAAAAATTTATAGTAAGTGAAACCACAGAATCTTCGCAAATGCAGTCAGTTTGACTCAGTATCAAAAGGTCACTCTATTCAATTTATACTTGATCCTGAGCACCATATTGAGAAAACACTTGAAAACAAATCATCTTATCATCAGTTTGGGCCTCAACATTTGCTGACTATATAGACTAATTTGCTGATTACTAAATAAATGCTCTACCCATGTTTCTTACTGGGTTAGCTCACCAGGGGGACTTTTTAACTTCTACAGGACTTGATACTGTAAAGGAACTGCATGTCTGTAATACTGAGGCACACCATGGACTTACTATTGTGCTGCTTTGTCCAGTGCTAGTGAAGGCCACCTGGTCTTCATAGGTGGGGAACTGCAGCAGGAGAAGATCTGGCATGTCTTGTCCAGCCCACAATGGGCTAGGTTTGGGCTGAGCTCCACAACGAAGCACAAAACTCTCTCTGTGTTTCTGGAGGGTAAAACCAAGAGCAGGGAAAGTGCAGAAGTGCAAAGGAAAGAAAGCACCTGATGAAGAGCCACAATAAAAAGAAAGGCGGAAAAGTTTTGCTTCACTGTGCAAGAGTGAAGCCAGAGAATCTGGGGTGGAGGTGAAGTTTCCTGTCTGCCAGAACTGCTGGGGAAGCACAGGTGAGCAGAGGAGCGAGTGAGCTGGGGAAGGGGATGCCCGACCTGCATGGGTAGCTCAGTGCCCAGCGTGCGAGAGGTTAGGCAGGCTGCCTCTGAGTTCACCACCCAGCAGCTTCGCCACTTGGAGCAGCAAATGGCACCTCTTACCCATCCTCCCTTCCCCACACATAGACAGTAGCTCATGCATGTAATAAGGTCCTGAGCAACAAATCAGACAGGGATTTTTAATTATTATTATGCACCTAAATAATATACAGGAGGGTAGAGAGTTAAAGATCCTGGAGCCCCAGTCTGGACAAGCTCTAATACGGAGTGGGTATTGCAGAAAGAAGGAAGAAGGGTACAGCATAAGGTAGGGAAGACATTTGGGACTCTCCTGTCGCAGATCTTTCAATGACAGTGTCAGCAGTATTTCAGTCCAAATAGTCAAGCACTGCTTGCTCAGATTTATTTATTTACTTGATTTATGACCCATGCCCACACTAATCTCTCTGTGTACTGACATAAGATTTTTCAACATTCATATACCTTTGTAAGGCAGCATAGCATATCCTGCAGGAAAAAGAAAGCTACATATATTTTGCAGTGATGATTTCACACATGTAATTGATGTAAAAACTTGTTTGTCCTCTTTATCATGACAAATATCTCTAAAAACTGCACTTGAGTGGCAGTATGGACTCTTCTTTTGCCGAAAAGAAGCATTATCTTGTCACTTTTGTTCATTCTCTATTTCAGTGTTGAATTTCCTTTAGTTTTAATTATATTAGATATGTCAGGATGTCTATAATCATCCCTACTTCTATCTTGAGATTTATGACTCTAAAGAAATACAAATTTAGAGGTAAAATTATATGCAATATAGCAGAAGAGTTTACACAGATTTTTAAATTCCGTTCATTTATGGGGACTGTTTTTGTACAAATGAAACACACACTCAAAAATTCCTTTTTAAGAGACAAAATAAGACACTTCTATCTGGTGTTTTTACTGTTAGAAAATTGGAATTTAATTTGACCGGGAAATTAGCATTTGTAAAGTATTCATTAAATGCTTTTTATGCTGTTTTAATTTCTCAGCGTGTTCAGCTTCATCAAGCCTAACACATGCCCATTGTACAGGTATGACAAACACAAGTCATGTCTCACAGGAAGAAAAGCACTGGTTTTCCTTACAGTTGAAGCATGAGTGGACCAGTACATCATTATTACATCCGGACTTGCCATCATTTTTTATTGTAATTAAGTGGATGGCAGCTATCTGGTTTGAGTTGGTTAAAAGAGTTTACTCAGATACAACACAAAAGATTGTTTACAAGCCTAAAGATTCATTTCCTCTGTATACTTTACCTGCGTAGCTGTAAGTTATTTTTAGGTGGCGCAGCAGTGTCCTTCAATGTCCTCCTTGTTTGTATGTACTAGCAGACGTGTTGACTGACACACATACCATTTAGAGAGGTGGTTTAGATAGATAAAATAAACCTCATGGACCTGTACTCTGAGTGTCCTAGGCTGAAAGCAATAAAGGCTCCTTTAAAATGAAGCACCAAATGAGGATGTGGAGATCCTACAGTAAGGAACGTCCTAGCAGGTATAGGGTTTAACAGCATGGATCACAGGTGAGTTTTGCCAGGCTTCTCAGAGCACCTTCACAGTCCCACGAAAACAAAATGAAAGCCTCTCCCAGCAAGCAAATAAGTCCTCACCTCAAAAGGCAGTGATTGAACAGTGCAACCTGGTAAACCCCTATAGCCACCAAGAATACTCTTCAGGATGAGGAGGTGCGCCTGAATTTTCCACCAGTTAAATACTTGGCTATGTACATGTCTGATAATATCCTCAGTTACATATCTCCTTGATTTGTCATTCAGTGCTAAGACTTTATTGTTATTTTAATCCAATTTTGTGTATGCAAATAGAACTGTAAAGTAGACATGGTGATTTTAAAACAGAAAACATTTAAAAAATAAACCATCACAGAAGAGCTATCTGTTGCAGTCTCCTCTAGGGCATGTCTGCTGTTGGCTTGTTTCTAAGTTTCCTGGAACTCACTAGTCTTCACAGACATTAATAAAATGGGGTTGACAATAACATGTAAAATTAATTTGCTAGTTTACACTACCACGTCCATTTCCCCTCAACCAGTCTGGCAGAGTTATGTAGTGCATGCATACTGTGGTGCACACTACAGTTCCCACTGCAGTTGCCTCTCCTCTATTTACTCCTTAGTCAAGACTGAATTTATTCTCTGCTAGTCTTTTAAAAGTCTGCATGCCCCTGCTCATGAGCCCTCCATCTGTGTCATGTAAAAGACTGCAATTTTTTTAGTGAGGCACTCCTGTTAACCAGTCCTTTTTTCACCAGAAATGGCAAAAATCAAACAGGGCATATTTTTTTTATCCTCTTAAAAGATGACACAGAACAGGCAGTCAAGTCCAGCTGTACTTACCAATGCACTACGTAACATTATTAATTAGGCCGTAAGTTCCTTTAGACAGGGACTTTCTGTTATGTGTTCATACAACCTCTTTCACAACCGTGTCCTGTTTTACCATTGGGCTTTGAGATGCTGCCACAGCACCTACAATAAATAATTTGGGGTACTTCTATTTAATCCTGCTGGTAACTAAAAGAAAAAGAACTCACACCCAGCTGCAGTAAATTAGGGTCTCTCCACAGGTTTTAATAGACCTATGCAGATTTACACTAGCTAGGGACCTGGTCCTCTGCTCTTTGTCTGTGTTGATGCTTAAGCTGAGAACAGCAGCTCCTACATAGTTAGTCTGTACCACCCTGTCCCAGGACTAACAGCAGTCCAGCCACAGGCCAGCAAGGGCCAATTCTTCCTCCTTACCAAGTGAGTTTTGCAGCTGAGCACTACATTGCTGTAACTAAGACACTGAGTGGCTTGGGCTCATCTTGCCTACAATGTGGTACACGCCGTGCTTACATTCCCTACTGGAAATACACTGACATTATTTGTTCATGTCAAGTACATCTTCAGTTTAAAAGTTATCCCTGCTGAAGTTAACACAAGTTACAATTTGAGCCTGTGTAGTGGCTAGATACACTGCCAAAACCCCATGGGATGTGCCTAACCCCAAGAATAATAAGAAAATTGAAACCATTTGAATACTAAACCAGAGATGGGACCCTGCAGATCACTGGGTTCAACACAGCCTACATTTTCCTGGCTAAGATAGCCTCCCTTTGTATTAAGATATTTTTCCCTGCTCTTTCAGCACCAAAATTGAGGGGGAAGAAAGAGGTGAAGGGAGCTGTATATTGGAAAGAGCCTAAGATGAGAGTGTCCAAGCCTTGCTCAGCTGGCTGAGAGGAGTGGGTAGGACTACTCATGTTTAGGAAGCAATAAAATCCTGTTTTGTAAACGTACATGAGGATTACACACACCACCAGGCGGTAAGGAGGGGAAAGGAGGGGAGAGAGGAAGAGAAAGCAGGGAGACAAGAAAGTAAACATGGTTGCACTTGATTCTACACGAGGGAGTAAGGGAAAACATCCCACCACAGAGTATTTCAAGTAAAAAAGAGCTAGCTACCTGTCAGTGAGCAATACTGCAGTTTTATTCACCTGAAGCACCAAAACACCAGAATGCAATGAGCACCACAGTGTTTTACAACTGCATCTGGCCTTGCCCTGTTTTGATGGCAAAGAGTGCTGTAAATCCGAGTGCTGGTGGCACAGGGAGCACAACGCCAACTCCAGCTTGGATTAGAGCAGAACAAACCAAGCATCACCTGGCAAAGCTGATGGAGTTAAGCAAGGACAGATTAAGTGTAAGTGAGAAGGAAATCAGGCCTTTTATGTCGGCCCTTCCTTCCCCTAGAAAAACTAAATACATTCCTTTTTCCTCAGATGCATCAATAGCAATAGCTTAAACTGCCCTAATCGGGTTTCACCATTGGCAATGCAGAAATGTTTATTTCCATTAGGCGGAGCCTATAAAATCTTCCTTTCATTCCTGTGCTTCTACCATTTCCAAACAGCAAAGACTGACAATTTAGTCTCTGACAAGCAAGCTTAATACTGAGATGTTTGGGAAAAAAAAATCCATACAAAGAAAGCTCTTAAGACAAGATAGGCTGAGCGTTTGCACCACAAATGGTTTGTTTCAGCTATCTCTTTGCCTCCTGTAAGACGGAAATCAGACAGCTTACTGGCTTAGCTTGTTAGGCCAGGTTAAAGGGATGCAATGCTGAAAGGCTCTTACAGAAGCTTACCCTTGGACTAAAAATAGCAGGCACTAGAGAATTATCTTAAATACTACCAAACTTGTTCTGCACTGTGAATGCAGATAACTGTAATATGTTTCCATTTTTGGTAGTTTTAGAGCTTTTTTAAGTTATGCTCGCTTTAGCTGACTATTTAATTAGTTTCTGATTCTATTTGCCACTTTTTCTCTCAGAGATATAGCCTGAGGGGTACTTTGCCTATGAATACTTTGTATTTAGCACTGTTGCTATTGTTAACATCTAATGAGCTGTTGGATTTGCCAAACATCCAGTATAGGTACAAACGCTTCTTTGAAATATAAAAGTTTAACACATAGCAAATAGCAAATCAAAAGATATTCTAATGCAGCATCCTCACACTCTCATTGCGTCTCATCAAAAGAGAATAAAAATAAAGATCTCCTTTATTACATTTAATTCTGAAATTCAAAAATGCGTCTTTGAGAGAGACAATTTTAGCTCCTTGTCCATGACTTTAGAAGTAAACAAAATGATTTTTAGTACCATAAGAAGACTTGTGCGTATGACTGAAGCTCCACAGTCTGACATGGATCCCTGCCAGCTGAAATGTGGAGCTAGCAGTGTTTTCTTTGGAGTAAAACTGCAAGACCCTACAATCTTTAATGAAGCCACCTCATCTTTAAAACACAGAAATTGAGATTTTGGTGTTTTTTTTAGGATACAAGCAGTTTCTCTTTAAGCTGTGTTAAGCAGGATAGCCACTCATCTGCTCCTCACTGAAAACCATGACAAGATATCACAAAAAAGAAACTCCAAAGCAAAGCACAAGTGTTCTCTGTCCTTACATACATTTCACTGTGCTACAGCCAGTCTGAAAGACATCACCACAGAAACCAGTCATGCGGTGTAACACCCCTGCTGCTGTTGTTGCCTCAACTTCGCACTTCTGCAGATAACACCGTTGTGGGTACTCGCTGTACGAGCTCAGATCAGAACATCACAGGACTGAAGCAGCAAGGGCCTCTGCACACTGACTCCTGCCCACTGCCTTCCGCATGATGGCCCCGGTACTACGCCAGTCTTGGCACCCAGATGATTGCCGTAACAAGAGCACCGAATAGAAACTGATTCAGATACACATTTTAGTATGTTTTCCAGTTCTTCTTTCCCTGCAACTCTTTAGTATGAGTCATTTTTAACATAATTTAAAAATCTCACCTTGAGTGAGGCCAACTTCTAGATAGAAATGCTGGGCAAGGTCAGGCTAAAAGCCATCCATGCAGCTGAACAGAACTGCCTTCTCTTGCTAGGCAGACATCACATCCGACTGCCTTGGAGCTGGGTAGAGCCTGTCCTCTCAGACACAATTTTTCTTTGACTTTCTTTTCAGGGTGAGGAATGTTTATACTTTTAAATAGTGGTGGAATTCACAGATTCCCTCATCAGATATACACCCTGTGTCTTTATAGGCTCACACATAGTGGCATAACTCAGCCACATGTCTTGCAACTGCCATTAAAACCCTTCATATGTCTTCATTTGGGAAGCAAGTTTTCTTTTTGAGTCAAGAGTTAAGTTCACAGCCTCTCTGTTGAATAAACAACATGTCTGTTGTCACCTGGCTGCTGAGCAAGTCCTGTCTTTGAAAGTATGCACTCAGTGATTTTTGGTATCTATCTCTCAGCCTTACCTTCCACTGTCATGCAGCAAAAATCATCTTCATTATGATGATTAACATTACTATCCATCTCCTGTAATTTGAATTTTTAAGTCGTAGCCTAGCACTACCAAGGAAACACCCGTCTTGCACTGAATGATCTCCAGTCACATCTCAAGGGAAAGTATCTGCAGAAAGTACCCACAGTTCAAACAGACATGACCAAGAAAGGAGGATTATAATCCTTGCTTTATAGAACAGGATTTGATGCTCACAGATTAGTCAACTTCTCCAGGCCAGAGTGCCTGTAGGCTGCAGTCATGGTGGGAGGGCAGGGCTCCAAAGAGCAACACCACCACCCCCCTCCAAGTAGGGGACATTTCACCAACACCAACAGTGCACACATTCCCCATCCCTAAGTACTTTCAGCTGAACTTCTAGTTGTCAGAAGAAGACTGAAAAAATGGTTGTCAAGAGTGTTGGAGTCACAGCCCACAGCTAAGAAACTCGTTTTGTGCATTCATGGAACTTGGTGATTTTTGCCATTTTCGTACAGAAGATGACACCATAATATTTGCTCACTTAATACTAGCATTCCAGAATAGAATTTTCCAGAGCAAGCTGACACAGAGAGAGTAGTGAACAGACACACAGAACAAGGCTGGTGTGTAAGATACAACTCCGTTATCAGAAAGAAAAAGGTATCTCTATGATGTAGTGGATGGGAGAACATCAGGGCTACAGGAAAAGAGACAAGTTTAGACCACTAGAAAGGAACATAGTCATGACTGAGTTCAAAAGTGAGCATGGAGACCATCCATTTTAACATGAAAAGCCAGGCCAGTCCCCTAAAATGCAGGAGGAAGAGGCTATAATGGAACAGCAACTCAGTAAGTGTCTTGGAAAAACAAAGGGCCCACAAAACACATTGCTTGAGTGGGGCCTTCTCTTTGCATAACTTATTTTGGGGATATAAAAACCAGAAAAAATTCAAAGTAAGTCTTTAGTTAAGTCTTTACCTGTAGAGATAATCACACAGACTTGTTTGTCCCAAGGAAAGATATGAAGGAGAAAGTGAACTGAGGGTTCGGCAGAGCTTTCATCTTGGAAGACTCCCAAATTACTATAGAGCTAAGTAGGAAAATATTTTACTTTAGACTTCGGATGGCCCTTGGAATCAAAAATAATCAGAAAAGCAATCCCTGTTGATCCCTGTCAGGCTGCCATCATGGCAGCTGCACTGAATAGGGGTCCCAAGGAGCAGAGCCTATGGGAGGGCAGAGCATGGGGTGTCTGCAGTGTGTGACCACCTGCCAGGAAAAGAAAGAAAAAAAAAGCTGTTGTATTACTGGCTTGTTTTATACTGTATACTCTTTCCATTCCTTTTTTTGCTAGTGAAGAAACTACATTTTCTTGCTATAGTGGTAGCTCAAGATCAGGGATCTTCTGCCAAGGACCTCTGGAGCTGAAGTGACAGCCTGGGATGTGGCACTCTGCAGACTTTTGTATGTAAGACTGTGTCATCTACCACAGCCTGCAAAAGGACATTATGAAGTCCGTAGAAAGTCAAACAGCAGTGACGAAGGAAGAAAGTGTCTTTGGCACAGTATCAGGGATAAAATGCCTTTCTCAAAGGCATTTGTGGGATATCAGGCAGAGTGAATTGGAATTGGGATGAGGAATTGTGCCATTAACACCAGCAACAGATTAAGCGCTGATGATTTTCCTTGTGTATAAGGTGGAAGAAGACAAGTTAGATATTGTGTGTTTATTGAAGCAAGAAGGTTAGAGATAAGATACAATCTAACCAAATCATGGAATGCAATATGGGAAGATAGTCAAGAGTTACCGAATCTGAATCAGTGGGTTTGTCTAATATCTCTAGGTACAATTACCCTCAATGCAAAACAATTACAGGATTTCAGAGGAGAACACCAAGTGAAGTGGCCTTGATGGTTCATTAGTTGAATAGCTTTAAAAACCAGAAGGGACACCTGCACATATCCAAAGCATTCAAGCAGCAGGAGGAAGACATCTCCAGGAATTTTGGAGTGTACAAACTGGGTGCCAGGAATTGCATTTTCTTTGCACAGAAACAATTCAGATGGATTCAAACATTTAAATATTTTCTAGGTTTCCATTCCAAGTCTATGAGCATTTTCACTCCTTTGCTATTTAAAAAAAGCATGTTATTATACTACAGTACTGTCTGTGTGAAATGCAGAAGTTTGTAATGAAATCTTCTTTTCTTTTTTGAGGTCATTCACACTCAACTCTTAAGAGTTGACTCTCTAGGGACAACAGTGGTGAAGACAAATGTGAACTACCTCCAAATCCCGACAATTTTGATTTTCACAAAGATTTTAATTTTTTTATTTACCTTTTTATTTGGAATATACCAGCACTGTTAAGGGGGATTCAAAAGAATTATGAGCCTGAATCAGAAATTACTAGAGTTCTGCACAATACATTTGAGAGATGTCTTTATAGGAGTTTTTCTAAAGACAGATTTTGCGGAGGAATTGGGAAAACCTAGCCACTCTGCTGAAAGGGATAGAAGGGCAATGAATTCTACTGTAGGATCTCTTCTCTTGCTGACTCAGTGAAGACACATTTGTCATTCAAAGACAAACTAGGAAAGGGCATGGATTGTGCTACATAGATGCTTCATCTCAGTTATCAGACATGTACAGGCAGCTTCCAACACATCTACCTCCAAGTGCATCTGAAAAAAAAGCAATCTCTTCTGGTGGATGTGGACAGAACGTCTTTGTCAAAATTTGAGTTTGAGCAAATACAGCAAAGCTGTTTAGCACAGGGAGGATTTGTTCCTGCAGAAATTGACACAAATTCCTTTAGGACAGGGGCAGCCACCCCAACCACACGGCTGGGACTGCCAGCAGATAGAATTAGGGAAACTGGAAGGTAAGACTGTGGCCTAATGTAAACTCTTAAATCTGCTGTAAACAGAGCAGTAACATTGGCACACAGTAGAACTGGTATCTGTCACTGCACTCCCAGAAGCAGGTGTAGGGAAGGACAAGACACGAGTGGTTTTTGTCATCTCTGTGAACTTGGTTTGAGGAAAAATCAAAGCTAACAGAAGCTGTGGCAAAGAGGTAGCATTCTAATGATGGGATAGCTGGAGTGATCATGCAGGAGAGAATAATGGGAGATCAAGTGGAAGGGTCCAGTTTTAAGTTCCTGCTATGCGCATAGTGCAACTTGGAGTAGCAGCCCTGAGAAGGCAGCATTCCTGGATGTTTCAAGCTGGAAAGACCAACACCCACAAAAGCAATTTATTAGGAAGTTTCTGACACGCATATCTTTAAGAACATACACCCATCATTGTAAAAGACATGGTTTAGAAAATAGGAGCTATTTCAGGCTTAAGTTTAGGGGCATGTCTCTTTCCTTCTTTAGCTGTGGGCTTAAAAATCAAAGTTTCACAAGTCTAATCTTGTGAGAGATCCAGAAAGAGAAAAACCTCTGCACATCATGGGGCTGCCCATAACAAGCCCTCTTGAGTCCAGATGGAGTCCAGAGAGGTAGCTCAAGTACATCTGGACAGTGTTCACAGAGCTGCACGTGCCAGGAGCAGTTCTGTAAAGTGATGCTGATGGTCCAACAGAGAATTAGCCCCCTGTGGTCTATCAGCTCTGACCATACTGGACTTGAATTGACCAATGTAGAGACCCTGACATGATTCCAATTGCAGTGGAGTGCAGATTCCTGGAAATCATTTGTGTCTGTACAGGACATAACCAAATAGTCCTTCCCAGCACAGTTCTGAAAACTCAATACAGAGATGCTAACTAACTCTGCAGGAACCTCTTTGGTACATTAAGGTCATCTTTAGCCAGAGGTCATAGCCCAGCAGGACCCCAACTCACTCTTCCAGATCTACTCCAGTATCCCTTCATCACTTTCTCTGTGTCCCTCTGAGAGAGAGGTTTGCTCTCTCTCCGAAGAGAGCCTAGGAGGAACATCAATACTGAGTGAAAGCTAATAAATTCCCCCACAGCAGCCATCAGCACTATGCAGAGGTGTATGTATGGCCTTGCAAGAGCTCGCCCTGATCTGGCTGAAGAGCACTGCATCAGAGCTAACACACCCTCTCTGATTAGTTGCAAAGGGACCAGAGCATCTTCCAAATGACAGCATTTCTTAGCTTCCTAGTCTTCTGTGGGTTTTTGTGCAGTTGAGTTTTTAAAATTTTTTAAATTTAATTTTCTTCTTCATCTCAGGTTTGGAGATAAATAAGTCTCCATGTTGGGATATACTATTTAAGGCAGCTTCTCCTTGGGTTTGGTAGTCCCACATCACATTGACACAAGTGCAGCTCTGACCTGTGCTGCTTTCTGGACTGGGAAAGCTCAGCAGGCTGTAACGGCCTCCAGCTGCCTGGGAGGAGGAAGAGTCTGGTTAAAGAGCAGCACTCACAGATGTCTGAAGGAAAAATAAGTTGAGTTTATCTTCACTCACAAACCCCAAGGACCAGCTCATTTCTTCTTTCACTACCTTTGCTCTTTCCAAGGACTTCAAAATGCACACCATAAAACTGGGATGGGCTGGTCACCAGTACATACAGACTCTCCCCCTACTACAGGGTTTTTTAGGCATTATCACAAAACAAGTAAATAAAGACAGTGTTTAATAACTGAAGGGAAAAAAAAAAAGAGTATGCCCCAGCATCACAACCAAGGAACTTCGCATGCCAACTACTAGAAGGTCACATGGAAGTACTGAAATGAACCTTAATTCATGGTATGAGATTTTCAGGAGGGTTAGGTATCCAGTGACAATGTTTAAAAAGTAAATGCACAAAGAAGTAATATGCCTCCAGAACTGTAACAAAAAGATTGCATAGAAAGTTATGCATTATGGATGATTTAGTAATATCATAGAGAGCAAAGGCTCCAGCAAAAAGAGTGAAATCATCCCTATCTTTCCATTTGTCGGCAGAATTTTAACAAGAGACTCCTGGGAGCTCTTGGGGGCTCCTCCATGGCTCAACAGACAAATTAACTCATCAAAGGGAAGGTAGGGATGATTAACTAACAAGAGCCCCCTCCAGCCCATCACTGGTACATGGTTATTTCACCCAGATGGTGTTCACCTACCTGAAACTGGTAATGACAGTCTCAGGTCGGATTTACAGAAAAACATAGATAATAAGGTGCCGCAAGAGTGACATGATAGGAGTTATTGGTCTGTGATGCTCCAGACTGCGCCAGAGGCAGCAGAGCTGTTTTGTAATGTTAGCCTCTGTTTTGTAACATTATCCTCTCCACCCAAGAGATTTCCTGCTGCAAATGGGAGACTTGGTCTTCAGAGAAGCATTTGACTTGACCCTTCCTGTAGGAGAGTGGGATCAACAGCAAAGAAAATGACAAGATGTGGCAACACTCCCATCACACACAAGCAGAAGCACTTTGACACCCTTTCACTGGAAATGGATGAATGTTTCTGCAGTGTTAAGGAAAAAAATACACAAGTTTTTTAGACTTTTTCCCAGATGCAATTGACGTGACAATTGCCAATGTTTTGCCTGATGTCTTCATACTAATGTGAAGAGTGTTTGTTGGGCTTTAAAGGACAGTGTATACAGCCAAGAAAATCCACACCAGTCCTGGTGAGAGAAAAAACAGTAAAGCAAACACAAAGCCAGAAAAAGAATTTCAAAAATGCATGTTTTCCCCAGACAAGTAAAAATAAAAGCCTATTGCTCCTTTGTGTATGCCTGGAGGGTCAAATGCCTAACAGAGCACATCCAATCAGAGGTCAGGAAGCATGCACTTAATGTTTTGTTTATGAAAACAATTGCATATGCATCCATTTCAACCTGACAACTTTCAACCTGACAACTTTACAGTTTCACTAGTCCAGCAATAAGCCTGTGAAAATGGACAAGCTCGGTACCGGTGATTACTAAGTACTAAGATTAGCCCAAGAAGTAGGTTTCCTTATATGAAAATTTGTCATGAAAACCAAGGCCAGACTGCAAACCCTTGACTGGCACCCATCTTCCTCTGAAAACTAGCATTTGGCAGTAACAGGCTTCTAGCTATATACAGGCATGTCTCAAAGAAATTCCATGGCTGCTTAGGACTATGGGCTAAGATTTTCAAAATGGCATCAGAAACTCCTTACCAGTACTAATAATTTCAAGGAGGGAAGAAGCAGCAGCAGAGGAACACCAAAATATTTCCTCAACCTCTTATTCCATGTAGTCCTTCCTGAACAGGCTGGGTTGGGCCAAATGGCCTCTTGAGATCCCTTCCCACTTCAACCACTCTGATTCTGCAAAGCCAAGGGATCCTCCTTCATCCTTTATCCTTTACCACCCACACTGTCACCAGCACTATCTGGCTGCCAACACCTCACCCAGAAGCCCTCTTAAAGTGGATACCAACAGACCAAAGAGCCTGCTCACTCAGTCTCAATACACAGGGCCTGGCAGAGTGGAAAACATTACTTCTAGATCTACCAACCCAAGTGATACACATTTAAAAGCAAAAAACCCTAAAAAACCCAACCCCTAATACTAGAAGAGTTCTAAAACTCTCGTAAAACCTGCTTTTCACTTCTGGTCACTGACTGCTCTGTGGAAATATGCAAGCCTGCAGCATTGTCACCAAAGTAAAAATTCCAGTGAGATGTCTCACTTCAGTAATACTCATTACCTAAGGTCTCTGATGCACTTCCTGAGTCATTATGTCACTGCTTATACAGCAACATGGGAGAAGAAAAACTGGACTTTTTGCAAAGGTTTTAGAGTACTTTGAGAAAGAATTTTTTGTCCTCCAGGAGAAACTACCATTCCAGGAGAAAACTCCGGTTGTTTCTTTTAGCAGCTTATGTGGAAGTTCCTCTGACCAAACCAATCCTCCAGACAACCATTATCACCACCTCCTTGACAAGAGGCGAGAAACTTTTCTACCCAATTTCTCTATTTTTATTCAAGTGTATCTCCTGTAGGAGATATCTGCAGTCCCTCATACCGTTTGATGGCAGCCCCTCCAAATCCTGATAAAGATTTAATATTACTGAGCCTTCAAGGAGCAGCTATGGCAGCAGCCAGAAGTAGAAGTTCTCCCTGCCCATTTGACACCTCCAGCCCCGTAATATGCCTGGAGGGGATGATCCTCCTAAACTTTATGTGATAAGCTGGATAGCTGTGAGCAGTTCAGGCAACTCAAACCTGTCATAAATCAACAAGGCAACAACACTTGCCTGAGGCTGCCACCACGGCTCCTCACAGAAAATACTCTTCTTCTGATTATCGTCTTAGTGATTAGAAGTACCCATTATGGACCAGCACCCCATTGTGTTACTCACAGTAAAGCACAAAAGCACAGATGTGTGTGAGGAAATGGAAGTATTATTCTAGTGCATCACACAGCTCACGCTTCATGACAACACCAAAATCTCAATAGGTTTTGGGTTTGTGCTTTCATAAACAAAACCCAGTGATTACTGCATGTGGTAAAAAGCAAACTCCAATCATGGCCCTTCAGACTCATCACTGCCACAAAGTGCTAATTAATTTCTCAATCATTACGAAGCAAGACTGCTGCTCCGTTGTGTCAGAACAGAATATTCAGCCAAAGCAACCAGCTATGTGTTGCAAAGGAGATGATTTCCACTGAGACCTGAACCCAGCCTACACACAGTCAGAGCTCCACGCCTGCCAAGGCTGCAGCCCATCACTTGCAAAGGCATTAGGATCCTGTATGCACCTGCGCAAAGCTACCAAAATAAAAATTAGACACTGGAGAAAAAGAGGCCTATAAAGCTGGCAGGGGGCACTCCTCCAGAAAGGCTGCAAATTTCCAGTGCATCTGAGGATTACCCACAGTAGTACAACAAAAGCTACAAGTAGGTAAGTTTTCACAGACACATATAAACTCTTCTTTGTATTTTTTCTCTGTTCACGGGGAAAAAACAGTTTATCATGATTCAATACTGAAACTTTCTCCCTGCCACAAATATGGTCTGTGCAATTTCCTCCTCCTGACCTACACATGCACAATAGGTTAGTAGCACTAAGGAAAAAGAATTCCTAAATGAAGACTTGTGATAATTTTATCCTTCTGTAATGGCATGGGCCAGAGTTAATGTTAAGTGGGATGGGGCAGCAGGGAAAGAGCATGCCAGGGTTAAGATGGACAGTTTAGCAGCAATTAGCAATGATGCATTGAGCAAAAATAGCAACAATGAAAAAAAAAAGAAAAGATATTACACTAGAAACAAAACCATTAACAGAAATAAATTTTATTTAACCAGTTAGCATTTTTCTAAGAAAGGCAAACTTTCTGTTGTGTTGGTAAGCCAATGGGGAATTAAAAAACCAGAAGAATCTTACCAGAAATATTTACTTCCCCCTAGCAAAGAGTCTGGGATTGTTTTTCTAACAAAAGACAGAGCTACTGTCCCACAATTTCATGACCCTCTCTGCAGTTCCAGAGAGAAAATATTTAGTTCAACATTATCGTAAGCTAGAATATGGCTCTATTTATGTGACAAGTTGACAACATACAATTTCATGCTTGTTGAACTGATCTGTGTTATATATTCACTGTGAATATTATGAAGCCTCACCATTATAAATATGAAACAGTATACACTTATTCAAAATAACTCCAGCAGCAGCAATTTATAGCTCGGTTGTTTGTGTGCTTATGAAGTCCAAACGCTACCTTAAGAAGCTGCATCTCACTAAAACAGATGTGGAGTGTGACTGTGACCGAAGTGGATTTAAGATGACCTCTGTGAAAGGAGGCCATTACATTTTTGTTTGTATGGCAGCTGACACCAGTTCCTATTTAGCTACGTAGCCAGTGGGAACACAGTGTAACACAGTGTCCTCTAGGGTTGATTTTAACACAGGCCAAGACATCCGTCTAATGACCTAATTAGCTTACTACTGTTCTGGTGAGTGCTAGTCTTCCCTCTTTAAAAAAGGACAGGTGCTCTACAGAGCAGCAGCACAGTGAGCATCTCAAGCCATGGCTGCTCTAGGTGAAATGTCTCCTTAATGGGACTGTGAAGTGGATCAGTCGCATTTTCTTGATTGTGCGCCTGGGCAACAGTCTTGGTGGCCGCATACATCAAACAATAAACACTCAAAGCAATTGTTTTTTTGCTCATTTGGGACTTCTTTCCTGCCTGAAGGGTTCAACCAACATGCCAGGTGGTTCTTGCATTAAAGCATTGTAGTTTGTCCAAGCGGGAAAGAAAAAAGGAGCAGCAGCACACCTTGGTAACACTAGATACAGAGCATTTGCATAAACTCTTCCCAATTACATAGTAGCTGTTTCGAGTAAAATAAATTCCACTTACTGCTTGAGCCTTTTTAAATGTCAGCATAGCTAATCATAGATTATCGTTTACATACATCATCCCACATAGACAGGATGTTATTGTGCTGGTCTCCTCTTTAGCAGATGTAGAGCCCTGAGTCAGGCCACAGACACTGGTAAAAGTAATGCATTCAAAACACACAAGAAATGTGACATTGCTCCATTAGGAATATAAAAAGTCTGGCACTTTTGTCAAGTGTCTGCTATTTTCTTTCCGTGGAAATGAGGGTCTTCTCCTAGTTTCACAAGTAGGCTTTATGATACCTTGTTACCTTTTATCATTCTTATAAAGTTTCCTATCCCAAATCTGCATCTTTTGCCTTTTATTTTTATTGTTGTATTAAACCTATGATGTTGTCTGTTTCACTACTAAATCTATCCCATAACCATATACTGTACATTCATTTCTCTAGGACCTCAGTACCTCTTATCTGTTTGCTTTTATGTTCTCTTATGATCTGTTAGGAATAACAACTTGCAGGAATGTTTGTAAAGTCATCTCAGAGTGAACTCAGCCTTCCCCTTTTTTACCATACAGTGATACTCCAATGAAATCGAATTTGCCACAGAAGCAGTTCATTACAGGATGCATTTTAGAGGGACACAAGTTCCCAAATACCCAAGTGCATGTGCTTCTCATGTAAAACATTCAATCTGCATGAATCTGAATTTCAAAAAAGCCTACTTATTAGAGCAGGAAAATAGATGTTGATATGACTTGGTCCTGTGTTGCTTCCAGATTCACCAGTATGCTCTACACTACTGCCCAGAGCTATTTTGTCCATGCCCTCCGGGGCCTCAGACAGGCTGCTATGTGGTGCACACAATCACAGTCCTTTCAAGCACTTTGATAAGCTTTATTCTGCCATTATGCCATCTAGAACATTAAACACAATGTTTAAGTTCTATGTTAAATCACAATCAGCTCCTATTAACTGTTCCAAGCTCCTCATTTTTATCAACAGTTACTTTATTAAATCCTTAATAATATAGATGGAATAGTTAGTTAATTTGTGTGTTGAGCCATGGATGTTAATTTGTAAACATAATAACATACTGCAATCATTTGCATAATAGCATTTTAATCTTTTTAGTAAAAGCTGTAATTCCCTACAAAGTACGCTGCAGTAGAAACTAAGTGACTATTGGTAATAATAAAAAAGGCCTTAAAATTCTGATCCTATTATAGTGTTGGAACATACCCAAACTGCTACCATAATCTCTGAAATGTTACTGTTCTCTGATTTAGGTGTCTGTGTCAAGAATAAAAATGAAGTATAACTGGTAGCAGCAGACTATTTCCTAAATGTAATTTAGTATTCACTAAGCACCAGCACTTTGCAAATAGCTCTGAGGCTTTCCTTCAAAGTTCAGAGCTCTAGTTATGCATATTGTGTGAGGTACACCATGCAGCTCACCTCCAGCCTCTGTTGTGCTGAATAGATGGCTATGATAAATCATGCTGATTTGGCACTGAAGGGCATCAGCCATCAAGGATTTGACTACTATGTCTTTTTTTTTTTCCCCTGAGATTGTATCTCCTTGAACTGCCTGCCCTGGGCTACTAGTTTTGGAGAAAATTAAAAAGTGGAAAAAATGCTAGGGAAGGCCACTACAGAAAGTCTATATAGGCTCAGTTCTCTGGAACCCATTAACACCAGTCACAAGACTGGCAAAGAAAACATTGGTGGTTGTTTAAAAGTCAGGCCAAGTCATTTTACGCAAGATCTGGTAATTCATTAATCAATCTGGCTGCAAACCTTGAATGAATAACCTGCAATGGTGAAAGAGACTGGCAGCACCACAGAACATGAGGGATTTTATAATCTGAACCAATGCAAATTACCCTGGTGATGTTTAAGCCTTCCTCAACACTCATCATCTCCCTGATACAACCCCTTCCAAATAAATAAATAATTTATCTCCATGTATTCCACTGCTGCCAGGGGAAAGACAGTCTGCATTTCATTGTGTATTTCTTTCTCTCTTCACATTCTCATTGCTTGCAATACAGCCCTTTTTGGCAGTCTACAATAAAATGTAGTTATCTTTTTAGGCTTTCCAAATAGTGGCAAATAGAATGGCCTTGAGAAGTAACCTGGGATACACCTATATAAAACAATTAAAAACAAAGTCATCAAATATTGTGAGCATTGCTTTGGAACACAGAATTATGTAAATAAATTAAATCTGCAGAAGGGCAAGCAATGTGGGTTTTCTGAAGTCTTTTTAAAGGCTAAAAAAAGTGTTTTGCCAAGTACAAGATTTATGATTTTACACAGGTTCATTGTAGTTTAACAGATTATTGCCTATCTACAGGCTGAATTTTCTCTCACCATCAGCTGAGTTATTTGTAAAAAATACCAACAAAGAGAAACACCCACTGTAGATACCTTCCCTCTCCATAATGCTAGGCATGGATCATAAATAATTTGAAATATGACTAATCTTACATGATATGGTACAGTATATTTCAAGAAGCCTACAGGGACAATAGTTTTCATGAACAAAAAGCCTTCTCACTCACGACACATCAAGTTGTATGTTTGTTCACAATTTCACATAGCATTGGCTTTGAGAATGAAAATTCAACCATTTTGATTTTCTGAAAGTAGCCAAATTAAATTTTTTGTAAATACAATTTTTTAAAGTCTAGTTCTTCACAAAAACAAATCGTAAAAGTGAATGGTGCTGCAAACCATCTAAATAACTGGTCTTGGATGACTTGTTAACTATTTACTTGCATGAACTTGTGTCAATAGACAGTGCCCTGAGGAGCAAGAACTCCTTCATTTTATCTTTTCAAGCAACAGGCAAAGAGAATTAGGTGAAAAACAGAAGTGATTGAGCCGTGAATAGAAAGAAATCACCTAATTCATAATGTACATAAGTACAAATATTGGTAAGAAGAGCCTCTGTGCTGGGGCAGTCCAGGCTTGATTTGGGACTCGTACTGGTGATATTGTCATGTGAGCAGAATGATGCAGTGATGAAATAGGCGTGTCTGCAAAATATTGGCGTGTTTGAATCCTAGAGTGAAGGCCAGTATCTCATCACACCTAAGCGGATGAGAGCAGGGATTTATACTCCACACTTACATACTATCTAGACTAATTGGACCTTTATCTCACTTGGCTCCTGGTTGCTACCATAACTATTAATTAATTTCTAGTCTGTGAGACTCCCAGTGCCACCGGGAGTGCCTAAGCTTGTGGGTGCTCATCTCAAGTGAGCTTTCAGGAACATGACTTGCAGAAAGACTGAAAATGCACTTTATGAAATATAAACCTTTCTTAAGAAAAAAGTGCACCAGAGACACTCAGGAACTTTGTAACGGGCTTTTGGACACTGTCCCTCACATAGACAATGCCACATGTACTGCATTAATACCTCAAAGGAGACTGTGTTTCATTCAAGGCTAGATTTGGCAATGTACTGTACAGCTTGTGCAAGTAATGCTGCTCGTGTACTTCCCATCATTTGCTTGTCATTCTGGTTCCTTCCTTTCCACCCCAAATGGGCTGTATTTCTATTTTTGTAAGACAATGCCTCATCTGGAAGCTTAAGTTAGATAAAACATACTACTCCCACAATGACAAGAGAGAAAAAATAAAGTAAAAAGAAGGTATAAAAAGATATTATTTTCTTTTTAAAAAAACCATTAAGGATCAATATGGAAAAAACTAGTGATTACCAAATGAGAAACTGCACAAAACTTCTTCTCTCAGCTAAAACAAATAGTTCCTCACAGAGTATGTAAGATAGTCTCTGGAGGGAGAAGACATCTTCTTCTGATCTTGAGCACCCCCAGTCGACACATTACTGTGCAGCAGAGGCCAGAAACAGTGCAAAGCATCCAGCTGCAGGGTGGAGAATGGGGACAGGGTTAATGTACGGGAGGAGAAAATAACTGTTTCATTCCCATCTTCCTAGGCCAAGCAACCAAGAAATGTAAATGCAACACTCTAAGAAGCTGAAAATAGTCTAATTTTGCACTGCAGTATTGTAAAATACCATTAGAGAACAATTTGTCCCTATAGGTAAGTATGGGCCAAGCTGTGATGAGACAGCAATGCAGCCTGCAGCTGAAGTCAATGAGTGTGAGGAGAAAACAACAGAATTTGTGTGTTAGGAAAGAAGCATGTTTCATTTCCAAACTATTATTTCTGACCTATTAGTTGCTGTGTAGATTCATTCCCCCAGCTGCATTGCCCCTTTTTTCGCCACACATATCCCCCTGTTTCTTCACACCAGGGCAGCTCATCCTCAGACAGCCCAAACCATGCCCATGAGATGTTGCCCCTGTCACCATCTCCCAGTGAGGTTAACTACCAGCCTGTCTGGTTGTGCTGCTGTTTGCAACATGGTTCGATTTTCAGGAATTGTTTCCTATACAAGGTGTGCAGGGGAATGGTCACTACCTATCTGAGACAACTTTATACTCAGCTGCTGTGACCATCAGAGCAGACAGGCAGTAACACAGGACAAGCAATGAGGTCAAGTTTCACTGGTTTTACTGGAATATTTTTTATGCTTAGATTTGGTAAATACGTAATTGTATTATCTGGAACTTGCACTTTGAAAGTCTCCATCTTCAACTGATTTTTCCTAAAGGAAAATGCTTCTGCATTTGGATTTTGATTAATGTGGAAAAAAATATGTATCCTCAGTTATAAAAAAAGCAAAACAAGTCTCCACCACAGCCACTGCAACTGTGGACCCTGCTCCCTGCCCCCACCGCTGCCACCAACATGCCCTACCCTGCCTGAGGCAGTACAGCTGCAATTCAAGAACCAGACAGGACTTAGAAACTTCGTAAAACAAAGTGTGGAACATTATAAAACTAAAGAAAAAAAGAGGGCCTAAGCACAAGGCTTTGCAGAGCTATTTTGATTAAAATAAAATTAATTCCAAGTTATTTAGATGTAAATTACAGAAATTAAACAGAGAAGACCAGTTTCTGCTATCAGTTACACTGGTTTAAATCCAGAGCAGTTCATCTGCATCAGGGAGATCACTGTCGGTTTAGAGCTGTATACAAAGGAAGGAGAATTTTATTCAGGACATCACATCCTAGGTAAGCATTTTACTATACCATTTCAGTTAATTTTTTCCAGCCTTTAAAATTATACCATGATAATCTGGGGCTTTCTGGAACCAGCGGGCTAGCTTTACTTCCTGGAGCTGTGGTACCTGATGTGTGAGAAACAGCACCCATAGCTCGCTTTTGTACAAGGTCTTCCTGCCAGCTAATCAATTTATTGTTCAATTTCCCAGTCAGCGAACGATCTATGGCCTCTCCTATCAACAAGGAGGGAAGGAGGTTAGAGTTTAGGAGGGGCACAGCTGCCCGAAACCACAAGGTGGAGAATTACGAAGGCTTTACACAACGAAAGAAAGAAGACCCGAGACAGAGATAAAGAGACAGTAACCCTCCTCTTGTACACCCTGATCCTCTCGAACACCCTAACCCCCAATGCACAATTGGAAAGAAAACAATTAAATCTCTCCTATCACCCTTTGACTTTTACTTTTAGATTGCTCTCCACCAGGAGATCTATGAAACACCAGAACACTGAGCTGGTCCCTGAGCTACTGACAGCCCTCACTGCCTTCTCTGCCACATGCACCCTTCCTCTCTCCCATACATGAACAAATTGCGGACCTCTCAATCTGTGTGCAAGTAACTTGCACAGTAAGGCTCTGAGTGGTAAAAATCTTTACTAGAAATGTTCCAGCTACTCATCAGCTAGCTGCTGTGCAGCACTCTGCTTCTTGCTGAGGAATTCAAGTGGAAGACAACAAACAAGCTTCAACTTCTGTTTTGCTCTGTAGCTGACAACAGTGCAACTCCTCATCATGATGCCACAAGGCAGTGTGCTCTAGGCACTCTTTAGCTGTTGCCTCTCAAAAATCAGAAGTTCCATTTAAATCCTTTTAAGGCTTTCCCCACCACAGATCATAGGTCTGGTTCTGATCATGAGGATTAAAGGAACCAGTTAGAACCCGTAACACACCAGCAGTTTTCTTGTCTCTTAATGGCGGAAAAATAGTAAACTGTTGTCCACCAGGCTAATAAAAAAAAGAAAAATCAGAAGAAAAAGCAAGAAAGGACTTTGCAACATGCACTTGCATCATCTTGCCTTACCTCGAATATATTGGCGGGTTCATTGCTGTACTGATTGGAGATGATCTCTGACTGGTCGCTGTACCACTTGAGTCCCCCCAGAAAGCTGTCCGCATCCAGGTCGTTCACATCTAATTCAGAGAGGTCAAGTTCTGGGAGATCTGGGCAAAGAGGCTGGTCTTCGCCAACCAGAGCAGCACACTGCAGGATACAGCAACACAGAAATAGTTTCATTAATTACCAGGAATCTATTAACTAATATCATGTGATAAGAATTAAGCCTCAATTAAGCTATGGCACAGGGTCACTAGGATTGACTTTGTTTTCTGAAAAAATAAACACATAGTATTTGGTTGTTGTTAGCTCTATATAGGTATGTAAAGGGGCAGAGAAAACAGCAGGGCATAAGCTGCCTTCTCTGTCCCATCTCTGTCCAGGGACAATGACCTTCCTTCTCCCTATACCATTTGATAATGATCACATTCAAAGCTTTAAATCCAACAGCAGAGGCCAAAGCATGGCCTTATTCTCTTTTCAGAGTGAACCAGTGCAGGTAGAAGTTACAGATGAATACCTCTGGGCAAGGTCTGTCACGCATTTCCTGATACATTCAGGTTAAAGAGGCACAGCCTGTTACAGCCTTCAGCCCTGGAGGCTAGCTCAAGCTGGAGACAGTCACACTTTCACTTCTACAGAACCTTACTGTAATCCTTACAGCCACTCATGATGGTGGCTACCATATGGGCATAAAAAGTATGGGTTAGTGACACTGCTGTGCTCTTTTCCTGATGCACAAACCACAGCCACCTGGTTTTGCATAAGGGTCCTGGCAACCAAAATGTGGCTTGAAATAACCCTACATTCTCCTCTCAGTGATGGGCATAGTTAGTTCATGCAGCCTTTCACCTGCTTGGTGTGAACACATCTATTATACTAGCTAGTTTCCTAAATATCCCCAGAGAGAAGCTGTACTCAGAGAACCAAATGGGTTTTCCTTTTCTAGCAGCCTCTGATTCAGTAATCCTAAAAGAGAGTCTGTGAAACATTTTGGTTGAGGCAGTAAACAAAGTCTAGTCTGCAGGAATCCTCTTCAGCAGTGCAAAATGTTTTTGTCTGCTCAACTTAGGAAGAGAGTGAGGATAAATAAAAACAAACCTGGAGTAAGTGTTCATTTATAAACCAGTATGATGTTAGATAGGGTATTGACTGACCTACTAAGGAAGAAAAATTAATAACATACATCCACTTCAACACAGCAATTGAAATGTTAGAGTATCCACCAAAACCGTTTCCTAATTATAGAAAACATGTAGTAACAGTTTGCCAAATAGCTGAGTCCCATATGTCAATGCTGCTCAATTAAGCAATTCCTACAGCACTGTACCGTGTATCCCTGTAACTCATCTCCGAACACCTACCTCGATACGGGCACACTGCAAAGCACATGTGCAGCTGCAGGGGCACCAGGCACTGAATGGTTAAAAGCCACCTAAAGTCAACTGAGTCTAAGGGCATCTGCCGTGAGTATTTCTAGCTCTGTGTTAAGGATGGCCAACAGCACGACCTCCTCAACTCCTGTCAGTTGACCGGGTGGTTTGAATGCTTTCCCAACTTCTATTTGGACTGAATGCAATAGAGAAAGTGCCACTTTCTGAAGGCAGATGTCTGTAGGGTACTAACAGTGTCCATGGATGTGAATTGCTCAATACTGGTTATGTCACTCTCTCAGGGACCGCCTTTTACAACAGTCCAAGCGAGAGCTGCTGGAGGTGCATTTCATTGAGGTTTTTGTCCCTGGAATCTCGGTGTGTCTGCAGTGCATGGGCTGGATGCAGCAGTGCAGCCGTGAGCAAAGATTTTGTCTGTTGGCACAAAGACTCAGTGCAGCTGGTGTGAGCTATAATTTACCAGACAACTTCTACGTCTACCAGGACACTACAAGATAATCATAGAGTAGGCCAAGGGGCAAGGAAGCTGAGAGGCTGCAAAACGAGGCTCTCAAATAGCAGTTGTTTTTCTTCCTATTATTTAAGAGACCATAGAACTATAAGAAGTCAAAATCCCACTTAAGAAATCTTAACTATTTTTTTTTTTAATCAGAATGTTTTATCATTATTTTGAGTGTAAGACAAAAAAAAAGAATTAGAGAGTTTCCTCTTCTTTAGTGCAAGACACAACCTTCCGGCAGCAATCTTATAATACAGAGATGACCTTTTTTGATGCTTGGCCGAAATCTCTGATCTCATTAAAGGATAATCTAGTTTTTGACTGAAAAGGTAGATTCTCAGCATCATTCTCAGGTTTGTGTTCTGGAGGTCAGTAGCTTATAACTGATGCCACAGACTTCTAAAGTATCCTGCGGATCTGTTACTGCTTTCATTTATAAAAATAGCTTCACCCTGTGAACCACCTACTTAAACATGTTTACTTTTGGTAATCTGCATTTTTAAGTTCCTACAGTGGGCTTTTGAAGCAACATAAACAATGGTATTAAAAAAAAATCCTGCTTATTGCAGCTTTCATTTACCTATAGTGACTGCAATGTCACCTAAAAATGTAACTGCTGAAATGAAGTATATATGACTTGCCAATGTTGACATGATAATAAAACCAATGTTTCTGAATATGACATTATGCTTCTGAGCACACAGAGCACATTAATCTGAGACACATTAGCAGCAAGTGTTCCTGTTATTAATTTATATTTGGCCTTTGGATGATGCCAGATTTAACACTCCAAGTCCTAAAACTGTCCTCATCTGACACGTTGATATTTGCTGTTTGCCTATACATCTGTAACAGGTGCACCTGCATTGCTAGCACACATTTTACTGTCTTCCCACTGTTATTTGATATGATAGTTATTCCATAACTATAGCCCTAATTTTACAGTAACATTTAGGAGGATAAAGCAGTCACTAAACACTAAAGGCTAATTACTGTGCGTTATTTCACTCCAACAGACCTTTCTTCTCTTAGTTCAGACGCAAACAGTAAATTAGCTAAACTGCACTGATGGTAATGAATCATTATAATTAAGTATAATTCTCCATTAACCTCTTGGCTGTTTTTGTGCCTTTGAAGGTAAATTTAAAAAAAAAAAAGAAGACTGGACTTATGCCATATTAATTATATTAATGAAAATATAATCTTTGTTTTATTTTTAACAAGTTTTTCAAAGCGCCAAGGGGATGAACTCAGGAAAGAAAGAGAGACTTGACAAAATGTGTGTCATGTGGATTCTCTCTATCAATCTTCACAACCTTACTGTACATCACCTTCATTAAGCTATGAAGCACTGGGGACGCTGATCAGCTACAGTGATGCAGGCCTTTATTAAACAACACGCCATCCTGTCATTATGTGAGCGAGAATATAATACATTTTACATTGACAGCAAATATTAATGATTCAAAGAATGAAAGCTGCCTCCAGTACTTGCTGCCTGCGTTATTTTAGCTCAGTAAAGGTGATCCCCTGAGCCAAAGCAGCACGCAGACGCTAGCGTTGCTACAGGAAGTGCAATGCAGGAGCACATTGGCAAAATCCTACCCACAGTTAATCCATCCACCACACAATTAATATTAAGATCAAACTCATTTTTTGGTTCCTTTTTTTTCTCTCTGCGCTATGAAAAAGTCATTGACATAAATTATCTATTCTGTTACTAGCTTGAAATTACTGCAGGAACTCTAGTGATTAAAATAAATCTCCAGTATTTCCATATAAGCTGGTTCCTCAATCAGTTCCCAGCAGCATTAAGAATAATACATGATGGAAAAATGAAGCTACGGCAGCTGAGACCCATGCTACAAGCCAGACAACAACCCACAGGATACTCCAGCTACTCAGAAACAATTAGGACTTTGGAGCCAGAAAGTCATCCACTTACTGCCTTGACTCATAATAGCTACAGGACCTATGAATTATCCATATCTATTCCACTGTACCAAGAAATCAAAACAAGATAAGACCAATTACAATATGCAAACAGAAATCTGCGGATACAATGGCAAGCTGCAAATATTTAAAACATGACAAAATGACTTGAGAATCCACACACATGCTCGGCCAGATACGAAAAATTTACTGGAGAACATGGAAATGGTTCACTTTAGATGAGTAGTTCTCTACAGCATGAACATCCTATTTAAAAAGTGTTGCCTGTAACCTGTTTTTCCCTCCCCCATTGCCCAAAGGAAGCATTTTAAGCACTTATTCCAAGCCCGAATCCAGAGGATTAGATCCTTTGAGCAGGTCTGTATTCGGGATTCCTCTCCATGGGGTCCAAAGAAAGTTTGCCTCGCTTCGCAAGTTGCCCAAACTTTCAGGTAATGCTCCATTTTGCTGAATGCAAATATGCAGAAATCCTCAAACCTCACATTATACTCCAGAGATTACCACGAGGCTGCTTGCCTTTTTTTATTTTTTCCTTTATGAATTGTAGCCAGCAGAAGCTGTGGATTTGATGTATTGCCGTCTATTTTTACACAAGCAGCAGCAGCGGCGGCAGCAGCAGCAGTTCACACAGTCCTGCATAAACTCTATTCTCATGGTTCATCCTGTTGTCTCTGCTGTACAGTGGGATTTAACCATTTCTTGGACTACTCAGATTGACTGTGAACCCTGCTCTACGGGGCATTAGCTACAGCGTCAGTATTCCAATACCACAAGTAGCAGGGAAACATCTCCTTCCAGAAATCTCTTTTAAAAGCATCTAAAGCCAAACAACAGGGTATTCATTCCTGTGTGCGTGTTTGTATTCTGCAGCTGATAAACAAGGAAAAAACCTTCAACAGAGCACAGTGAAACAAGGAATTAAAATATGAAGCCATGAGTTAATTATAACTTTTTTTTTTTTTAAAGAAATGTTAGTCTTATTCTAAATAAACATGGCATTTTTCCAACCAGGCCACTAAACGCCACTGGAAACGCCACTTCAGACACTGATTCATATCAACATCTTAGAGCATAAATATTGCATATGACGGGAAAGCGAGCCAGAGGCACATGAAAATAGTTTCCAACTGCAGGAGATACTATACTGATGACAGGAGCTCAGCTTTGATTTGCTCAAGGCATCGCAGAGTAACCCTAAAATAGCAAACTTACTGGAGTTAAGATAAGATACGGACTTGTTTGCAAAGTACGCTGCCTCGGCCGCCCTGCCGGTGCCCTGCCGAGCCCACGGCCCCCGCCAGCTGCCGGCACCCCACGGCCGCCCACGCCGCGCACGCCTCACCTCGAGATCACTCCATACAGAGTCCTGGTTGCACATGTCCCACGCCATCCAGCTGCGGAGCGACGGCAGGAAAGCTGGCAAACTACAGTCCAGAGGCAGGCAGGCAGCAGACACTCATGCAGGCAACGAGACCCTCTCTGAGAGTGAACCGAAGGCACCTGTCTTACTACTGTTCCCCGTCACATGACAAAGCTATTAAAAAGTAGGCTGGGCTGTCACTCATCCAGCCTTCTGGAGCCGCTGCTCCAGCCCGTGACGTCAGCCAGGGGCAGACCCAGCCTGAAGTGAAGTAAATCTTTGCAAAACCCGCTCAGACCTCGGCGGCCGCGGCAACACGCTGTGATTCAAAGCAGGTTTCCACGCCACACCCCCGGAACACTGCTCCTGCCGTAGCGCAGCTCCTACCCCTCTCCATCTTTTCTAATTTCTTAGCTTGCTTTCTTTGTCTTCTCCCCACACCCCAGCACACAATAGGCAGAGCTGTGCTTATAATAAAGAAAAAGTGAAGGGACTCCCAGCCGAGCTACAGCCTGCGTGCCCTGAGTTGCCCGAGCACCTTTCCCGGTGCCTGCACCGGTCCCCCGCCTCTGTTTGGAGAGGCTGTCCCAGAGTTCGGCAAAAGTTACACCTCCTCCCAACCATTTTTTTGCACTCGGGGATTTTGCACCGCCCCAAGTATTTCGGTTAGGTTATGTTTTCTCACAGACAATTGCAACTCAAGTTAGTTTTTCCACGGTAAATATATATGCAACCCCACCCCCCACACACACCCCCCCACCCCAGCATTTCTCTGAAATGCACTCAGCATCTATAAAAAACGTTCCTACAGTTATCTCACCTGCTCCGAGAGGGGAGTCTGATCCTGTTCCCAGAAGGATTACAGTACTTCGAGCCGCTCTTTAATCACTCCTCTGTCTCAGTGCATTCCCCAAGAAAGCATGGCTGTTCCGAGGAGCTGCCTCCGTCCTGCCCGCGACCGCCGAGACCCCCGCCCGCCTCTACGAGCTGCCTCAGGGCGCACTGCTGTACCCTCCTGACCTGAACCCAGTGTTTGTTCATAGAAAATAAATTAATTGAAAATCTCTTGTCGTGTGAAGATCCAGACACACTGTTAACACCTGTCTCCCCGTCAAAGCCTCTCCCAGACAATAGGGGCTGCTGCAGGTGCAACTAGTTTATGATGCCCCTTAGCATTGTGTACACAACAAATTCCATGTACCAAGCTGAACTGAAAATTGTTGTCCAGAACAGGGAAAAAAACCCCAAAAATAAAGGTCTTGTTTAACTATCCCCACCTGCCTGCTTATTGTCTTAAGCTGCAGTTCTTTTAATTATCTGGGTGCAAAAATTCTCGTGAAATGTAAATGCTGGCTCCCTTGTGCTGGGCTACCAGTCAAAGTTACAAAACTATGGCTTATCATCCTCCATGTCATGAAATATTCATTTTCATTGTTATTTGCAAACTTGAGTATTCTAAAGACTAAATGAATTCAATTATTATACAAGGCTATGGCAATTTTGCTGAGAGAAAAAAAAAATAAGAAGTACAATTCTTGAAATAGCTTTTTCCCCACAGACACTGGAACCTTCAGAAATGGTAGGAGGTCTCAGATATATTCTTAGCTTATTTGTGTTTCCTTGTAACTCATTACTGCCAGTCCTGATAAAATGTACAATTTTCCAAGCTTGTGCTTAAGTTGCAAATCACACCACACTGTCATATTTTCACCAAGCATTGATGACAAAAATGGCATTGTTTTTACTTTACTTAATTGAAAAAACACAGCAAAATACTGAATAACTACAGAAAGCCTTTCCTACAAATAATTAAATTAATGGTATTGCTTTGCTCTCACAACAAAAAAAAAAAACTAATTTCCTTCCCAATTATATGCTGATTTAATGATAAAACTGCAGTAAATTATTAAGATCTGTGGCAAAGGTGAGTACCTCTACCCCCTGAACAGTCAACTGCGAAATAATACTGGGCACCTGCCTGCCTGGGGTAGAGTCGGTTCTTATTAATTATTATCTGTGGATCCATGGTTGGTGGAATATTCTCCTTCAATACCTACTTATAATTGTGTTCATTGACTGTGCCAAATCCATCATCTGAATTTTTTTTTTTTTTTAAGTTTCATTCACACCTTTTATAGAAATGTATTTACACTGGAACATTTCATATTGCTGTTTTGGATATTGTGACCTGCTCATGTTGTTTCTATTCTCTCCATTTCCACTTCAATGCTTTCCCTTCAAATTAGCAAGTTAACTGATAAATATAAACTGTGACCTTAGTGGTGCTCTCACCATACAAGCTTTAGAGATTGAAGAACTTTTCTAGTGCACTATAGACGGAGCAACCAAAAGTAATAATTACAGAGCCCCCAGAGCTTTTCTATGGCCCTGTCCACATTATAGCTTGAACTTTGCTGGCAGTTCCAGTGTTACCTGGAAGAGATGTGAGGCAAAACTCCAACTACAAAAGACTCTGAGATTTCAACAAGGGTTCCACATTGCTTGGGAAGAATTTTATTTAACTGAAGTGTCTAACCTCAGCCATAGTATAAATTTACCCATTAGGGTCTTTTTTCCCCATGTTTTACTGTGGGTTTTGAGCATTGTGCCCCAAGGAGGAGAAAAGCAAGGAAGACAGCTGCAGTGGTGGTGTGGTTTGGAAACGACGCAGCCCCCGCATATGCAAATGAAGCCTGTGAAACCCAGCCAGCACCTAAGCTGCTTCCTCAAAGGAAACCTTGTCTTCTGAACATTCCCTAGAAGCTTTAGCAATGCTCTTCCCTATGTTTTGACAACACTAAAGAATTGCACAAACATCTTTTGTGGGGCAATAACTGAGCACATACACACACAATATTTGGTTCCATAACAAACACATACAAAGAAAACCCTCCTTCAGCTGACAAAGTCTGCGGGTCCGTTTGACACAATCTGCCCTGTTGAAATGTCCTTTACCAGACCACCTCTTCAAACACTGCATTTCCCCTGTTTTCAGGTTAGTCTGTTGTCGGCTTGCTCTGTGTCTACAAATGAGATGGGTATGGATTCTCAGCCCTTTCTGGGCTCCTTTGCTTTCTAGATTTCCCACAGTCTGTACCATGTCTCAGCAATTCCCAAATTTTGCCTTTTCTTCTTTAAGGGCCATGATTTAAGAAAGTTCTGGTAAGCCTTCCAACAACATTTGGATACTAATTCCCAAATCCTGATACATTCTAACAGGATTGGAAGGTATAGCTGCCTGCAACAACAGGAAATACAACTCAAAGACCAAAGCCTTTAAGCCCTCTTCCCTTGACTTTTTTGTGGATTCAGCAATCATTTTATCTCTTTCTCCTCCTCTTTCACCCACAATTTTTAGCTATGGGTCAGGTTTTTATTTCCTCTCATTTAGGTTTCTCAAAGAAGCTACTGATTTTGGAGACCTCGTGCCCCTTGATTATGGCACTGAGGAAGAAATATTTTCTTTCCTTGCCCCCAAGACTATGGTATTCTCTGATTTTTGGTTAAGTTTACTACTTTCCCAGTAGAGTAAGGACAAGCAAACTTGTACATAAAAATAGTGCTGGAGTTTCAGACAGATGAGGTTTGCAAATCAGTTCTCATATCAACTCAACCTTTTCTGTTCAACTCTCCAAGAGTGAATGGCCTTACAGCAAAAGATCAGCCAATGCTGTATATAAAAGAGCAAACTGTACTCCAAAGGTGTGTTAGCGTGAATGGTGTTCTATATAAAGTATATGTACCCTATTAATTTTTTATTAAAAATCTTCCTTCTGTGCATCTTTATTCTTATTTTTTGCACAGTCCTGTATTTGTTCTCCAGTCCATTCTCTCTGTTCCACTTCTATCCTATTTGTTTGCTCTTTTTTTCCCCCCTTTCTCATCTTCTTTTCCTATTTATCCAGTTCATCCTACTCAGAATACACCCTCAATAGCATAAGCCAGTGAATCAAACTCCTTGAACTTCTGGGTTCGTTGGTGCAGTAATTCTACAGTGGAATAAAGCCATCTGCTCTCTAGTTTTGTTAGGGCAGTTATGATCTGAGACTTTTTTTAGCAGAGAAACCCAGGATAGTGCTCTGTACCAGCTCTCTGAAAAACTCAAGGGCCAAGTTAATTCCTGGCCCAGCTCTGGGTCACAGGCTGCTGTCTGAGGAGCTGTATATTCGAGAGTCCAAAATAACTTTTTCCAAACAGCAATACGTTACTGACATTACTGACACCAGGCTGAATTTTGCCACATCTGCCTCCACAGACAGAGGACTCAAATAAACAGCACTGAATTCCAGGGAAAATCACTTGCTTGTTCATGTGCAACTGGACCTGACTATGAATGACTATTTACTATCAGGGCAGATTACCTGATCATCAGCGTTAACCAGGCTTGCAGACATGTGACTCTTTGTAACTGGGTGCTTGTAGTAAAACCTTCCAGGAGTGTTTAAGTGAAGCAGAAGGATCACAGGTACCCACTACAAGAAAACTTACAGTTGTTCTTACAACTCCCTGAACATCACCCTCTTTTTAAGCATGTTTCACTTACTCGTTATTATAAACAAGAAAAACTAATCCACTCCAGCTGATTATGTAAAAAATGTATTTGTCACTTGCTTCCCTCCAACATTTGGAGCATTCTCCAGAACCCTCATTTGCTATGATTTGCAGAAAAATCCAGCTGGTCGGGCTTGCTAAAAGGAATGTGAACAATGTCTTTCACTTGGGTGTTACTGTTTTATAGAAGAGCTGATCTGTAAAAGAGTATCTACCTTTAAATTTCTGACCTCCATATGTTTGAGAAACAGGTAAACACATCCGTTTCCTGGGGAGGCTGTGCTGCTGTCTGAGCACAGACACCCAGGCAAGCCAAGGAGACAGATTCCAGTTTTGCACTGTCTTGCAGGTTGGCAGAGCAGGCAGGACCACATCAAAATCGCAGACCGTTGCAGATCTTCATCACCTCTCCTTTACTCACCTGACTGCTGATATTTCCTTGGAACAAAAGAAGTCATAAAGTTCTTATTATCCCCTTATCCTTCCACACATTCAAGTCCCTGGGAAGAGACCAAAACCTGCTCATATCTGATATTACCAGACCCAAGGAACTGGTTTCTGACATTCCTGTTCAGGGGTCTGGAACATCTGCACCCACTCAGAAGTTGTGTCCTTCCTCTCCCACTCCCAGCCTTGCTGGGGTGCTCACGTCCTTCTGGTGACAGGCAGTTGTCTTCTCCAGCTTCAGCCACACAGGGCAGAACATGGGGAAGCTTCAGGAACACACTTTGTATTTGGAAAACTCTGCAGAGGTCTGGAACACCCAACCCACGGTGTTCTTCCTCATTACGCGTATTACCATCCACCTTGCACCCTTTCCCCTGAGCACCTAGAGAATTACCCTGGAGCTCTTCTTCCCTGGCTTGTTCATAGAATGCCAATCTAGTATTTACTGACTTTTTCTGAGAGGGATCTGAAGACAATGATCCCACGAACAACCACTATGGATTATCTTAGTGTACAGAAAAGATTCCCTGCTGCAACCATAAGGAAGTTCATGGGAGCTATCAGCCTTCAAAGCTACCAGCCTTCACTGGGGGTGGCCGCCCAGCTGTCACATTGCATTTGGGGTTTGCTTTGCCATCTGGCCATTTAGTCACCCAGACAGGGCCTCCCAGCCTGAAGGGGAGCTCTGATGCCCTGGCTACCACGCAGGAGCTAGAGGAAGGAAAAAAAATCTCTCATTTCCATAACATAGGCTATCTCCTCTCTAAAATGGCTGATAAGGCAACTGCAGTGGAGCACACACAAGGCTGCAGCACAGCACTGGAGAGAACAGTAACCTTTAAATACTCTAAAATCAAATCTTGTTTTACACAAAACCGCTGTGGTAAAGTCAATGTGAATGAAGCACCTTTGAGTGAAGGAACAGAGGGAAAGGCAGTGGACAGTTTTAGTGCCTCCTAGCAATTCTTTTTAATAAACTAGAGATGACAGACAGCCTTACCAACACATCTCTCATCTTCAAATATGACTTTCTTCAGACAGAGCTCAGTGGAACTGAGTCAGCCTTTTTTCTTGGGCCTAGCTCTTGGCATTTTTCATATTAAAATAAAGTATAATGCAGAAATAATTCTGGACTGTAGTAATATGATGGGATTTTAGTAACACAGGCCACAGATTTGCTCTGCAACAATTTCAGGCAAACAAAATAAAATGAAGATCTCGCATAAAACACCGAGTGTGTGGGGTTTTTCTAAATACACCTATCGATCATAAGTTACCCTTGATAGGGTTTTGCCTGCCTGTGGAAGAGTGTGAGCTTTTGCAGAAACTCCTGTCGGTAGAGAACATAGCTCCACTCATGCAGCAGCCAGCACTCACTGCTTGGCCTCTGAAGTTCCCAGGCTGCAGCAAAGGTCCCCTTCTCCAGCTCCCCACAGCCCCTGCACCCCATTTTCCTGAGTCAGCCAAGGATAAGCCAAGCAGAGATGGCGTCACCTTATTGCAACACCCAACAGTCTCATGCAGACAAGGCTTCTGAAGGATCGGCTTTGCCTGACCTCTTAACTAGTAGTTCCTGCCAGCCAAAATTGAGCCCTGGAGTTATTTTTAGCCAGAACCCTTCATGAATTGCAGTTAACTTGCGATATGCAAACTAGTGACTAGTGCTAGAGGAATCCCTATGGGATTCATGGTTCCACTCCCTGCTCAAAAGTCCAATTATTCATTTTTCTTGGAGCTGCAATATTAATCTAAAAAATGCACAAATGGCAAGAGATGTCATCCTCCCTCCATCCTCAGTTCAGATAACTGAAATAAAGGAAGATAAGCATTTAGCCCAGGGCTTATTAGCTATACAAAGTGCAGCTGTAAACCTTTAGAGGCTGACCCTCTTCCAGTGATGCTTTTGATGAGAAATTTGTCAGTACTTTCACCTCTGACTCCGGGCCAAACATGCTAGTGCAGAGATGGAACGGCAGAACTAGCCACAGAAACGTATGAGTGAGGTACTATTTTATTTTAGTTCTATTTTATTTTATTCTATCCAAATCACTTGCCTTGATACCTGTATGAGAAAATGCAGTAAAGTAAAAGAGGGGGTTAAAGTAGCTGGAAGGGGTGACTGCTCTAAATCCTTTGGAAGAAAATGGAAATCTTTAAATGGATTTAGGCAGGCTTTGAATCACACCTTATCACAGAAGGTGGGACCAAGACAGTTCAAAGCACAAACTCCTCCACCTTGTTTTTTTTTTTTTTTAATTTTCATACTATTCAGGCTTCCCCAGCTTTCCCCTGTGTATACAACAGGAATAAAGCACATAGATTGCATCAGCTATCACCATTTTAGACATCTTTGTTCCCAAGAAATTTAGTATTTGCTGAACATCTTTGCCCTGGGACACTGATTATATATTATTTTGTAAGTGGGTACCAGGAAGATTCATGCTTCCTCCCCGAAAGAGCTATAACTGTACTTTCATTACTTCATGTCTATCAACAAATAAGGCAAGTTTGCTACTTCTATGTTTGTCCCTAATGGATCTCTACCACTGTAAAATTCCCCAGCAATCTGGCTCAACTAAACACTCTCTGTTGTTTCTGCTCTTTTGAATTCCACACGTGGAAGTGCAAGTCAGGGCAATGCATTTAACCAAAAGCATTGAAAGGACTGTGTAGGATTCACACTGAAACAGAGACTTCATCAGAATGCACCTTTCCCTTTTGCCCAATGCAGCCTCCCCCCTTCTCTCTGAGGAGCAAATAACCAAGTAAAAATAGCAAACTGTCAGAATGGAAGATTATTTTAATTTCTGTTGCAAGTTGCAATGTAAAAAAAAAAAAAAACTTCTGAAAAAACAGCAAACCAACACCAAAGAGGACTTCATCACAATATTATTACCAATTTATTAAACCAAGATTGCGTAGACTGGAGAAATGAGTGTGACACATCCGTGGGGGTTTTCTGGAGGTAGACCTCCAGCTGTTTCATTCTCACATGCACTCAGTTGACAGGGACATGGAAAAATATTTGCACTTCAGTTCAATGCAACACAATTTTATATTGTTTGCAGGTTTTTAAGGAAGGGTAGAAGCATGCACAGCAAGCTGGAGATGTACACTTTGGGAGATAGGGCTACCATCTTCCAGGCAGAGTATGGGAAAACACATGGTGGTTGTTAATTTATATCCTGGACAAAGCTATAAATCGAAGCATCGCTGACAATTCCTGCCCAGTAAACATGCTCAATTTCATCTCCCGTAAAAAGGCGAGCAGGCACTAAATAGCAACACATTTTGATTTTCATTTAGCCACTTTAATGATAGGTGATGTTAGTGGAAAAGATCATTTATCTTCAGATTTATTTTATAAGAGATAAAAGGCCTTGCCAATTTTTTAAAATTCATTTACACAAGTGAATAAATCTTCCCAAACAATAAGTAGGAAAGTCATATTTCTTTAACTTTGCTAAAATCTGAAAATGCTGATCTTGGAGTGAAATAGACAGCACTGGCATTTTAATCAAGAACATAAAGATTCCTCTTCTAAATAAGAAGCACAGCTATACTTCAGAAAAAAATCTCTGATTCAGAGGACAGCCTTTTTTAATGCATTTTGTCAAAAATCTCTGATAAATCAGGAGAGTGCAATTTTTATGTCCCCTTCATTTTTAGATCAGTTCCAATGTGAAGGCTACCTAAAAATAGACAGAACCTAACCTTTCAAATATCTATACTGCTGCATACCACGAACGCAAGCTTTCAGTGCCTCTCATGGCTTTCAAGAGCCTTGTGCTGTGCCTGTCCTCTCCCCTAGCACATGCTGCCTATTGCACCCAGGCAGGAGACAAGCTGCAAGTTGCAATGTGCGGTGCACTGCAATATGTGATATGTGTTCATTTGAGATGCACAAGCAGAAAGATCATGAAAACCAGCCTTCCCTTTTGGCTGTTTGATTTTTACCACAAAAAGGACACTGACAACATTGAACCTAGTACGTGGGGATGTGAAAATGAAGCTGTGCTGGCTGCCCCAGCAGCTCTCTTCGGAAAGCACAGGCTGTCTGGTTTGCAGCACACCACTTAAAAATATGAAGGGGAACAATAAGCTCTTTTATTGTTTTCTACAGTGCTTGCAGACACAGTTCTACCCATCTAAAGAAGAGATTTTGCAACAGTGCACTGAACTGAGTGACTGGTGTAGAATTACAAGACAGCAGAATACTTCGGTAACTATTTCTTTGCATTACACTTTCAAAACTGTGATTCTGCTTGGCCTTAACGCTATAGGTCAAATTCATCCCAAGCACAATCCCAGCAATTTCAGGTCAGTGGTACCTGAAAAATCAATAGCATTTAAGTTGATGAAGTTATAACAAGGAGGATTTTGGCCCAGGCTGTACAAATACTTTTATTATATATATTCTTCACTTGGTATTATGCTATATTTCATTGTTCTCTAATGCTAAACACTTTACTTAGCAGGTCCTAAAGCCACACTAGGAGCCGGAATAGGAGAAATCTGTGCTAAAATCCAGTTGTGGGGCTGCCCCAGAGGCTTTGAGTGACTGTGACTTTTGCTTACACGAAATAGAAAATCACCCTTGTACCAGTTGTTAGCTAGCTACTCCTAGCAGGAACGAGCTCGTAAGGACTTGCTTTTCTTTGTTTACTGTCATGCTCTGCTCTGACGGAGTCAGAAGTTTGTCAAGGCATTTTAGAATTCTGTCAAAAAATGAATAAAATAACTTACACAGTTAAAATAATGAAACAAAGCAGCATCAGACTAAATGAATTCCTTCAAAGAATTTTGGATGGAAAATGTCTTACCTGCTGACAGGAAGGCAAGAATAGCAAACAAAGGCATAGGAATAAAAGCTATTCAATAAAATATCGATTTCATTATCACCACCTATTCAACTTAATTTTCTTGGCATCCATATCCCTAATGCAGGTTTGTGATAGATCGTACAATCACTTTTTAATTAAGCCCTACTGTGCCTTGTATTAAGAACAAGACAGTATACATTATGGCACAATATATCTACCAAAATATTTAATGCTTATCCTTTTCATTTTGGTATTTAAAAGTTGTTCTCTTAGGAGGTGGTATCAGTATTTAACAACATTCTTGACAGTAAGTATAAAAACAAAAAGCTTCATACTTAATCTAGCCATGTCAAAACTGAAACTCCTTAAAATAATTGCTTTCTGAATATATAGTATTTCTATTGCTTTATTTTATTATTACTCAGCTTTCAGCATCTTAAGATATAAAACTTGTTCCTTCTCCTACATACTGATGAGATAGGAAGGGGCACAAGGATAAAAAACTCACATTTGACCAGTTGAATGGTACATGAAACAGATGTTATAATGTTGCAAGAGCTATTTAATGAGAAGCTGCAGAAGACTGGCAGCCTCTTGGGTTGGTAGTATGTTTGTTTCAGGTCTCTCCTGGTGTATTGCAGTTCTGCTGCTTGTGATGGGGCAGATCATCTATAAGAACAGCACTCATCTTCCACTAGAGTACTGGCACTTTCCAGAGGGCAACTTTCACTTTAATTACTAAAATGTACCCACCTTCTTCCAAGTAAGAAAAAGCTGTTGTTGAATGTATAATGTGGTTTTAGTTTTTAATGCCAGAAATGAATCAGTAAACACAGTTACATTATGGTATACTATTTCTTATTCTGTACCCATAGTAACCAAATTAATCTCAGGGCACTGCTGGCTTTAATTCAATCTGAAGCTCATACTTTGGATTTCACATAGGTGCCTTTATCCTATTCTTCTTCTCAACTAATAAAATGTTAATATATAGCAATATATTTATTTCTGGTTCAGTTCAAGTTGAGGTGTGCAGTACTTTGCAGAAACCTAATTAATATGAATCATACATTAGAACACACTGTTTAGTATACAAAAAAAAATGGTGCTAGTACATGAGGATGAAACAGAAGACCCAAGAACTCATTTCTAGCTGTAACTTCTCTGTCTCTAGCATAGGGAAGGCCAGTTTTCCTTACCCTTCAATCTCCATTAAAAAAAAAAAGAATCCCTACAATACAGTGTAGTTCTTCACTGAAGAACTACACTAAACAAATCACAAATTATTAAAAAAAAAAAAAAAAAGTAAGGAGATGTTGGAAGATGAGATACTGACATCTCCCTCTGTACCACCATGAGTTTGGTGTACACTAGCAACGAACTAATTCCCACAGTGATTCAGAAGTACTGTCTTTATCAACACCCACTGATACAAGTTTTTCCACTGGAATAGCCTTCAGCCAAAAATACCCATCCAGCTGATAGTGAAAAACCATCTTCACATCCCAGGAATTGTGCCTGAACTGCTCAAGAGACATAAGCAGCTCAACAGCTGTGGTGTTGTCTAGATCTTCTCTAGACCTGAGCAAGAAGAAATCCAGTTTTTTTGTCAGAACTTATTTGGGCAGTCTAATACCCCAGGCATGCTACTATCCCAAAATCTGCTCTTTTACGTAGAGAGGTTTTGCAGCAGCAGTTCGCATTTCCTGGAGCCATTTTTACCTACCTGTTCCCAGTCCCATGGATTCCCAGGAGCACTGGCGTCCCCAAGTATTTCGGTGCTTTCAAAATGCCCAACTAAGAGAAATTACTGCACTAAATGGTGCCCAACTTGATCCAACCACTGACAGAGCAACAGGGCCAGATTCTGCCACCCTTATTCACCACTTACAACAAACAGTCCCATAGAAAGGGTGAGCTGATGTGAAGAGCTAAGGCAATGCTTAGGGATGAGCACAGGGAATGTAGGTGATATGTGGCTCACCAGGTGAAGATCCCCACTCTGAAAAGAATCACCATCCCACCAGTGCTGCTCTCCATGCAAGCTCAGCCCCATGCCCACCACTGCAGGACACAGAAGACTCAGTGGGTGTCTCCATCAGGCACAACACTCAAGGCTGTATGAAGAGAAGCTCAAGCCCAGCCTTTTGCAGAAGGACCCACCTCAAAAAAATGTCCACAACACAGAACCACATCAAACAGCCAGAGTTCAAAGAGCTCCCCTGATCATTTCAGGTTCTTGCCTTGGTAACCGAGCAGCAAAACTCTCAGGGGGGCCCTGGTGTGCTCCTGGGCACTTCCATAGGGCTCCCACTGGCCTTGAGCCCTGCCTGCATAATGAATCCAAGGGCAAAATACACTCCTTCACTTTTACCTACTGCTACAGACTAAGAATTCCTAGAACAGCTCCAACACATACCAGTTCAAATATGGGTACTTTCAGACTTCTTTTCTATTCCAAATTATGTGCTTTGCCAGCTTCAAAAAAACAGATGGAAAATACATCCCTAAATGTGCACCCTTGTGATCATTCCAAAAGGAAAGCAGCACCAAGTAGCTTAAAACGTTTGCTAGAAAAAAATCTTTTCCATATCATGCAAATAGCAGACAAAAATAACTGCCAGGCAATTGATATACATACAAATATTGGTTATTTTAAATAGTAATTTGTTATTGAGGACATCTCACTGAAATATTATAATATTCAATTTCCTCTGCATTTGCATGGAAAAGGAGCTGGAGAGCACATGATCATTCACTTAACTATTACATAAATACGTCTATCATAAGATCACACGGTTTTCAAGCCAGAGTTCAAACACATGTTTAATGCATGAGAGTATGATGAAGAAACTTGTGAACTCACAGGTCTCGTAGCACAATCTCAATCAGATACAAGCTTGGTGTAAATATGTACAGTATCGTGTGCTTTCCAATAGCACCATGTCTCCAGGCAGCAGTCTGACATCAGCAAAGGAGACAGGTGGTTCCCTTTCCAGCCCCGGAGGGGTGAAAAAAAGGAGTTAAGACACTGTGTAAATATAGCAATATTTTTTCCTCAATGTTTTGCTACAGTTTTCAACCCTTAATGAAACTGCAGTGCATGAACAATTCTCATAACATCTTTGCTACAAATCAGTGAGTGGATGTCATGTCCTAAGATATTTATAGCCTTAAAGGTAGCGGTGAGTGATACTGTTTGGCAGCCTTGGTTTAGAAGTCCTGAAGTTATTTGCCTTTTGGTTTTGTAAGAAAGGAGCTCCAAAAAGCCACAAAAACCCAGTTTCCTTGCTCTAAATGTATCCCTTTCCTATAGCAGATCATTGTTGCTAATAATGCCTGTAAGAATGACAAACAACAGTCAATCACAGGCACAGAGCAGGTCACAACTGCTTTTAGCTAGCTCAACTTTGTAAACTCTAACAGTGTGAGCTACGCTAAACCCTGCACAATCCACAGTAGTTTGATTTTGAATCCCACATTACAAGAGTGCACACGTATGCTAACCTGCATATAGAATAACCCAATTTGGCCTTTTTTTTCTATCTGTACATAAATAGATACTTTTTTTTACACAGTGACAGCCACTGCCTCTTAAACCATTTTCTTTTGTTGCATTTCCTTAGAAACACAAATCTTGTTCCTTGGCAGCAGTTGCTGTAAGTGCTGTACCACATGCCCAAACTAGTTCTCACTCACAGCTTTAATTCACAGTAAGTGGCACGAAAGGAGGTCAACACTTCTCAGAAACCACTTTCAGTTCTTTGCTGCTTCAGTATCTATTCTATAAAGCCATCCGCCCTAACAGAAAGAAAGTTGTTTCTTATATTGTGTCCCTTGCTTTTTTATTATTGTCATCTTTATGGAATGGGCTGCAGAATATATCTGATGGAATAAAAGAAGTTTATTCCTGCAACCATATTCCTTGTCTCCCTTTTGCAAGATCCTAAAAATATAAGTAAAAAGAAAATAAAAATTAATACCTTCTGCAACAAAAACAAAATGGCCCTTTCTTTTTCCATGCAGAAAGACTTTAAATAAATGGCATATTGCAACTCATTGTCAATCACCAGGTCTTACTTTCAGTTCAATTTACTTGCTTACAGAATGATTTTTTTTTTTATCAATCCAACCAAGACATCATGGAGGTTGAAAATCAAACAGCCTTCTTTTTGCCATGATGCATCACTGGCAAGAGGAATGGCCTTGCTGACAATATTTTGCTGTCACATTTGCCTCTACAGCTTCACTGCCTTCTCTGTGATCAATGAAAACAGATTTTGACCTCATCTATTTCATTTCAGACCATAATCTGCCCTGAGGCACATGAGTACAACCTATCATAGTTATAGTGGCAATTGGGGCAGAATTTGTTCCTTTCCTGACAATTCAATATGTGATTCATGAACCAGAATTGAATCCAGTCCTCCTTTCCTAGAGCTCCTCTGGTTTTTGGCATCAGTAAAAAAAGCAGCAAAGATGAATTTATGTTGGTCATATCAGCAGAACTGGCTGGGTAGTCAATAATCAGACTGCTCAGCAAGATGCTACCTGACCAAAAGTTTGTTACTGTATTTTATTTACACAGTATATTCTGTAGTCTGCTTGCTTGCTTGCTTCAATTCTCCCTCTGTTTAACTAATGGGATCATAAGACCAGGAAAAACACCTCCTAGTCTTGAACATTTCTAATTGGCTTAATAAAGCAAACCTAAAAAAGATAATCCTCTCCACAATCATCACCTTAAAAAACACACCCCTGCCACTAGACATGGAATACATAGTGTATTCACAGGGTATGCAGTTGCAGGCAATAACCGGATGATCAAGTTTCTCATTAATCCCCAAGACAATGGACCTCTTTTGAAAATACAGGCTCCATTTATATTCACACATGACTCTATGTGCCAGCACCTGCGTGCACTCTTTCGTGCAACTCGCTGCACAGCCGAGGCAAGCACACTTCAGCACACACTGTCTCCCACGGACACACACACTGCCATCTGAGATGTGCAGCACTCCAGCACACCTGTGCTGTGGGGCACTCCCTCTGCACCACCTACAGAAGTAGGAGAGTCTGTTCTAGACCACCCTGGGAGCACTGGCACTCCAGAGCCAATACCGGGAGCTCTTTTTGAACCCTGGAAGTCCCCGGTGTCTCAGTGTCTCACTCAGGATGACAGGCATTGCATGCATAGATTGTATCATGATTTTCTGCAGCACTCAGTTCTCAAGCAGAAGCAAGGTTGACATCACTTTGAAAACCACATCCAAGACATATAATAAATTGCATACAGGAGCCTAATCTGTAGTAAATTTGATGTACGCCAAAAATAAACTCCTTAATATAACAAAAGCACTAATCAACATGTTGCATATTAGGCCTGCAAAGTGCCAATTATCTGATGAAGAGGAGTAATACTAGATAGTTCCAGTTTCCTCAGTTTTTATGTCAATGGAAATCAAGGAAAACAATGCCTATGGAACCATAGATGAAAACACACATGAAGGATTTCAGCCAACATTTCAGTTTAGATTTGAATGTAGAGAGCAAAAAATTATTCAACAATAAAACAACAAAAATATAGCTCAGGACCTCCAAGTCCCGCTGCATACTGCTATTGTACTGGTTATGAGAAAACAAATTTTGGAAGCAAATTATTTTAATTTCCCTCACCATTTAAGAAAAATGCATTCAAAGCAAAACACAGAGCCTGATCCTGCCCTTCTGCAACCCTGTCAATAGCAGCCTTACTACAAACTCCAGTGAAGGAGGATTTATCCTTTCCTGTGGGCCATGCTCTGAGTCCTTAATTCAACACCATATTCACCTACTTGTTCCATGAGATTAGCCGTGGTTTCAAGTGTTATTCATTCAAAGCAATGGGTCTACAAACACCCTCTTTCTCTGTATTGCCAGACTGAAGAAGATATGAACAATTTGGGGAACATTACCAAAGGCTCAGAGAGAACCTCAGTATCTTCTGGGGGGTTTTCTTTGGAGCAAGAGAGCTTCCTGAGTTTGAAAATCAGGCTTGTAATGAAATAAATAGAACTCCTTTCTCTTCCTTTTTTTTTTTTTTTTAGGTAACATGACCTAAAAAAGGATTTGCAAATACACTTGGAGAGAGAAATCTTGCATTTACTGGATTTTTATTTTCTGCAGTTATTTCAGAGTTTCTCAAAATTTTCAAACATCTGTCAATCTTAAAAGGTTCATCTTTTCCAAGTGCAATGTGACTAGTTTAATTTTCCTTTATTTCTTAGTATACTTATTACACTTACTAATAATTACCTGAATGCCCACACAGTGCTTTAAACGGGGCTGCAAATATCCCCTTGATCACCATCAGCAAAAAGCTTCTCCTCCCAGAGGGAAATAAAACCCAGCGCAACTTTTTGATCTACCATTTGCTGTTTTTCAAAACTGCAGGAAAACTTGTGCCTTACGGGCCGAGCGGCGTTCCCTGGGGGAGAAGCAGACCAAGAGGGGTCTGTGCGCCGCGCCGCTCCGGAGTCACGCCTGGAGGCAGAGCGACAAGCCTGCCAGAAGTGCTGATTCACCGCAGCCATGAAGAGCTTGCTTAGTAGCTAAGCTGGGGGGGGGAAGATGGCACAGAGCAGGGGGGCATCTTCATTGGTACAAATAAATAAACAGGAAGGAATGCCAAAGCTGTTGTAGAGACTGGATTCCCTGAGATCGCTGCTTAATACATGCATTAGTTCATTTATTGGAACAAAACCTGTTAATACAGCTCTAGCCATAGGGGGAAAAAATACTTGCAAATGCACAGAAGTCATGTAAATCAGAACTGCTGCTCTATTTTACAAGAAATTTTCTCCATTAATTAATTTCATGACTTAGAGCAAATGAGCATGGTTGGAAACAGGGGACCCTGCTGATACCAATCTCACAGCATAGGATACTTTAGTTTCCCTCTCTCAGATATATAGCAGATGTACGCCCTGGCTCAAATCCAGGTGAGGACTGGGTACTTCTGTAGCTAAAACACCACCTTCTAACCTGGTTAAGTCTACTAGTAACTTTTCCTGGTTTGGAGTTAGAAAATATCCCATAAACCCCCCAGGATTTTAAAATCCAAATTCTCAGAGTTGTCACATTTATAATTAGAATGATCTGATACGACTGGCATTAGCGTGAGGTAGGAACATATCACAGAGGGCCAAGCAGACAAACTAAAATATTTCTCACCATTAAAGAGGGAATTCTTCCAAGTAGAAATGTCAGTTGAGTCACAAGGGCTCTGTGCAAAAGTAGCACCTCTTCATCCTCATACCTACTCTTAGAAAGTCCTGTGCTGCTGCCTAACTTAGCCCAACAGACCACACCACCTACCAAAGCCCTGTCAACAGCTCTGGCTCCCTGGACTAAAGCCAGATCTTCCTCCAAGAAGAAAATTACTTTTCTGTAAGTGCAGGTTGTTTCAGAGCTACCTGTAACACCCCCAAACCCCACATAAAGACAGCATCTCTGTTGATACTTCACATGAGAAGATATGCCTCCACACTTAAAAAAATGATGTTTGATAAAACACTTTGTCACAGTATTCCTGGATGCAGAACTTGTAGCAAGAGTAACCTTCCTATGTGCTGATGAAAGTACTTTTCGTGTTGTTTACCCCCATACTGAAGAAAGAGAAAAAGTAAGTAGGAAAGAAAGGGAAGAAAGGAGGGAAGGAGGAAAGGATGGAGGGTACACTATTGTAGTTACTGAATCAGCATACAAGCCAGCAATAGACAAAATGAGAACAGCTGTAAGGAACTTGGCAGCACCAGAATGTTGAGGGAAACAATAAAAAGGAGCCTGGAAGACAAGAGAAACCCTGGATGCAGATACTAACTTTTTCCTTTTTTTCCTGTTAGAGGATTTATGATGCTAGATTTTGGTTGACTCCTAATACCCACACCCGGATAAATACAAATGAAATTAATTTTACAGCTGCAATCTTTCCACATTTTGAACATGGTGATTTGCAGTAAGAAACCCTATCACGAGGTGTCAAAAAGGAACATAAAACATAACATGCAATATTTTTTGAAGGACATCAGTTGTAATTATATGAAACCTAAGCAAGCTGCTCCAGGGAGAGGTGGATGGAGTCACACAGCAGAGTGCCTGGCCCATGGTGCAGATGGCAAAGCTCAATCCCGGCAAATACAGTGGGAAGGCCACAGGGGCTCCCATGTATCAAATAATAACAGTAATGTGTCTCTTCCTTCTGCCATCCAGTCACTGAAATCAGTGTGAAAGCAGCCTGGAGATGAAAATGCTGTGGCCAGGTATTAGGTTAGAACTTCCTACATGACCTGAGATTACAACCGTCATCCCTCATCCCTCTTACTTCCACATGACAACCCTCATCACTCTTACATTCTAGACTAAGTCACTAAGTCAAAAGTTTTACTAGCACAGTATGGCCAGCCTTCATTCTAATGTATTTAATTTTTCTTGAAAATCAGTATTAACTGATCTGTAACACAGACTTGGTATTAAAACACACCACTGATGTGTGAAGAGATGGTGGTACTCCTCAAAGAAAATATGAAAAATTTCAGAATACTGTATCTGAGAAACAAGGTGTTATACTTATTTCAGAATAGGGCAGGAGCAGTTTATCTGCTCACAGTCCTTCCTCTCTTAGCCCATGACCAGACTGGCAAATTTTCCCGTTTTAGTGCGTGGGAGAACCCAAAAGGGTTCTGTCCTTTAGTCTCTGTACCACACCTACAAAATACATCTCCAGGAATGTAATATTTTCCTTGTTGGCTTCTTCTAGCCAGGGTCATATTATTAATGTATTTGGCTCACCTTCCTGCAGCCAGACATTCCCACAACAGGTGTGGAGACCTACAAACTGGTCACATTTGTACCAAAAAAGCATCAGGTCCTTTATAGCATGAAATCCATGATTTCATAAAATGGGTCAGTGCTGAAGAAAAGTCTCTTTTCTGGGAATTAAAATAGGCAATTTGCATTCTGGTATTTCACCTGCCTCCCATATTATCACAAGCATGGCAAATTAATGGCTGTAGCTATATTATAGCACCACTATGCTCTACACTGCCACGAACACTCGGAAGGATATTGCCCCTGTGAGAAGGCAAACCACTACACCAGCTTTCCTGGATAAACTAGGGGTAAACAGATGCCTTTCAAACTATGAAGAATGACAACCAATTTTTACAAATACACTGAAGAAAACTCTTTTTAAAAGTTTTGGGTTTTTTCTTGCTTTGGTTTTCAGTATTAACCGTTTGGGGACCTGATATTAACCCCTCCCGTATTTCTCAGCTCTCATGTAGAAAACACAGAGCAGTCCTACAGCTGCGGCATTTCGAAGTCTGCACAACATGCTGTACATGCCATTGCTTGACATTTTATTGACAACAAAGGCCCGCAGCACAGCAGCGCTTTTAGAGATGGGATTAACATAATGAACTCCATCTTCATGGCTTTTTCATGGCATTTCTTTATAAGAAAGAGTGAAAAAAGACCCAAACCAGAAACAAACAATTTTTTTTTAGTCTTTTAGGACACAGTTCCCTCTGAAATAATTGTATAGTCCTGAAGGACAGAAGAGTCTGCAAGTAAAGGAGCACATTTGTACTTGTAAGGAGAATATAATTGCTGAAGAACTAGGGTGAAAAAAAGATACTGACCTTTCTATAGGTCAAGAAGAGCTCAGGTGAGGGGCCTGGACTAGTACAACATTATAGCTGATAGACTAAGCGCCATCATGAGACAATATTGAAGGTCNAGCTGATAGACTAAGCGCCATCATGAGACAGTAACATGAACAATACTGAGCCTTCCACATGGGACCTTCTACTACTCAGGGGTGGGCTGAAAGGGTCTTGCAGCAATGCAAACACCAAGATTCAAAAGCCATAAAAGTACGTGTACAAACCCCAGCAGATATTGCTTATTTCAGTCCCAAATCAAATGGTCGTCATGCATGAGTAGTCCAGACAAACACAGCCTCTGAACCCAGCCTACGTTTGCCAGATGTCCAGCCCACATTTGCAAGATGGCCCTAAATGCAGGAAAGAGAGTAGCACTCTGAGCAGGAATCAGCAATTTTGTCTGCAAAGCTCTGATCTTCCCCTCTTAAAGCTTCAAGAAAACTCTTCAATGAAAAAGTGCTTGGCAGAGTTTCCATCTGTTCTTGGCTGGACTCGCTAGCCAAGTCTGAAGCACACAGAGCTTTGTTTTATTTTTTTCCTGGTACGTAAATAAAACTCCACAATATTACTGCTTTTTACAGAATGAAGTAGAATCACACAGCCATCAGTCCAGCCTAACTGTAGTTGCTAAAAAATTAATTAAGACAATTAGGAATTATGGTTTCTGATTTTTGCTAATTTTCTTTCCTTCTTTCCCTTTGGTCTGTTCCTTTTTCGAAGTCCTGTATCCCAGCCTTCCTTTTTGTAACCTTCTACAAACTACCTAAAAAAACTACATAAGTATCTGCATGAGTAACTTATTCAGAACCTTTTATGGGCAAAAACAAAAGAACACAGCAATTTGGTATGACCTCAAATAACAATTTTATCAAAATAATGTTGCAAAGGTGTCTTAGTAAAGACATCAAAGAAAAAACATCACAATAGTCACCAATTGCAGCAATAACCTGTCTGCAACTGAAGTCTTGGCTTCAAGCCAACACGTTATATCCACTTAGAAATTAAAAGCTGCAACCTCAACATGTGAACTCCTTGCAAAAATGGGGCAAATTACTCTGGTCACTGCAGAAATAACGAGTATTCAGCACCTGTCCTAAAAGTTCTGTCAACTTGCAGAATCATAACTCAATTTCTCTAGGAAGTTCTGAGATGCTTTCTGAAAACCAAACCTCCACCCTGGTTCACAACCTTTGTTTACGGAAGACAAGTAATCTACGCTGTGAAAAGAGGCTGTGCTCATTTTCCTGCTGTACTTTTCTGTGACCTGAACCCTCAGTTATATAAGAGTGGGAAGCATGGACAATTCATTCTTAATGCTAGCTCAGTCCTGGCCTCTCCTGGGCACTGGCTGAAAATAATACTAAACCATGCTGAATCATTTACAGTAGCTTTATGATGTGGATTATCATTCAGCAAGGACTGACCTGACCCCATCACACTCATTTCATGGAGCAACACAGACTGGACTCCAGAATCTAACAAATGCCACCCACACTGGCACCAACACAAGTCATGCATTCATGCAGAAGGATCACTCTAGAATTAAGTTGCTTTAAATTTCTCCTGGTACAAAGGCTTCTGTAATTGTCATATCCATGCCTCTTCTGTCGACATAGGCAGTGCTTTAAAACTAAAGCTGCCAGACATATATGCAATTTTTTATTTCAAGCAGTTTCCCCACTCTTACTTCCAGAAGGGTACTAGCCATTATGAGAAAATATTTTGTTAATCAATGCTTCCAGCAGTTACACAGATTTCTAATGCTGCTGCTAAAATAATGGTCCTTTATTCTGCTTCTTCCTCCAGACAGAGATTCTGGTCACAAGGCATGGGAACAATTTACCTCCTCTTGGACACATGAGATACTGTGCTGCAGTGCAATGCAAAAACGTGAGCTCCTCAGTAGTGCAGGACCTGGTCATATGGCTGCCCACTGAATTCCTTCTCTTTCCACCATCATAAAAGGGAGTACAAGATGCTGTTGCCATTTATATTCCACTGATTACACAAGCTATTTTCATGGCAGGACTCTGCTACTGCATTCCATCTCACAGGCTGAACAGATTGAGCTTTTTTAGTGGATTCTATTAAAATAGATGTTCGTTCCAATAGGACAAATTCATCAGGTAGGGAGCTTTTAAAATGAGTCATTTTAAGGTAATCTTTGTACACATCCTTTTCAAATAGCCTGAACTCTTTGAATGATATAAGTGCACAAAAACAATAGTGGCTGTGAGTGGAGAAGAAACATTTTAAAAGCTGGGTTTGTTAAATCTTCACCCAGAAAACAAAACTCTGTCTGATTTTAGATTGGATCTTTCTATGTATTCCCATCCCTACTGTTTTCTTTCTACTTTTAAACTAAGGGAAACAAAGGTTTTAATTGCATTTTTACTCATCAGCTGTCATTATCAATCATTTATGTTTTCTAGTGAACTCTTACACTAAATAAAAAGAGAATATAAGAATAAATCTTTTAAAAGGAATCAATTTGCTGCACATCAATCCCTGCAGGCCATGTGCTCATAAGTCAATAGTTTAAAATGAAAACATCTGATCAAGGTAATACACCTGTTAAAGGAGCATAAAATTCCAAACCCAGTGGTAAAATATAAAGATTATGAACCCTCTTAAAGGAGCCATCAAAGTAAACTATTACACAGATACATCTGCTTCATACCAGCACCCGTTCCATCAGTGCCAGTCACGATAAATGAGCATTAGGACAAACATTTCATAGAGCATCTGCAGAAAATAGTTTTTTTCCAAAAGTAATTCAGCTCAAGAAAAGAAACAAGTAATGATTTAGCCTTATGTGCACTTTCTAATAGAGGATCTTCAAGCAATGCAAACTATTAATGATCTGAGCTCATCACAAATATGTGCATTAGCAATTTATCAATCATGTTTTATAGACAACATCCTGTACATGATAGGCAGGGTGAAGTGACCAGCATGCCTGAGTGTGTTGAGAGATGGGCTCAGGCACTGACCAAAGCTCACAGGGAATCAGTACTGTCACTGCTACTATGGTCATTACTATTACACAGTTCAACCACTTGTTCTGTTGTTTCCTACTCCAGTGGCTTTGTCTTCAGCAGCTTTGCTGGAAGAGGTAGCAAAGCCCCTCATCAGCATGGGCATTCCTGCACTTTCTCAGTGTCTCATTCTCTCTACCTCTCAAGCAATACAAATCCCACATGGATGCTGTCTGCCAACATACTCACTTGCATGTGCTGCTGGTAGAGCCAAGGGGATTTTTGTTTCTCTTTTGTTTGCCTCATTTTTTTTTCTTTCTTTCTTTTTGTTTTTAATTTAAACAAAGTGTGCTCAGGGCCCCATCTAAGGGATTTTTTTAACCCCTTTCCAAAAGCTTTTGGGCCTTTTGAGTCTCAGTTGTAATTAGTCTCAACCGTGTTTTGTAGTGCTTGTGATCACACTTGGGTTTGTCCAAATGGAGGGAAGGGTTGCTACCTGGTGTTCCTTCTCCAGACGTTCTCCACCCGTCTCCCTTTTTTTCCCAGAGGTTTTGCAGACATGAGAGGAACAGAAATACAGTTTCATACAGAGGGCCAAGGGAGCAGCACGATTTCTTCTTCATACAATACCTTTCTGTTGGCCTTCCTCCTGGCTCCCAACCAAACCAGCAGCCAAACCTCCTCTGGCTTCACAGCCTCGGGAAAGGCTTTCACCGTGCAGACATCACTCATTGATTTCATAATCCCCCATCTTCCCTTTGTGCAAAAGAAAGCTGATAAATTTATACCACCCTGCTCCCTGCTCATGGATGCTTCTGGAGGGGCACAGGGTGGCTTCAGGCAGCCCCCAAAGGGAGACAGTGAGCGTCTTCTGCCCAGCAGTGCATTGGCCCACATGAGGAGGTCACGGTGAACCCCCTCCCACCAGTGTTTCCCTTTTTACTCCAGAAGCTGCTGGTGTAATGTTACCCTCTGTGCTACCACATAAGTAATGCCACTCATGTGACCAGGATTTCCAGGTGTGGAATTTAAATTCTTTGCACCTTTGACGTTACTTCATGAGGGGGAGACACCATGGCCCCAGTCCCCACCAGGAGCCCAAGCTTTCAACACATCTGCAGAGTGGCTGAACAGTCAGGGCCACTGTCATGTTTTATATAACGCCACATTTTTTGCTTTGTTTTTGAAATGCCTGGTGCAGGTGTCAGCCTGTTTAAAGGGTACAGTCTGTGTGCACACCTCGCCTTCCCCGTGAGCGCACGAATTGTTACTGCTCAGAACGCATTGCCTTGGCGCTGCTGACATTTGTGTAGAACAGTGAGGTCTATTTTGCCAGCTATGACTTCAGCGTCATTCTCAATACCTTTAAAGATCAACCATAACAAAACAAAAAACGCTTCTGAATTTTATTGGCATGTGCTGACACAGGAAATATGAAATACAACCATATGAAATACACCTGTCATAACTGATCCTTCATTTTCTGAAAAAAAAAAAAAAAAAAAGAATAGAGGAGAAAAACCAAACAAAATAAAATTTAAAAAAAAATAATAATACAAGAGCAACCATAGAGAACTGCTCTGAACTTTAAGGCCACACTGAAACACAGGAATGACTCAAAAATAGCCTTGTCTGAAATAGAGCACCCAAGGTAAGTGTCACGAGGGAGGGCTCCCAGGCAGGGCAGGGCAGGGCAGGTGCCTGCTGCACGCATCACTCACAGGGTGAGAGAACTGCTCTGGAAAGAAGGGGTTAATATTAGCCGCGTGTTATACTCAGCGATGCCTTAAATAATCATCACATGGCTCCTGTAATCTGTTCCATGCTGTCAGCACTGGGTTAGTCATAATAATATCAGATAAGAGCTGTTCAAAGTGACATACTAACCAACATGAGAGCCACATGACTTTCTGGCTACATGGCTGTCCTTCACCTGAACTTTGGCTCAGACAGTTTTATACCAGCAAAAGCTGCGCTGGCGTCAGAGCCCCTTCCCTGCACGGGCAGTGGGAAACCACCTGCCCGCCCAAGCACCCAGCAGCCCTCCCCTGCAGAGGGGATGTTCTCCTGCTGGGACACCCTCTGGACATCCCCCTTCATTTTTTCTAAGCTGGCTGCAGGGTAAGAGAAGCACTTTTGGCACGGGGCATGCAGGGTGACTTTTCCTTTTTTTAACAGTACTTCCTGCCTCTCCCCTGCCTCCTTTGTTGCAGGCAGCCAAGCAGAGGAGCAGAGAGGCACAGCAGCAGGAGGGATCCTATCTGGGGAGGAGGAAGGAGGCAAAAGCTGGGGAGAGGAACATGGAGAGGTGCAGGTGCCACAAGGAAAAGCAGCAAGGCTGTGAGGATCTGCAGCAGGGAGGGCAAAAGTGGGCAAACTGCAGCAGTCAGAAGAGGGAAAGGAAATATTAGAAGCAGAGAAATTGGTGTGAAAAATTGAGTTAAAAAAAACACCAACAGAACTGGTTGTTGTATGCCTTGAAAGACACACCAAAAAAAAGAAAATGCAAGAGCATTCCAGCACTCAAAAGGTGCCCACGGCCAGCCCCAGAGACAGGGAACAACTTCCTCTGTACCTTATGAACCAGCTCCTACTCATCACTTAGCTGCCACGTCAGCCCAGGGGGAGTTAATGTGATCTCCCCAAATAGCTGTCTGCTGTTTTCTTTTTTAGGCAAGAGAGTTGCCTTTTTCTGTTTGTGGGTGTAAAATTTCCTGCACAATCATGCCTTGGTATTCCAGGAGGCTAAATAAGTACAAACAATTAATAACAGCAAGCCCAATCCAGCAGCAGGCTATAAACTGGTGCTGAGCAAACCAGGGAAACGGTACAAATACCCTGTTTATAGAAGAGACGAAGGGAAATCCATTGCTGTGTTACAAGAGATGTGAAGACATCTGTCTTGACAAGTATCATGTTATCCTGCCACAGCTCCAGTGGCACAAGACTGCTCGTGTCCTACGGCTCCACTCTCAGGCTCTACTAGGGTGCATCTCAGTAAACAGCAAAGCTCCAGCAGCTGCCAGCCTGGCCACACGGTGTGGAGCAGCTCTCTGGAAAAGGCAAGGGGGACAGCTGCACCACCAAGAAATGAGAAGAGCTGAGCAGGCTAGTGCAGAGGATCAGCTTGAGGAAAGGGCAAGGGGAGGAAAAGGAAATGTAGAAAGGAACTGATGGGTGAAGGAAGGGAATTCAAGGGAAAAAAGGTAAACTGAGTGAAAAAAACTGGGGAAAGAAAAAAAGATAGGGAAGCACAGCATTAGAGAGAGGTTAAAAGAAAATGGAAAAACAGTGCCAAAATGTATTTTGTTTTATTTTCCTGAATTATCTGTTCCCTTATAAATTGCAACACACTCCATCTGTACGGCTTAAACCATCAAGTTTTGCCCCCTGAGGAGGAGATCTGGATTTTGAATCTTACTGCCAAGTGTCCAGTAAGTGTTCACCTCTGTAACATCAACCTGCCGTGAGCATCTAACACACCCTCATACAAGACCCCTCTAAACCAAAAAAGGATGGTGTCAAACAAGTTTGGTGAAGCTAGGGCATTCCAAACAGAAGGGAGAAAAAGGCAAGTGTTTGGTACCCATCTGCCAACAGTCAGCTCAGGCCAGCTGCAGAGGCTGCTCATACCGATCTTGTCCTGAAGACAAGGGGCGGCTGGATTAGGCCCTGGCTTGCCAAGAATGATGATCAGTCTCTCACCCATTCAGCAAGACACCTTCAGCAGAAAGAAAAACTGCATAACAGAAAGACATTCCTTCCCTGGCACTTGCAAGTCTCTTGAGTATTACGTAAATATCTGCTCTCCTAGGTATTCGAGTTAAGGAAAAGGGGTGCTCACATTAAGCCCTGCATACAGAGGCTGGGTTGCATACAGTCAGTGGACATAAACTGGTTCCTCTTGGCTCAGCTGAAACTTGAATCATTTGATGGACATATCTGTCTTGTTCTCTTCACTGCACAGGGAACCAAAACCAACTGTGTTCGTAAGTCCTTAATTAAACTGAACAAATCTAGGGCCATGAATTTGTTTCATAAGATTAGCTGGCCTCAGTTCCTGCATTGTTTTTGTGAACAATCTCCTCTAGGATACAGTCTGGATACCTTGGGAAGTCTTGCTGGTGTCATCTCCAAAGCCAGTAACTGAAACCCGTGTGTGTTTTCTCTTCTGCTAATGCAGGTCAAAACCGCTGTTACACAACAGTGAAACGGCTGGAAACAGCTCCGTGCTTTTTTAAGACCTCTAACCATAGGCAGGGTGCTAGGATGCACTCACATCTCCCTCCATGAGAGGTAGGAGGTATGTTTGCCCACTTCTCTTACTGAGCTGCGCAGAATTTTGTTCCAAACTATGCCATTTATTATTCATTATTATTTAATGGGACCAAAGAATGCAGTATGTGTAACCAAGAAATGTGCCAAGTAATGTTCTTTCTTTTAATGGCTAGATCAGAAAGAAGTTTATGGGGCTGGTGCTGTCAAAGACAGTAATCACATTTGCCCCTAGTCCTCTGCAGCAAACCTTACTCAACCACATGTTTTAAATCTTTATAATCAGGGACCAAAAGGTGTGCTAGACATCTTAAGTTCACTTGTCTTTATGAGCTTTTTTCCCTTTTCAAATAAATGCTTTTGGAAGACATTTCTCTAAGCCAACTTGCAGTTGAGTGCTTAACATAGCATCTTGAGTACTCAAACAGTCCTTGGAGAACACTCTTCCTACTCTCACTCTAAATGCATGCAGTGGGTGATGGAAAGGCTCTTAAACATGCCAGAAAAGGGACTGTTTTCTGATTTTTCTCTTTTCTCCTTGAGTTACCAGCTGCTTTGTCAACAACCAGATATCCCTCACTCCCCTCCCTGCCTTGCCCCCAGTAAGATTTGCAAATGTCTCTAGAAGTTGTAAAACTAGCTCTAGCAGGATATGCATTCACACTAATGCTGAAGACTCTCAACTGTGATAATTTAGCAGATCATTAATCCCACTCTCTAAAGGAGACTGTAAAGCAGAACTAAATATGCAAATCCTCTTGTGCTTTAAACTTGCATCTGTCTGTCCGTCCATCCAACTATCTATCTATTGTAGTGGAATTCTCCTAAGATCACGCTGTATTCTAATCCATTAATGTAGCTCAACTGGAGCATACAAGATTAAATAATATTTTTTTAAAAAGATATAAAAATAACATAGAGGCCTCTGTACAGTGGGCAGTCCCTCAGACTTTATGATCTCCACTGCACGTGCAGAAAGGGGGTGCGCCCCGTACTGGGGGTGAGTAAATTAGCCTTTTACCTCCACCCACTGACATTCAAACACCTATTACTGTAAGGCACAAGTGCAAATGAGGTGGGTGGCCTCTTTCTAGTCCACTTCACTGCACTGCAATGCAATCTGGCATGACCTCCAATTCCTATTCAGGACAACGAACACTGTGGTATCTGGGGGTTTGGGTATTCTGGCATGACTGCAGGTGGTATGCTCGCGCAGTAACTACCTGCACAGTGCCTGGGGCTAGACATTTTGCTCACATGAGCAATAAACTCTCTCAATCAAACGTAACTAAGTGTATAATTTACTATTTGCAGCTATTCTAGCATGGAACTATTCCTGCTTTAACTTAGATTCTTTTAGGTTTTCCTTCTGGCTTTAAATCAGAATCTTAAATGAACATTTAAAAATGTAATGATCTTTGCTCCTTAAAAATTGCAGTATCAACGTCGATGGGGCACCTTCACAGCGAGCACTGCAGTGACTTTTAAGATGCAGCACAAATAAGACTGCTAGCAAATGCGAAGCAACCTTGCGGGTGAGAACTCAACAAGCAGTCCTGGACCCTACCATACGTATGCAATGTCCAGGTGGCAAGAATGTCCCCCATCTCCTGAGCAGGTCTGCAGAGCAAAATACAGCAAAAAGAATATGCAAAGCTCACAGAACCTAACCCAGTGGAAAATACCAGTTCCTGCTTGAACCACAGGAGCTCTGGAAGGCAAGAGATGCCTTATTTGTGTTCAGGGGAAAAAGGGGCACTGTGCAGATGGGGAAGACCCAGCTTCAGCAGTTTGTGTCAGAGAATAACAGATTTATTCTTGGTTGGAAAGCCCTGTGGGGAGTTGCAGCAATCTTAAGGCTGAAACTAACACTATCTCTCCAACAGCCACAGGACTCCACTCCTGTCTGGAAGTGCAGCTGATGCTCCCATATGGGATTTAGCTGCTGGCAGAGAAACTCTCTGATTTGCTACAGAAATCTCCACTCTCCTCCCTCAGCCACTTCAGTGTACCGTGAGGAGAGCTACTCATCTAGGGAGACCTAATGGACTGTGTCTGCCTCCTACACCTTTATAACCCTCCTAATTCCCTCACTGAAAAGCTCATGTCTAGAATATTCCTCTGAGAGGCTTTTGGTCTAAGGAACTACTTGGGCTTACAGAAGGTCCACTTCTGGTGCCCCAGTGCTCCAGCAGAATCTGGCACAGTAGAGCTTGCCACTTGACTTGATACATCAGAATCCAACAGAATAATGATTGAGAACTGTGGATATACCCTTATGTCTTGAACACGGAAGAAATTACCTACCCATGCTGTGGGGCATTTGTGTGCATGTGTGGGCAAACAAGGACTTTTGTATTTTCTTATATATACAATAAACCTGCAAGCACGCCAGAAAGGAAGCAACATAATCTGAAATATCATCTAGACTTTTTTCCTTCTCTCCAGCCTGCTACAGGCAATTTCCTCTTCCCACTGTTCATGCCAAGATCCCCTGGGTTCAACTCAGCTACTTGAGCTAGACCAGGAGCACGATTTGCTGTGCCCACTGGATGGTCCAGTGACCACCAGGCAATGGAAGTAATGCAATACTTGAATCATTTCATGTCAGACATACAGGACAACACAAGTAATTGCTTTACGGTGGCGTATTAAGGTAAACAAACAAATGCATATGGCTATTGTTTTTGCTACTGAAACCACAGATTAAAGTAATACACAAATATGGGCCTTTGGCATATTGACACTTCTAGCTAATGAAGCAGGACATGGCTTTTGTTGGAAGTGTTTGATGAGACAGAAGAAAAAATGCATATATAAATGTATATGTGTATATATATATAAAACCTAAAAATACACAAGATGCAGCTAGATTCACAAGTAAGAAAAGGAATAGTAGAAGCAAGCACTATAATTAGTTTTGAAAATAATTTCAATATAGAATGACAATAATGCTAAACCAGCTCCCTAAACTCTGCCTCAAACAATGTGGCTATTGTCTTCTTGTAATCCCATGGTGCAGGTCAGGAAGCACTGGGCTTTGTCAGTGAGCACTGATGTATGAACTCACATGGAGTTTTTGTATCTTTACACCTTGTATCTACATACACACAAAGAAAAGAATATAATTTGTTTACTAAATACTTCATACTGGGGGGAAATTGGTAATGGAGAGGGAGATAGAGAGGTAGAGGAAGGAAGGAAGGAAGGAAGGAAGGAAGGAAGGAAGGAAGGAAGGAAGGAAGGAAGGAAGGATCTGATATATTTGTGTGCATATCTTTTCTCCTACCAACTAAAATGGCAATAGAAATCCTACCAAAGCTGCAAATATTCAATGCTTAAATATTATTGTTGTTTCCCATTGTGCCTGGGTCTATTCCAATATGAAACAGCTCAGAAATTAAAAATAGGAACAATAGGGACTTCAAAAAATTAAATCCTCACTCACAATGCACACAAACACATTAAGCTATTTATTTTTATGATATGTGTCAGCTCTGCATTGGGATAATTTCACAAATAACTCTAAATGTGTCCCATGCTCTATTTCATGCATGGGGTATTCAGAAGAACAAGAGTTTACTAACCATACACCATTATAACCACAAGAAATTGTAGCGTTTATTTTTTTTTTTCTGCAATAGTTCAACATGATTTTAATTATATATGAAGTAAAATTTGAATAATTAGCTTTATAAAAAGCTGCCATTTACTTCAGTAAGTGTTTAGCTCTTTTCCTCAGAAAATGAATCACATCCATCCAAATTTCAAACTCACAACAATGAGCTGCTCAAGAATACAATGCAACCTATTCTGAAAGCATCTTCTCATCACTGAAGACAAGGAGTTTACAAAAGTGACAGTAAAAGTAAGCAAGCAGTCTTACTCAGTCTGCTATCTAAAGGATCATCCCCAAGTCCATCTACTTGGTGTTTGTGTGCCACAGGCATTATATTGAGGGGGCATTTTATAGATTACTACAACATACTGCATAATGCTGCATGCAGTATGGCTGAAAGCAAAGTAGAAGAGCTAATAATTCTGCTCTTATAACACCAGCATAAAATGTACCCCTGCGAAGGGAAAGATTAGCATTAATTGCCTGTTGTCAAATTTATCATTTCCCACAATTTATTAGAAGTTTTGTGCATTGCAGCACCACCAGAACAAGTTTGTGAGTACTGCAATACACCAATCTTTATTCTCCCTTTGGCAAATTAATGCAGATATTTTGCCTTATGATAATTCCTAATTAATAAGAGGTTTAGGAAGAAGTCCCACTCATTTGGAACTCCAGTGTTACTATCATTCATTTGAAATTCAACTCTTAAGTGAAAAAAAAAATAAAATATATGCAGCTCTCTTTACCACATCCCATTTATTGCAAGAATACTTAATATTAGTAAATTGGTCCCTTTGGGAATCTAAATGTAGGCACATATAATAATACAAGTTGAAAACCATAATTCTATCGTAATCACTTCTCCTTCTGCGTTGTTGGTTTTAGGTTTGGGGGGGAGGTTTTTTTGGAGGGGAGAAGTTGTTAATTCAAAAAGGAGACTTCTGCACTGAGGATGTACAGTAGGATTTGCCTATTTACATAAACAGTTTAAGTTTGAAGTGCAAGCTCATTCATGCACAAATAGCCCTTTCACATATTAAATTCTTACATGTAAAGCTAGAGAGCTAAAAAAACTTCTGCACTACAGATTCAATTCAGGTAGTCTGTACAATTTTCTGCATAAAAGACCTTTAGGTCAGCCTGAAAACTACTTGTGAATGATTTAAAATATAGGAAAAATAATACAAGCCTGTAGATCAAAGCCTGGGGCTATATTTTCAAAAGGTGTTTAGTGTAGGTGACTCATGTGCACAGTATGTTCTTACATCCTCCAGGTTTTTGAGCAGTGGTAAAAAAAAAGGCAATTTTAACTCATTCTGAGTCTGCAACTTTAATAAGTGAAAAAAATTATGAGGTGGATTCCACAGTCAGCTAGAGCTTCCCACACAGTGCACTCCAGTGAGCAGGAAAGAAGGGTACGCGCAGGGGAACGACAACCGTGAAGAGGCTTAACCTGATTTCCTAGTTTGTGTTTGCAGCCCTGCTGACGCACGCCCGAGAAAGCCGCTCGCATGAGATCTGCCGAGGTGTCGCTGCAGGGATCTCGTCCCCTGCCACCCGCTCCCGCACCCTCCGCCGCGCAGGGAGCGTCTCCTGCCCACGGCCATCAACGGGGGCTGCAAACCACCACTGAGGCAAGAGTGACGGGGCAGCAGCTGGCCTGATGCGCTCCTCGGAGGCACTCGGCACTCACATTTTAAAATAGCCAGGTTTTCCACAAGAGAAAAGGAGGGGAGGAGAGAGTATTGTCTTTCTTTAAAAGGATAGCACATTAGTGACGATGTTTTTTTGTTAGATCCCAGTTTGTCTAGTTGGGGAATTTATGGACTTTTAAAAATAGATTTTGCCAAACAATTGTGTGGGCAACTGCTGACTTGCAGTCTGCAAGATATCTTTCCGTCAGCCTCAGGAAGATTAAAGCAGGTTCTATTTTCATCACAAGGGAGCTAAGGATGTAGGCACAAAGGAGAAATTCACTTTTTGTCCACATCAAGCTGAGCCTCTTGCCAGACGATGCAGCATTCACTGCAACAATTGCCAACATAATGTGTTGCCTTCTATAGCTCCTTCAGGTTGAAGAATAGCCTTGTACTGCTACATGTAGAGAGCAGGAGAATTTCCCAGTCCCTGGGTCTGCAGTTTAACACCAGGACAATTTCTTTCCTGATTTTGCATGCCAAAAAGCTGACAGAAAAGTAACATTGGCATACAAAGGAGTAACATCTCCCTGCATCACATGTGTGTGAGAAAGGAAATAGAGATGAAAATAAAGCATCCTCTGACAGATCACAGCGTTACGTATTCTTCTATCTTCATTTAAGTCCTGATCCTAATCTCAGCAGTATGATGCTCAGAGAGAAAAGCAAGTCATAGCCTGGCATCTACCCCTCTTAGATGGAAGAGGGGGAAAGGAGCCCTGCCAGCATATCTGTACAAGACAAACCTTGCACTAAATACGGCAACAGGGATTCAGGAATGAAAATGATCTTCTCAGTCATCAAATCCAGGCCCCTGGTGTCACAGGCTACAATGTGATGCATTCCCTCTTGGAAAGCAATCACCAGCTTCCATAAGAAAAATCCCCTGCTACCATCAGCAGCAGGCTCTTCCAGAACTTCACTGTTCATGGTCTGAACTTTCTCCAATTTTCAACCTGCCTTTACTCGTGGCTAGTTTATACCCTTTTATTCTTGTGGTAACATTGTTTTGTAGCTTGAACAGTCCTTTCCCTCGGTGGTGTTTATCCTTCTGAAGTATTTATGGTAAGCAATCAGATCCTCTCTCTGCCTTTGTTTTGCTAGGCTATCCGAGCCAAGCTCTTTAAGTCTCCTCTCACAAGACAGGCTCTCCATTCCTCTGATCTTCTTGGGACCCATTCTAAACTGAATTTATCATTTGTGCACACAAACGACCTGAATTGAACATGGTTTTTTTGATGGGGTCACATCACTAAATAAGCCGTGGAAATAGCATAAGCAGAAGAGATATGGGACCAGATCTCTGGGATGTTCCTGTTATTCTTGAATACATAGACTCATAAATGTATTTGGCATTTACTGCCTCAAAATAAAGACATAAATATATTAAAACGCAAGTATTTAGACAAACAAAGACAGGAAGCTTTTCCTTTGCTTAGCAAGGAAAAAACCATCATTTTACCCTGAACCTAAATGAAATTTCAGAGACAAAAGTTTACTGTGCAATCTACTAAACTTAAACCACAGCTGTGCTCCCATGAAATATCATCCCCCTGTTTATAACAAAGTAAGGGCTCTATGCCACAGTTCCTATTTCAAGCTCTGATATATTTTGCATGAAGTGCAAAATGTAAAAGCAAACCTGGGGAGAAGACCAGCATCTCTACGTTAGCAGCTGTATCTTTTTCAGTTTGGTCAGACCTGTTCTGCTGCTGCAAGAGAAGCAAACACAGAGACCAAAAAGCAGAGCAGCTCACCAAATTCCTGATGAGGCAACTGAACCTCCCTCACTTGCAAGCACATGAGAAACAGGTAAATTTAAGAGTCTATTACGAAGGGCCCCAAGCACAAAACTAAAGTAAACAAACCAGGCAGTACCATACAGGTAGGAATTGTATCAAGGCATGCCAAAAATCAGCAGGATTTCAGCAACATCCCACATACGGCTGCAAACACTCGTGCCAGTTAATTAGCAGTGGCATTAAACGAGAAAAAGGACACTGAGCAGGACACTGGGGTTAACCTTACCCTATGTGCCCTGTGCCATATGATCTTTTATTCCATCTGTTATCAACATACCTCAAGAGATTAATCCAATACTCATAATTTTGAATGAGCAGATACCATTTTGTTACTCCATATCATACTTCAAGTCTCAAATATTCAGTGTCTGACTGACAGCCTGAAGAAGTGCCACAAGGTTAAATGACAGCCTATCAATTTTTCAAGGGCAAGAAACCCTTTATGAGACATTCAGAGGTTTTTCCTTCTAGCATTTTTCCATTGTTTGCCTAACCTAAACCTCAAGCATACACCAGAGTTTAAGGACATGCTGCTGTAACAGAAACCATCAGTCAACAATGAAAAAAACATCTCAGAAAGATGTACCATATGCCCATCCTGAAAACACGCACCACTTTCGGTAGTCATACGAGATCTCATTGGCTCTGTTTCTATGGCAGAGCCACTGCCATTAGTTACACCATGCCCAGTGTTGGCACCCACTCCTGAACTCAAGCACAGCCCTCCCAGCAGCTCTAGAGGGGACTTCTAGGGGCACCACTCACCACAAAGGCACCTTGCTGCTCTAACCCTGATAAAAAGCTTTACACCACACCAAGGACAGCACAAGAAAACTGACAGCTTTACTGGCCAGGATAATGCAAGGGGAAGATGAAGCTACGACAACCCCCATGCTCAAGGAGCTGCTCTACTGGACTGTGAGCAAGGGGAGCCAGACAGAAACACACAGCCAGGCGCAAGCAACGCTACTTTTCTTTATAGGAGGAGACAAGTGATTTCCTGGCATATGTGCCTTGGAAAGTACCAGCAGGAATGTATGAAGATTGCCTGGGAGCTGGCAATGCCTGTGAGCGTGGGACCCGCGCTGGAAGGGAAGCTGCATGGTGCCCCTTGTCCACCCACGTGAGAGTCACTTCTGGCATGCAGGCTGGGCAGTGCTTCCTGCCTCGTCCTGCCCGGCACCCAGACCGTACAGGACAGGAGCTGGACAAACATCAACAGCAGCTTTTTATCAGCCACTGGAAATAGTGCCAGTTAGCATCAGCAAGTCATTAATCTGGTGTTATGTTGTAGGTCAAAATGTCCTTCTGTTTAGACCTTATTGTCAAAGTCTTCTGCTTCTTCAGCAACATGATTTAGTGTTTGGAGCGATGTAACTTCATGTCACTGTCACTTTTGCTGCATGTGTTCTGCTCTTTGCCTCTGAGACATCTTGACACATTGATATACAAACCAGAGATGCAAAGATGGTTGTAAATACTGCACTAGGATCCATTCCTAAAAAGTTGAAGAGAATCTAACACAACTAATTGCACACGTACAAGGAAGAGATTGATGTGAGAAATTCATAAAGAAAAAATATTGCATTAATAAATTAAGAGCTGCAACATGTCTAAAGTTCAGCTGTATCGACTGCTAGAACATCTGAATGATTGCTATAATTACTGTAGATACCAGTACCACTTTTCAATATGGCCTCTTGTGCGTGCATTGTCTTTCACATCTCTGCAGCAGCATTACAGCTTCAAATGCAACTGTTGCTGAATTTAAGTCAGAGTGCCTGGAAGGCAAGTGCTGTATTTTATACTGCTATGCTTCTGGTGCTTAATTGGGTCCTAAACTAAATATGCTGAATATATACTTAATTAAATGTGCTAAAGAAATATTCTTGGTGCATTTAGAAAAGATTTGTTTGGTCAACTAAGATGTTTTGCAACTGTAATTGCATTATTGTTATTGGCATTTTTAAATCACTCTCTGCATTTCCTCTGGAATAAATGTCTTAGTAGCTCAACAGTATAATGTATTGCTATGCTACAAAACTGGAGGAACACATTATATATTCATGTACACTTGGCTTTAACCACTTACAGTATAACAATGAAGTAAAGATTATTATGCAGTAAGTTTGCTGAACCATCATCCTTTTAAACCATAAATATACTTGGCATAAACCACAACATCCACCCAGTAAGAAATTGGGTAAACAGAACTCACTTATATTTTGAAATTGAATGGACAGTTAAAACTGAAATAACTGGGCAAATAATAGCATTTCAAAAATACAAAGTATAGTTCACAAACTATGGTATAACACAGCCTATTTCTCTTGCAGTACAGGCAAGAGAGAGTTAGTATCATGCATGTTTCTGACACCTATAAGTTGAATCAAAACCAGGTTTTGATAGTGGATTTAAATAGCTAAAATTATAAAAAGATATGAAGTACCTTTATATTAAATTTTCTGAAACATCATCAACACTGCAGCAGAGCAAGGGAAATCCAAATCCATTTTATCAGCTTTTAAATGTAACGTATGTTATCTCTGTGATAATATCTTCTGTCAAACTGGATCCAGGACATTTACTTCCTCAAAAACCACAATCAAAAACAAAACCAAGGAACACAGGACATTAGAACAGAAAAAGAATGGCCTTTAGAACAAACTGACTGTACTGAATGTGGATGGGGAAAAAAAAAAAAGCATGTTTAAATTTGGCACTCTAGCAGCTTTGTAATGTTCAGGGATTTTTCACTGTTTCTGTGTATTGCAGTTTTGGTAATAGGCAAATCCCAGGCATATGCTTGCATAACATCGAACATATTTGGTTTTAGCATTAATAATTTCTTTAATTACTTTTTTATCACTTGTGTCATGTTTGAAATTTTCCATTCCATCATTCACATTTTATACTTTTTAATCTCTTGAGAACCTTCTCTTCAATATTTTGGGGTATTTCACATGGCATGAAATAATAATAGCTACAATATAAATCAGCTGACAAGATTCAAGTTCAGAAGGCACGGGAAGCAATCCTGCTGGATGTGGTACATCTCTTGACAACAGATCTGATTTTGTGTCGTGTCTGAGGGAGGGGGACAGGCCATGCCCCAGCCTAGCAAAGCTTTTAAGCACACACTAAACTTTGAGCATATGATTACTTTAAATTACTTCAATAGGATTATTCACATACTTAAATTAAATGCTCTTTTAGATTTCAGACCATAGGCATGGCACAGTGTCCCTGCAGAGGCTACCAAAATGCAGAGGGTATGTGGGAGAGGAGGATGAGGCACCTGTAGGTATTTTCAGGACGTCATACAGCACCCAGGTGAGACAAGGCAAAGATGTCTTTTAACATCAGTTGGAAGCTGCAGCTGCTTTCCATTGCCATGATGGGTGCCTCCAGGGTGTTTTTTTTTAAAGCCTGTTAAAAATGTATTCATAGAAAGTCATCCTTTTGTAGAAACAGAGTTATTGATCAGGAATCTCTCTTTTCAACTCACATTTTATCCAGACAAAACCCATTCTTCTTATGAAGCTACTCACTTCATTGTTTGGTACTGGATGCTTTTCAGTAATTTTGGGGTGGGGAGGTGGTACTTTGCCAAGAGAAGACAAAAAAAGACCCCATCTGCTGTAAAGAGGAAAACCTTGCCCGTGTTCTGATTTTCAGGACTTTTAAGTATTAAAAAATAAAAAACACTCTTCTTTTTCTTTTGCTTAAGACAGAATAGCAACTCTATACTATTTCATGGCCAGCTTTTGATTCCTGATTGTCCACGGCAGCTCTGTTATGCACTTGTACAGACCTTGGCAGACCAAAGGCTGGATGGATCTGGGAAAGGGAGCTGCCCTTTAAATAGACAGCACAACTGCACGTAGGTTGTTTGGGGATTTACGTGGCAACCCCTGAAACTATATTAATGGGAATTAAAGGTGTAAAGAGATACCAGCAATCCAAAGCGGGGGGGGGAAAAATCTTTGATGTTTCTTCAGCATTAGGATCAACACAGAATAACAGCATGTACATGGTAGCTTTCACAGGTAGAATGAAATATAAAGCCCTTTTATTTAATATACTTGATTTCTCCCAATGAGAACTACCATGTTGAAGATGGTTCTAAGAAACAAAGACATGTAGCCATTGCTGCTCAGGGTGGTTTAAAATTTGTCTGTGTCAACATTTTAAAGCTAGTATGAAGGCATTTGTTAATTTTGTACTACTGAAGATCCCAGAAACTTGCAAGGATCCATAAGCTCCTTCAGTCTGTACAGAATGTGCCAACAGACCATGTTGTATTCCCAACACCCGAGACAGAATCATAGAGTTTTGCTGCAGTCTTGGTACTTTCACTATGTGTCACTGTGCATCAGCATTAGCTGAAGAACCGAGAGGAAGGCTAACAGCAGAGAGAAAAGTAGAATCAGTGATTTTTTTCATGAAATGTTACATCTCTTTTCCATATATTAGGAAAAGGTTATGCTCCTTTTGCTCGTAATTATAAAACAAGAATATTAATACTACAAAGGTTCAGCATAAATCAATTTCAAACTGCTAAATTTATTAGGCAGTGCTTGTAATGAATTATATGAAATGGGTAACAAATCCAAGGCTAGGATTTTTTGCTGATACTTTCTAATTGTGTCAAAAACACTAGATAACATTTATGTTTCTGTTAAGAACTGCTAATTTTTTTGCACCTTACAACCCTTGGAAATGCATTTCCTTATCTGCAGAGAATACTAAACAAAACTGATTTATGTAACCAGAATTGTGTTTAAAATGAATAAAAATTACTTATGATGGCATAAAAATCTCAAACTAAAATACATTTAGAATTTTTAAATGTGCAGGGGAGCTATTTTAAAGGCTACCCTAGATTAACAGTTGTTATTACTCCTGTTCTTGTAATTATTGTTACTATTAGTATTAGTAGCATCAACATAATAATATACAAAGAAGGGGTACAAAACAAACAAACAAACAAACAAACAAAAAAACCCCAAAAAACCCAAACCCAGAAATCCTTGAAGTTGCCTTGTTTAGGGTATGAACTAATGCCTACTAAAGAAGTCTCAACAAATATTTCAGATACGCTGTTAAGAATTAATCAAAAGATTGTGGTGATTTATTTTCAATTCTATAATGGTATTTTAAAGAGTACTGCTATATTTCTATTATACCTATATATATATATATGTATATATATGCATTTCTAGTTTAGACTTAACGCTTGAATGCAGCAGTTCAGAGAAAATCCCTTTAATTAGCAGATAGTCCAGCATGCTGGGTAGGCTTTCCCATCTGAGAAAGAAAGAAAAGAAAGAAAGAAAGAAAAGAAAGAAAAGAAAGAAAAGAAAGAAAGAAAGAAAGAAAGAAAGAAAGAAAGAAAGAAAGAAAGAAAGAAAGAAAGAAAGAAAGAAAAGAAAAGAAAAGAAAGAAAGAAAGAAAGAAAGAAAGAAAGAAAGAAAGAAAGAAAGAAAGAAAGAAAGAAAGAAAGAAAGAAAGAAAGAAAGAAAGAAAGAAAGAAAGAAAAAGAAAGAAAGAAAGAAAGAAAGAAAGAGGAAGGAGGAAGGAAGGAAATTTTTCTATCTGATGTAATGTTTTACTGCAATACTTTTATTCATATGTGGATATTTTAAAATATATTTTAAAAGATGGAGGATATTTCTGTTAAAATGCAAAGGTCTAGGTATTTTTAGCTTGATGCACAGGAGTTGTGCAGAAATCTCAGGAGCTCTAATGAGAGGATACCTAACCAGTTTGTTGCAGGGATGTGTCCAAAACCCAAAACTGCTGTAGCTTGTGTCCCAGTATTGGCAGTTATCTGTTGAGCAGACTGACAGGAAGAAAATAAGCAATATGAAGAAGTCTTCCTTCTCTGTCTGATCAGAGAAGAAAGGTAAATAAATGGCATCATGGTGATTGAAGGGGAGGTATCACACACCACGTAGTCACACAGAATGAACCCTGCAGAGAGTGAGAAGCTCCTCTTTTTGACAATGAACTAGGCAGGCAAGTGAGGGGACACCTGGTCATTTAAAATGCCGCAGGATTGGAATGTCAGGCCCATTCGCCAAATTGCTGCTGCAGTTTGGAGCCAGAAGATGTAAAATGTGTTTCCCTTATGCATTTCAGCTGTTGTGCTGTATCACAAGGCACTCTGGGCTGGAATGTGAAAACAAAGCATTGCACTGGATTGTTTTCCCACAGTTCCTACCAGCTTTCACACTGCAAAAACCCATCTGACAAATACTGTCATTAGTGCATTACCTTCAAATTAGGACTAATAAAGTCCTGTCCCAGCTTGACATGAATCAACACATACTTTTTTGTAATTGCATAATGCACAATGTTAATTTCAGGAATTGCACAGGTGACAGACTTGTGGGTATGGTAAGTACATCCAACCTGTAAAACCCAGCATGTACTGGTAATGAAGAAAAGCTTGCAGTTTTTCTTTGTCTGCCCCAACTCACATCAGCAGTATACATCACCCATACTAGTCACTTCCTGCCCTTTTCCCCAGCAATTCTTTCAACTCCTCTGAAAGGTGATTATACGAACAGTGCCTGACAGAGACCACTAGCACCTCACACAACCTTCTCATTACTCCTTATCCTCCCAGTCAGAACCACAGCATGACATTTTGGTGCCCTTGGTATCTTCCACCCAATGTTTGATCTGTCTGGGCTGCTCTCGTCTCCTGCAGCACCTCTCACCTGGCCCTGTGGCATCACCCTGTCTACTCCTGGTGCCCCACTCAACCTACACTTCATATGGCTCTGCCACTTCTCACCAACAGCTGGTCACACTTAAGATCAGAAAGTCCCAGTTAAGTCTCTTTCCATACACAGACACTGCTCACACACTTTTTGTAGAGAAAACCTCTTCACTATTCAGCTGTATGTTCTACAAGCGAATGTCCAAATGCAATGGCATTCATCACAAGGAGTTACGGGAAACATTTACACTAATTATGCTTCTGTCTAAATTAGTTACTAGTCTTAGATTATAGTTAAAATACCAGAAGGATTTCTAAAACAATAGATTTTTTTGCTACTTAGTGGTTTTTATCAGACAGATAATGGGAGACAAGAAATAAATAAACTCAGGGAGGTACAATTACATCATCTTACTCTTTTGGCATGATAAAGAAAATGGTATTCACTTCCCTCCCCAGAGTGCCATGAGGCTTATTCCATTAAGGTTTGTCAAGTGCTTGGTTGGAAGGCCTTGTAAGTGCATGGTGTTATTAGTAAATATTAAATAGAAAACCAGATTCTAATTATCAGGATAAACAGGCTAAGTTCTGCTTGGCTAAATGCCCTTGGGAGAGGAACCCAAGACCACCAGCGTGCTGTAGTACTTTGCATCCTTATTAGATCCAACTCCTCTTAGCCTCCAAAGGATCAGGTTTGCTCAGGTGCAAACCCACCAGAACTAAAACCCATCATCCCTATCTCTTCCCCAACACTGAATAAAAATTTTAGTCCCACTTTAGGGTGTATTATGCATATTAGAACGATGTAATTTATTTTTCAGGCATCCCCACACCTGCTTATCACCGCGTACAGCTGGGACAGAAACACAGCACACAGGTAAAGCACACAGGACTCTGCTCATTCACAAGTGGGGATCTCTGCCCCTCTGAGTAAAAGGTTCACAGTCTCATCTGTCACTGGGCTTGTGACTGCCTTGCTCCTTACAGCCCAGCACCAGAAGGAAATTCCTGTTTCACGGTCTTTCTGCCTTTTGCCACAACAGAGAGAGAAAAAATATCACCCTGTAAACATTTCACCACAGATAAAAGAGACATACAAAGCATTTGTGTTACACTGCATTAATGAAGCGTAATTAGAGATAAAACTGCCCTTAATACCATGTGTGGGTAAAGGTCTAAAATATTTTTTGCATTGATCACTCATGATTTTAAAACTTATGTCAACTGATAGCTTTGGTGGTGGGTTTTTTTTTACCTTTGCTGTCAAGCCAAGCCTGTGCTGGGCACAGCCATCAGGGGCTTTACATCTTCCTGAGCATGCTATGCAGTCTGATGGCATCTCTTGCATAAAAGGCAAAGACTGACAGGGATTCAAAGGAGACACAATTGCTGCAATAAAGAAGCTTCTTTCACATCAGGGGAAAAAGGTGGGGATGGATAAAGCTCTGGAAAATAACAGCTCTGGTGGGTAGAATAAGAATCCTAGTAAACACAGAAGGCCCTGCACAAACAGGGTCATCCGGTTTTTGGGGAGCAATAATTTTGCCAGCTTTAAAAGACCTTTAAAGGGAGCCAGGCAACCTGTGCCTTTCTCCCAAAGACTGTGCACAATACAGAGCCCCCAGACTGCAGGTGAGGTGTATTAGCTAGCTCCTAGCCATGTATTTTGTTTGAAAAGAAAACTGCATTCACTGTGCTCAGCATTAACAATTTCACAACTGCAAAGATAGTAAGTTTTTTCCTACCAGGAGTAAGATCAGTGATATTTTGAAAATGTAAATTTTGGATTACGGTGGCCTCTCCCTAGTGCAGACTACTTACTGAAAAGCAACATTTGCAAGACTGATGGTTTGGGCTTTCATACAAAAATCTCTTACTAGAAACAGGACTTGAAACACCAGCAGAACAACTGGAAGCACAAACATTAAGTGTGGTGGTTTGCAACATTTCTACCTGTCTTCCCCAAAATCCTTAACAACAGGCTGAATTCAAACAAACAAACAAATAAACAAACACACTGTGAAGAAGTAACATCAGACTCCATCAATAATCTGCACTGAGTGATTCTCAGAATGGAAGACTTTCAGTCACATCTCTTCCCCACTGAGATGGAGGGAGACTTGGAAGCCTGTCTCAGGTACACCTCGGTAGCCAAGCTGCATGGAGAGCTTGGTTTTAAGAGAGAAATTGCCATAGATGCCCATTTATTATGCCTCTATTCATATAGTAGCTATAGATTCACTACAGCCCTTGCAAGCAAGCCCTTGTTCTGCAGCTACGACGTGGTTAGGCACGAGCTGAGGCATCCTGAAATGGTGGCACCATCTCCTGCTTTTCAGAAACCACCTTCCAACACTAAGCAGCCTGAATCGGGAGTATGGACTGAATTGGAACCATGCAATTTTTAATGTGTCTACTTATTGAATTTTTAATCTGCAGATTATTGACTGTATGGACTGTAATGGCTTTGAACAACAGGGTGAGTGTGTATGCCAGACATCTGAAGTAATTCTATGTGAAAAGAGATGGCAAATTGCTGGAGCCTTTAATTACACAATTATTTAATAGTATTAAGGGCGGGCCTGAAAAAACAGAATACTCTCCCCCTGCACATTTATCTACATCTCAATAAAATGAAATGCGATTTGTGTGAGGGGAAGTGAGCAGTGGCTCTGAATATATATGCTGGTATGCAACATCTCTGAATGGGTTGGTATGAAAAGATGGACCATAAAGAAGTGATGGTTTTCAGTACATGGGATTTTAACACTTTTTGCTTCTGTCATCCTATACACCCTCAACATCAAGAAGCCATTAAATGAAAAGTTATTAGTTTTCTGACCTGCTTTCTTCTACACATATGAAGATCATAAAAAGAATGATGCTGTCACTGGTCCCCATATCTGTCTGCATATTGCATGCTTCATATATATATATAGGGTCTGCTACCACTGCAGAAATGGGGACTCCTAGGTTTTTTTGGGCAGGCTCTTGACAACACATTCAGCAAGCAAATCAATTCTCAGCGAAGCAGCAGCAGCCATGGGCTGGCCTCTTCACCACAGCCAGCCCGTGTCATGCCAGGCGCTCTTTCCCTCCCCTGGCAGCAGAGTACTGCTCTTCTTTTCTTTCCTCATGATTTTATTTGGAAACAAAAAGAAACAACATCCTGTCATTGAACATCAGTAAGGCATAATTATTATAGCTATGTTTTACCTACCACAGTGAATGTTATTACTATGTGAGGATCACAAATATCAAGCCTCCAGGAATGTCACATGAGAATGTCATAAGTAAGCCTATGTCTAAAATAAACACTCAGAAAAACACTTCTCAAAATCACTCTGTCTACCTACATGCAAATGTGTGTTACTAAGGGCTGTTCTTTACAAGATTAGAGAAATAACTTTTGGGAGAAGACCGTTATTTCAGGGGCAAAACCAGCAACTGTGCAGAGCTATTATTTTACCATGACTTCTCTCAGACTGGTGCTGTTGGAAGAAGCCCTGAATACCGGCAGGCTACAGCTCAGCTGAAACGCACTGCAGCTGCTCAGGACGTGCTGCCATCAGGAACAGGTCTGAGGCCTGGCTCTTCCCTCTTTCATGCCACCGACCATGAGCCTGACTCGTATTTCTGCTGCCCTTTACCAACAGCCCCACCTCAGGCAGGGAACTCAAAGTTCTGTGATAAAAAGCACCTTTGCTAAAATTTAAATAAACTGTGCCCAGCAAATGAATTTAAAATGAGTACCAGTGGCTGCTTTAGATAGATACATTTTTACTCACTGCTGACCAGCTCATGCATTTAGGTCTAGCAGTGTTGAAAGAAGACACAGGAATATATACCTCACTGGAAACGGAAATGGCACGCAGCAGGACAGGGCTTGTCAGTGCTGGGATGAGCCAGGGAAGGGAATTTTACAAATTCCTTTCAATGTCAGGTCCTTAACTTTGCAGTGTCAGTTCTGTATGCTGAAGTTTTGTTTCATGCCCTATATATATTCCCCTTTCACAGAGAGAAGGCTGGTGACTGTGCTTACTATTCTTGGAGTGCTGTCGTGAATGGGTGGAATACTAAGAGAACCACATCTGAAAACGTACACTCACAACGTCTTATCAGTATTGGACATACATAATTTTTTCTTGCAAAGTTTTTGCTATGAAATTGGTTGTCACACAAATTCATGTGCTTCTCCTTGCTGGTTTTTTTTTTTTAAACCCGCTACATTACTATATTTTTTGATGTCCATTTTAATGTTCCTTAAAGATAAAGCCAACCGTCTATACTAAAATTTCATGCACCCTTTTCTTTGGTTGAACAGAACTGCATTCTCACTACACAGTAGTATTTCACATACATTTCAATAACTGGGTACGCTCTACACAGTTGAAAATATCCACCTGTAAGCATGCAATATTTCTGCCTTAATTGAATGCAAATACAACTTTCCCCAACACACCTTCTCCAGGCGAGCTCTTTTGATCTAAAGCACCACTGTTTAAGTTGCTGCCATAGGAAGTAAGGATGGTTTAGTCGAATAACTGAAACACTGGCCCTCACTTTGGTCTACTCTTGGAAAACTGAAATCTAAGAGTTTCTTTCAGCAAAAGTTTTTGATAAATTGTAGTTTATTGAAATAATAATACCAGCATTTATCTATTTCATACAGAGACTTCATGGAATGGTTTACAGGAACAGAATTTATGGAAGTTGGAAGTGTTCATGGAGAAACACAACCTGGAAACTAGCACTGATGGTCCACCAAGCATACCGTTCTTTTAGTGAACTCCATTTTAGAGCTGAAAATCATTACAGATTTTCAACCCACTATAAATGAGACAATGGCAGCATTAGTTTGCAGTTTTGTTTGAAAACATGAACTATTATTGATTACATGTGGAAATGCTGAACAATGAACCAATAACTTTAAACGATAGCATTTTAATCTTGAGGTGGGCAAGGTGCTCAACCAAGCCTTTGCTTGCTCTTTGCAAGACTCACGTGGAAGCGACTGGCGCAAAGTGCAAAGAGCTGCAGTGCTCGGAGCCGAGATCTAGGTAAGCAATGCAGGAGAAACCACCAAAAATATCCTATTTGGTGTGCTGAGGGTCTGAAAATGAGGATTGTTTTGAGCATTGTGCATATTAAAGTTCTTTGTGGAGGCTGGCTGGGATCACACCAGCTTTGATAAAGCAGTGTTAAGAAAAGACGTACAGGCTTCAGACACAGAGAAGCAGAACACAGATGCCTTCCAGAAAAATTTTAAGGTGAAGGACTTGGTCCTCTAGGTCCCAGGATGAAAATGATGGTGATGATGATGACAAGGATGATACTACTAATAACAACAGCATCACCACTCCCAAATTCTTTTTTACAGAATACTAAGTAAAGTAACCAAAGCCATCTAACATGCAAGTGTAAGTTGTTTTCTTTAAAAGCGAAGAAGGGGAGAGCTGCTTCTGCATCAAGATATAGCTACTCTGATTTCAGAAAATAGCTACATTAGACACAGCAGTCAGCAAAGCACCTGAGAGAAACCATGAGGAAAAAAAATTAAGACAGCTGAAGCACAATGGAAAGACACAGTGCTCTATTAATAATACTCACCTTTAAAGAAGCATGATAGGACCGTGGCATTTAATATCAGTGCTTATCACAAGCATCTCAAGAGATTTCAGCTCTTTTAATGTATGTCTTACAAAAGAAACACCACTAAAGAGTGCTGACTTCAATGTTTTCCTACTGCTAACAGCTGCCTTTCAGGCAAGATCCCATGAAGCCTCCCTCTTCCACATTTAACTGACTGTGGATTTCCACGTTTAATTGAATGGGATTCAATAGCAGGAGCAGAGAGAGTTCAAATTGTCCCTTTGGGGATTCACTCAGGAGAAATTACTCATTCATGCCATGACATTTTGAGGGAATATCATAATGTAGTTTTGGACACAATGTCATAACTTAGAAGAACAGAAGAATAAGATGGAAACATCAATTACGATAAAAGAAAGGGTCTAAAAATTCATGGTTTGCCCTGTGTTCCTCCTTTCACAGGGAAGTCCCAGTCTGAACACGGCTGCCATGCATCTGAAATGGCTACGTGCATTCACCACTGGGTTAGCACCATCACCCGTGACAGGGTCGCCCGCAGGCTGTACCCTGCTGACTCCTGTTCACCCCAGCCACTCCAAAATCCTGCATGGCAGCACAGAGGACAGCAGTGCTATGGAGACCAGTATAGTAGGAGACTGGTATTGGCTGGGTCTTGCCCTTTCCCACAGCACAACACTGTAAAACAGAACTGATGTGGACATGGTGGGTAGAGAGGTATGATGGTACCACAGGGTGCGACTAGAATGCAAAACCTTTCTATACACAGATACACATGAATAAGTCTATGTACATGTGTACATAAATATGTTTGTATGTACAAAGAGTCCAGACAGTTATTTTTCTGATTCTACGTCATATGCTGATACTGAATTACATTAGCAATACCACTCTACAGTATAACATCGCATCCCAAAAACATGAAAAATAAATGTGAAAAATAAGGCAGATGCAGAACTGTCATGGGAAGACTTGGAGTTTGAGGCCTTTATACAGGGATACAGCATCTCAGAGAAAACCCACCAAGTCCTGTATGTCCTTTGTGAGGACAAAGGCTCAAAAGCCCTTCCAGAAATGCTCCTTGCATAGCTCATAAGCTGGGAGGTAAAAGGGTGGAGGAATGTCCTAGCAGGTTATGTATGGCTTGATGAGAAAGTTGACTCAACACTAGCCTGCATGTAGAAGACTGTATCATAATCCTCTCTCTCTCTCTGTGTCTTCAACCTGCTGACTTAATTAAATATAAATTTAAATAAGAATCAATTGTTTTCATCATGATTAAATATGTCAAAATAAATCCATCTGGTTATGTGGTAATCAAACTTCAAGGAACAGAAGTTTAAGTTTGCAAAAATTTAAACCAGTTCTAAACAACACCTTGATGTTTGGTGTCTGATTTCAAATTACTGATTATTTTTCATACATTATCTCACCTACCATGTAAATTTTCACATTTCGTGTACTACAGCTGCTATGCCAACATTAAAAAGGCACTAAACATTTTGCCACAGGGCACTGAATGACATCAATTAGAAAACTTTCAATGAATATTTGTAGAAAGGTTCTTTCCATGCTGAATGGACTGCCCAGTCCCACTGCCACCTGTCCTGACAGCCCCACTGGCAAGCCAAGCAGTGGGAACCACCAGAGGACAACATGCTCCTGACCTCCGTGGTTAGCTATTTGAAAAGAGCTTAACCAGGAAAGTAAACTTTCACACTAGGGTTTTGTCTTCAGGATATTATAATTATTCAGTTTTTCAGTTACTGCTGCCACTTCATTTAGCAGTAGGCTTTTTAGATTACAGTCCATTTATTATCAATGTGTTTTTTGCACAGAAGGTTACAGTGGTTTATTAATCCATCAATGGGCTCCCTAAAAATATGATCAATGATGCTGTATGAAATGCCATTCTTTATACACTTTAGGAGGTTTGGCAATTAGAACTTCAAAACATTATGACTGTATTGAAGGTTTAAAAAATACTTGTACAGAAAAAAAACCCCAGAATCACATCCCTGAAGAATTCTGCTGAATTAGAACAAAACATTGTAAATCTTACCACATGACAACACTACTTTTATGAAATTATTCAAAAAATGCATGTTATTTGCAAAAGTTATAAAAAAAAGAGTTAGAGTTAGGATTTGATTAATGGGAATGTGTCTAGAGCAACTCCATACTGCTGTAGTTTCTCAGAGTCATGTTTCAGATGTACCTGAAAGCTGGGAAGCACTGCTATTTTCCAAAGCATCTTTTTAAAAGAAAACAATCTGACAGGGCTGCTTGCTCAATACAGTGTGGCTATGAACCAGGAGAGGCTATGAAACACATTATAGTTCACTTTTTTTGGATGAAGAGAGGCTCTTCAATTATAGAAGTGTAAACGGGTGAAGATTGAATCACAGTGGTGGAAGTCCCATAAAAACATGTCTCATTACTCACTGCACACAGTGTGCAGATACAGCAGCAAGCAACACCTTGCTACAAGGTGAGAGAGAGTTAATGTTATCCACCCTCCTGCACAGCATTCGTGTTATATTCAAAGGACAGCAGAATCCTCTGAGCCTTGTTTTAAGAATACCACTTACTGTAGCACTGTGCCAAATATTTTGGTTGATATTTAAATAATTCATGAATGCTAAACTCATCTCTTTTTTTTAATAGAAGAATAAAACTGTCATATTCAGAAGCTGACCTTTTTACTCTGCTATATAAACCCATTAACAATACAGAAAAACATATCCCCAACATAAAAAGCTTTGAAATATCAATTTAAAGACTACTTTCTGCTATATCCTTTATTGTAAATGCTACCAAGAAAAAAAGCAGAAACCAAAAATCAATTTTTAATATATTTCTTCCTACCACAGGGCATCGGAAACATTAATGGTTTCTATATCTACATGGCTACTCTTACAAGCTCTGCTCTTCCCACATTCGCCTTTAAAACATGATTAATATATGTTTGCATATATATTTGAAGTACTTCTGGATGTAAATTAATTAACAATAACACAGTATAAACAAATTTTCCATTGTTTGACTACCCAGAATAACAGTTTGATATTTATATAGCTGCTGCAACTTAGGCAAGAGAAAATGTTGCATATTTTTGATTAGCTAACTGGATTGCAAACAAACTGGGAATCCAGGCAGGAACCAGACTTTTGAAGTTAAGTTTTGAAGCCACTGTGGTTCTGCAGAACTCAAGTACATCCAGTACTGCTTTTGGTGAAAGTTTTCTGCCTCTAAACTTCCAAAGCCAAGGAACAAGTCATTAAGTTGCAGAAGTTCTGCTGAAAATAGGCATCACAATAAAATTATCAAGCAGTAGCTAAACTGAAGGGAGTGTGTATGAGCAATGATTATGAACAGCCTTGTGCAATCTGAGTGTAGAAAAACACCCTTTCTTTTTCTTTTTTCTGGTGCTTCTGAAAAGTCTCCCCTTTCCATCATAAACCCATACACACAGACACTTCTGCATAATTTTTAAGTTTCATATTTTAAATCAAATTTCATCCCATTGTTCCCAGTTATTCCGGTTTCCAGGCTTTCCTCACCACTGTTGCTCAACCCACTCTATGATGTTCTTGGAGATGAGGGTGGAAATTTTCTCTGTAATCAACATAGAGAACTAGATGCCTTTGAAAGCCTGCACAGAGGGAGACCTGGATTAGGAATCTAATTAATTAGGGATTAGGAACCTAAATTACATGGACTTCTCTTCTGTTCATAATGCATGTATTTACTTCAGGAGGACTAGTTCACTATGTGCTTAAATCATGAGGGCGAGATATAATCTAGATATTTTCCCTAGGTTCACATCACGTCCTCTATTACAGGTTTCATGAGACATTTTTCTTCCTCTCTTTCCAGATCAGCACTATGGTATATATTTGTATGTTATTAAAATAATACCACATGCAAATCAGTAATATCAACCTCAGCCTAGAAGTAGCACACTGGACTGAAAAGCAGAAAAGACAAGTGGAGAACATCGAGAGGCTGTGAAACCACTGCAGAAAATCATTAACCTGTGTTTACCTGGGCTTCAGGTTTTTGTCTTTTACCTACCTTTAAATAGCGTCCACCTTTTCACATTGTCCCACACTTAGAAGTCTTGGTCAATCTACTGGCTGGCTTGTGGGAAAGACTAACCTCAGTATTATTGGAAAAATCTATGTGAAAATATCAGTATTTCATAAATATACCATGGTATTGTTACAGTAATCCTGCAATATTACAGAAGCATTAGAGAAAATTCTCTTTTTGCCTGTAAACACACCATTTAAAATCCACAATGCAAAAAGCCTCTTCTCCAATCAACTAGAACAGACTTGACTCCACAAATGCAAACTTGATAACTATTACTCTTAACATATCAAAAAGAATCAATGATATAACGAATCTTCAATATCATATGAAAATCATGAAAGCATGTCATGTCATTTTAAAGTGATCTTTTAAGTGTTAAAACCAACAGCAGAAACCTACACAGCCATGAAAAGTGGTTTTGTTCCTTTTTAGAGAAGGAAGAGAGTAATCCTAGGGATTTACAACTAATTGTATCGTTTCAGCACTGAATAATTGGAGTAAGTAAAAGTCTATTTGAACTATCTCACATTTGTCAGGTCACTGCTGTCAGCTGCAAACTCCACTCACAGGGTATCACAGTTGCTTTCTAAACACTGCTGCATACTGCAAATACTATTGGAACACCTTGGTGCATCACGCTAAGTCAAGAACAGATTTGTCCCCAGTTTTAATGATAATCAAAATGTAGATTTTACTTTTGCCATGATCCCTGTCAAGCTCCAGGCATGGGAATACGCCTCTGGGAAATCCTATTGAGCCCCTGTAACAGAGACCTATCTCTGACAGTAAGGAAGGAGCAAAGTGTTCCTAAAACAATGTGGAAAATGTGAATTCTCTCAAGAGAAAAAAGATGCAATTCACTTTTTCATGTTAATCGTTGCTACCTATTGATGTCCTAAACCTGCTGCTGTATATTAGGGAATTCAGAGTAAAAAACCGTAAGGTAAAGCTTTTACCAGCACGTATCTGAGCATTAATTGAAATGCCTTAAGGCAGAGGAATACTGCTTCTGAAACATTTACATGAGATGAATAGAGCTGGGATAAGGAAAAAAAAAAGGGGGTATTCACAATAGTTTTCCTTACAGCTATCCCCATCAGTTAGTCTTTAAATACGATGACTTTTTTTTACTTAAATTCTCAGAACTAAAGCCCTTTGTAAAGAACCGCAAGATCTGAGAAAATATGGCTGGATGAAATACCCCAGAACTATTTTTAACAAAATAGTGCTTATAGGATTGGTCTTTTAATGGCAGGCTTAAAAGGCACTGGTTTGGGGTTTTTGCTACTGGAGACTCTCACGGAGTGTTTGTCAGGGAGCCTTTGGGGATATGTAATTTAGGTACATCATCCTCTGTGTACAGTACACAACACCAAACATGCAATTATGACTGAATCTTAATCCTCCTTCCACTCTATCTTCTGAATAATAACCTGTGTTATTACAGAAAAACATTTTTTACTGCAAATGAGGTCATATGCCTGGATAACTTCCCCTCATTCCATTTTGTCTGCAGTCCTGGTGAGCCACTCAAGTCCCAGGTAACATGGGAGACACAGCATGGGAAGCCTGTCCCCAGGTCCCTGTGGGGCACGGGGCCCATGCCTTGCTGCTCAGCAGGGAAGGATGGTGAGGGACTGGCTGGAAAGCACTAACCCCCATGCCATCGAAGCAGTCTTTGGGGAGGAAATCCTAATTCTGGAGGAAATTCTAATTTTGTTTTTTCAGAAGTGATGTGTCACTCACTGAAGTGTAGTAACTGCTATCTGCTGGCCCCTGATAAGAGGCAGGTTTTGGGACCATTAAGCTTTGGGCAGCATAGGTTGGTCTCACCCACATGCTTTTTAAGTCTGCTTTTCTAGCTACTCCCTGTCACCTCTCTTGTCACTAGCATGTGCCACATATACCCACACATCCATGGCACAGCTGATTGGAATGGCACTGCCTGGGTGAGATTTGATGTGGCTGGATGGCCAAAACTGATCAAACTTCTTGGGGCCAAACTTCTGATTGCACTTTGAGCAGGGAGACTTTGCATAGGTCCTGGCACCAGGATCCCAGCAGGGTCCTCTTCCCCCTGGGGAAAAAAGGCTCTGAAGTTGTAATCTGACTTAAAAGCTCCCAGCAGGGAACTCATTCCCCTCCCAACCAACTCATTGCCACAAAAGTTTGGGATCTGACTCCTCAGAAGAATGGCCAATTTCTCCTCTGAATTTGTTGGGGTCATCTTTTAACCCTGGCATCTCAGCTTGCTTTCTTCACCTCGATTAAGAAGCTATCCCTATTGAAGGTATCATCTTCAGGTAATACCTTGTAGACCATCATCACATCATCTCACATCCTCCTCTTGGACAAAGTAAGTAGACTGAGCTTCTTAAGTCTGTAATTGTAGGACCTATTTTCCAGAGATTGAGTGAATTTGCTACTGACTTTAATGCTGTCAGGATTTACACTCAGAGCCTCAGCTGGGGTAAGTTCTGTGCTCAGAGGTCAGAAGAAAATGTAGCTAAACCATTGCTGAGATTTTCTGATTCCAAATATCTCCTGCAAATCTTTCACTGTACACTTACTATTTTGCAATCTGCTTTAATTAAGGCTTAGCAATCAGAAGGAAAAAATCTTTGAAGTTTAACAATTCAATAGTGTGTGAAAATGTTAAATGCTAAGCCCTTTTGTATAAACCTTATTCTGTTTGTTAACAAATTTTCAATATATGAAACAGTTTGTTCAAAGCAGATAAAGAAAAAAAGACTGGTATGGATAATACCTTGTGGCTAGCACACTTCTTAAATTCAGTTATTTACCAAATGTTATGCTGGTGACAGTGGAGTGCTTGGCAAAAGCCAGAGAGTAAATCATATAAAATTATACTCCCATGCAACCTTAAATTTTGCATTTTAATTGTCTTTAAACAGATCCTGCCAGTGTTATAGCCTAAAATATGCAATATAGTTCTAGATAACAGTAAAACAAAGATCAGAGAAGAGCAATAAGAATTACCTTTGGATTTGTTTCCTCCCAGGGCAGTGCATTTTATGCCTCTGAAATAGTGAGTGGGCAAAGTGGAGCCTCCCTGTATCTCCAGCTGGACCAGTCCCTAAGTACAATTCCTGTCTGGAGTGGCTCCTGGCAGGGAAGGACATGCAGGAGTTTATATAATGGATACCTTCATGGCTGAAGAACTCAAATCAAATTCTTACAGGCATGTGACAAGTCAAACCAAATATCTTAATATTTGACAAGCCTGGGCCTGCTTTATTTCCCCAAGAGTTGGGCAGAAAGCTGTAGCAATATAGTATACCTAAAGCATATGGAAGGAAGTACAGTACACTAACTGTGGGTTACATTTATAATGATATTTTTGGGCACAACTTTTTTTTCATGTTTTGGTCTGTTTTTGTGGGTAAGAAGGTACTTGTGCAATCCTGCCTGGCTCCTCATGAAACATATGCTACTCAATCTAGTTTTCTAGAGCACCTGAGTGCTCTCACAACCAACCGAACTTGATCCGTCAGAAGAAAAAAGTGGTCAGAAACTTCAATACAAATGCTATCTTATGTATCCTAATAGCTTTACTGCTGAGACACTGGTGTTTGGTTTCATTGTTCATAAAATTTGTATTGATAACTACTTAAGCTATACTAATGACTCCCACATATGACTTTCCTAATAATCTACAACAAGGCATGAAATCTACTATTTGTGGTAGGACCCACCCGTGAAATCAGGCAACTTTGTCCAGAATTTTTTAAGTAATACTATCGTAAATATTATGGTAAAGTATGCAATATAAATGCAATTGCACCATAATACCCACAGAGTATGTATTAATGCAACCATTAAAAATAATAGTACTGCCACAACATTAATACATTTTAGATTATAGTAGCAGAATTAATACACATTAGGTTACAACATTTTCCTACACTAATTACTGGAATGCTACATTATCCATAAGAAACTGCCATCTGCCTTCGAGAACCCAATTTATCTACCCTTTCAGAGCAGCAGGAGCACAGCTGGCTTCTCTGGAGACAGAGCTCCAGCTGAGGAGCAGCAATAGGCATTTCAAGAAGAGCCAGAGGTTCACGGGCCAGTGTTTTGGTGAAACTGACTCTTTGGAGCCATGTAGGTACCACTGACATGGGAAGCTCTTTGGGAAATGTTTGCTGCTGAAGCAGTCTCTCCTGGGAGGTGTGGATGCCTGGCATTTCTGTATTCTCTAACTTCTGTTCTCAGCCAAAAAAAATCTGATGAAAATGCTGGAGGACAGGACAGGAGGAGTTTTGCTTTGTGATGGTGAGAGGCAAAGGCGTTTTCAGATTAATTTACCTGATTAATGTTGATCCTGATCAATGAAGATGATGAAAGGCCATAAACTCCTCCTGAGATACTCAGGGCTTTTCAGCTTACAGAAAAAGCATAAATATTCATTTCCCTAATAATGTAAACTGAAAATCTTCATTTGATCAGTTTTAAGCGCTGCCCTAAGTCCTGGCCAGAAGCAATCCTCATTCCCTTAGAATTTCAGTTCTCAGAAAAATGAAATGACAGTCTGATGGGTCTGATGGGTCAGCCCTTTTGGGACTGAACTGAGCATCTCCTGCCGCTGAACGGAGGGTCTTTGTTTCTCACTGAATGAAATGGAGAATCTCAATCCCACAGAGAGTATGTTCACAATGGAATAGGCCTGCTAATTAAATGGATTTCTGATTACCCCAACTGGAAAAGTAAAAATATTTTTCACAGAACTACAGGAAAAATACCCTTTTCAATACTTTGTATTTTCTACTTGCAGAAAGTATGCAGAACATGACGAGACAATGGGATGAGCCACATGAAAATTCTAGGAAGGTAAGAAATGTGTTACATGACCTGGAGGGCCAGGTTCTCCATTCCTGCATCTCATATTCCCATGTTTGACTCCAGTTGTTTTTATGTCCCTCATTTGTAAGGCATCCAAATCAGTAGCTCAGGACTTTCTAGTGCCTGCAAAATCTTGCATAATATTTAAATGCTAGACATGTGCAAATACCATTAATTACTAACTGAAGTAATTTTTCTTCTGGGTCTCTCAGAAAAATTTTCTACTTCCATTTTCTACATGAGTACTTCTTAAATGGGCACTGCATTTCCAGAGCAGAAACCAGTGATGGGGCTGGGTCAGCTCAGGCATGGGCAGGGCTGTAGAGAAAGCTTTATGATGGAGGACAAAGCTTTGCTACATCCATGATTTACCCCTTGCACTAACATGTCCTTCTCCACTTCCAAAAGGACTCTGAAACACATCTCATTCCTTCCTCCTATGAAGAGGCAAGTGACAGAAGCAGCTGAGTTGAGGACAGGGATGAGCATGATACGGAGTCAGTTTGCCCTTTCCTTCTCTTCTCAGTGCTCCCTGCTAACTACTATGGAGTGTTCACTGTATCCCAGCCACATCCAAAGGATGCCTCTTGGCAGGGAAACTACTGCCAGAAAGTGCAAGCAGGTGAACGTGAGGAAGTGACTGAGTTAGGGATGAAGTTGCAAAGGCAACCAAGTCCCTCTGGACTCAGGTGGCATCTCTCCGCTCCATCCCTGCTGCATATCTTCATGTACAACGGGTTCTCAAAGGAGAGAAGCAGAGACAGACAGTATGGCAAGAGAGAGAAAGACAGTCAAGTAAAGCAACTTTGAACAGTATCTGCTCCAAGCCCCTAAAACTATCACTGGCAAGCCTGTAAAGCATAAAAACGTCCCAGGATGCAAATTGTGTCCTTCACACCAAGGAACAACGCCCTGGATGTTACTCAGTTGATAACAACACATCCCAATATGCAAGGAGAGTTGATATCCTGAAATAAAAGGTGTGCCTGAACTAGAGTAGCTCCCTACCATGGTACAAGAATACTCAGGAAGGCTCAGGACACTAAAATCTGTACAGGATGCTGAGCTGCTCCAGGCAGCCAATGGGGAAATCCCACATGCCTCATGCTGCAGAGCATTGCAAGGATGCCCATGTGGAGTGCCCCTGTACTATCCAAGTTTTTGCTTGCCCTTGGGAGATGAGGTGAAGCACACACCCATACCTAGCTCAGGAAGCTCCAACTCACCCCCTGTTCTCCCCACTGCTTGAAGTGCTTATCTGAATCACAGAATCACGGAATATTCTGAGTTGGAAGGGACCCTCAAGGATCATCAAAGTCCAACTCCTGGCCCTGCACAGGACAGCCTCAAAAATCACGCCATGCGCCTGAGAGAGTTGTCCAAACACTTCTTGAATTCTGTCAGGTTTGGTGACCGCTTCTCTGGGGACCCAGTTCCAGTGCCCCACTATTGTTTTTCTAATATGTAACCTAAATCTCCCCTGAACAGCTCTGCGTCATCATTTTGGGTCCTGTCACCACAGAGTAGAGATCAGTGTCTGCCCCTCCTCTTCCCCTCACGAGGAAGTTGTAACTGCAATGAGGTCTCTCCTCAATCTCCTTTTCTCCAGACTGAGCAAGCCAAGTGACCTCAGCCATTCCTCATACCACTCTACCTCAAGGCCCTTCATCATCTTTGTTGCCCTCCTTTGGATACTCTCTAATAGCTTGCTATCTTTCTTATATTGCAGTGCCCAGAACTGTCCCCAGCACTCGAGGTGAGGCTGCCCCATCTCAGAGCAGAGCAGGACAATCCCCTCCCTTGCCCGGCTGGCCATGCTGTGCCTGATGCCCCCCAGGACAGGGTTGGCCCTCCTGGCTGCCAGGGCACTGCTGACTCAAATCGAACTTTCCACTGACCAGGACCCTCACATCCCTTCCTGCTGCACTGTTTTCCAGCATCTCATTCCCCAGTCTGTACATACACCCAGGGTAACCCCATCCCAACTACAGAATCCAGCACTTGATGAACTTCATGTGGTTGGTGATTGCTCAGCCCTCTGATTTGTTGAGGACTCTCTGCAGGGCCTCCCTGCCTTTGAGGGAGTCAGCAGCTCCTCCCAGCTTTGCATCATCGGCAAACTTGCTCAGTCCCTTCCAGTCCTGTGCCCAAGTCAATTATAAAGATGTTAAAGAGCACAGGGCCGAGGATGGAGCAGGGATGTGGAACCCCACTAGTGACAGGTCACCACTCTGATGTCACCCCATTCACTGCAGCCCTTTGTGCCTGACCTGTGAGCCAGCTGCTCACCCATAGCACCATGATGTGTTTATGCAGCTGGGTTGGACGTTTTGTCCAGAGAAATCCTGTGAGATAGAGTATCAAAAGTTGTACTGAAATCCAAAAAGATTGCGTCAACTGGCTTCCCTTGATCAGCTAGGTGGGTTACCTTGTCATAAAAGGAAATCAGATTTGACAGATTTGAAAATGGGAAGCTTACAGGTGACCTACAGCCAGTCACATCCACAACACACAAAGACCCCACTTCACCAGCTCCTTCTGAAGAGAGAAAAAATCAGAAGAGAGAGAAGGTGGGTTTCTTTAACAGACAGATATAATTAACCATTCCAACAATTTATCAAGGTTTCTCAGGCACTTCCAACCATGGTAATTTTAAATCAAGGTTGGATGCTTTATTTCTGAAATAAATGCTCTTGTTCAAACAAGAATTATTTCAGGGAAGTTTGATAGTATATGTTGTAAGACGAGGTCAGACTAGATTATCACAGTATTCCCTTCTGGCATTATAATCTATGAATCTATAAAAGAGAAAGCATTTAATTGATGAAGTTTAGCCCCATTAGCCCCTCATTACCGGATGACATTCTCATCATTACTCTCTGACTCCAAATGACTATAGATCCAAATTCAACCTTTTCTCTCCCATTTTATATACATTTTATATCTATGATATATACACATGGTTTCAAGGGATTATAAAATCCACCCTTTACCCATCCCCTGTATTAAGTACATGGAAAACATTACAGATTTCAGAATTATCCTAATTGCAGGCCTCTGACACTTTTCTTTTTCCTCAAAAGGAGGGGGATTTTTTCAGTAGATTTACAAAACAAAGGGAAGGAAAATTGATTCAGACTGGACATAGACATCCAGGAATTTCTGTAATCTGGGAGTTTGCAGTAAATCAGGTGCAAATGCCATGCCCAGGTAGATGATATAAGTTATGTTTTTTTTAGCTCAGTGATAACCTTAAACAGACATCTTCATCTGGATATGGAGATGATCATAACACTGCTACCAGGAAATAATGATTTACAAGTCATTGCTGAAGCCTGGTTTACATTGTTTACATTTCATTGTTGAAGTCTGGTTTGGGATATCATGTAAATTCTCATCAGCATTTTTCTTATATCCATTTTTAATCCCCTCTCCCCCTCCAAGTTTGCAGAAGAAACCAGGAATAATGGACAGTCCATTAATTTTATACCCACTCGTATCAAGTAATTCCAATTAATTTCTCTGGCATTTACTTCACTTTTTAACTAGTCCTCCTTTCCAGATTCTGTCCTCAGATAAGAAAGAGTACTTAAGAAACTGGACTGTAGTGGAGGAAACTTTCATCTGGATCATTACAGGCAACAAAAGTAAACAATCTGTTGAGTTCACTTCTGTTTGGATTGGCCTGCTGCTGAAAAACTACTGTAATTTAAGGATATCTGAGGCATGGAGCATTATAGATAAAGAAAATGCGGATGAAATACTGAGTTGACAGAAGTCAATGGCAAAGCTGTTAATTTTATTTCATTCCAAGCATAGTCTTTCCCCCACCCCTTCTCTTTATTTCATAGTGCTATTTTTATTTTTAGTAAATAAGAATTATTAAGAGCAGATGTGCAATATGTATTTTTAAATGTTAAAGGTTTATGGAGACAATTCCTTCAGGTACTAATGGAACTGTCTTCAACCTTTGAGAACAGAGGCTGAACCTTCCTGATGCTCAAGAGCAGTCAGCACTGGGTGCCTCATGCCCATGGCTGCCTGGGGGTTGAAAAGGCAACAGGCAGCTCTACAACAGAATGCATTCACCAATTGGAGGGCACACACCAAAGGCCTTATGTTTATTTTTCTCTTTTCCAAATTAAACGTGTTTTTTCTCTCCTTCTCGAATGGGCAACTGAAGAATGAATCTGTGCCCCATTTTCAACACTTTGCTTCTCAGAAGAACAAAGTAAAGAAAGGTATTTATAGCTCAAATCTAAAGTAAACCATACCTGAGAAGCCGGATTAGACAAAAAGTCCTTTTTTATCTGAGGTTTTTGCTACAGATTAGGGAGGATTAAGAAAGCATCCTGCTCTCACTGTTGGGTGAATGACTGCAGCAAAGTGGAAGTTTTAGCAGGCTCCCATTAACACGAAAGGCCAGCAATGCTTAATGGTAGGCACCAAAGAAGTTTTTCTACCAGTCTGTGTCACTTTCCAAGAGCTGACAACAGAGAGAGTTCAAAACAAGTAGTTTGGGTTAATAGTGTACTTGCATGTAAATACATAAAAGCTTCAGTGCTGTAAAGCTAATTTAAAAAAGGACATTTCTCTTTATAGTACCCCTGAGTATAATAGAAGCTATGATATTCTTTCTGCCATAATGTACGTTTCATTAAAGAGCTGGAGCTATAATTGTCTACATCAGTACGTGGCGGCAGACTGGATAAATTGTCCACATAAATTGCTTAATACAACTCTGAGCCCTGTTCCAGAGAACTGGTGGCTCCTACATCTGCATCAGTGAGACCTACCTGAGGTTATGCCTCCACCTGCATCTCCACAAGGCCACAGGTGGACTGAGAACAACCCCTAACCCTAAAACCACCTGGTGCTAAACTCCACAAACAACACCACATTAAACATTAAAACTCATTCCCTATGTTCCACAATGGACACCACTGCATGCCAGTAATATTGCAGATTTATGTGACAATTATGTACATGAAGTGATATGCAGGCTATAATCATTCTTAATAAATCAATAAAGTCAACTGAAAAATTGAACTGAGCATGTGTGGAACATCTGACAGCAAATATATTTCAGTCTCTTAAGAGCTGTCATTTCCATTGCAATTTACTGCCTAACCTACAAGAGGGATAAATCAGAAAAGTGAACAAAGCAAGAGAAGAGGTCTCAGAAGAGGAAGTATAGTCATTGAACTGCAATTTACCAGGAAATCAGCATGGGAAGACGGAATTTTTGTCCTAACAGGGCTGTTACTTTTGTTTTTTAATCCAGTTTTGTCTTTAACGTGAAGCTAACATTCATTAATGGCAATTTTAGGACTGTACTAAAATATAAAACATACTACAATTGTAGACATGTAATTTCATTGGTTTAAGTTTTCTGTGTACTATTCCTCATAAAATATGAACGCTTTTATCAACTTAGTAGGTAGGATGCAAAGAATCTTCTTTTTAAGCCAAAGAGAAAAGAGGGAAATCTTAGAGACAGTGTGTAGACTCAGCACTCTCATGAGTGAGTTTTTTTATCTTAACCACATTTTGACATTCTACAGTACATCTTTGCATGAAAGATCTAAGTTGTCCATTTTTCATCCTGAAGCAAAACAGAGAGTAGAATAATTTAGAATGTATGGTCTCTCAAATCCTACACAAATGCAGCAATGAATGGCAGGCATACATAGTACTTATATAAACATATTTATAGGAATGCTACCTCAGATGAACACCTCTAGCGAATGTGTAAAGTTCACTGTTGTTAGTTCACAGTGTTTTAGGCCAGAGAGCAGTAACAAAGTAGGCAGCATATGTAGCACATTCATATGTACTAGGATATTAAATGCTGCTTCGGGAGCACCTTTATGAGCCTCCGTATTCCCTGCCCTCTTTTGTGGAAGTTATCGCTGTATTAGATGTTGTTGAACATATTTGATATGAAAGCATTGTCTGTTTGCTACCAGTATCTAACGAGTATCTCCCCTAGAGTTGCCAGCAAGGTGCTGATTAATTAACTGAAGTAGTGAAGCTGAATTGTACAACAGCTGTTTAGAGAATTGTCATTACCTCAGTCTCTTTCCCCATCTATTCATTCCCTTGTAGTGATACTATGAAATTGCAAATTTGGGAAACTTTATGTTGCTCCTACCTTCACTTGTCCACACTCCATACCAAAGGGAGAGGCAGCTGGTCAAGGCTTATTTATAAAAAGAGAAGGGAAGAAAAAAAAGAAGGGAAAAGAAGAAGATAAACTTCCTGTAAGTCACAGCTCTGCTGTCACTTGTCAATAGCAGTTGACAATAGATGGTCCTCCAGGCAGAATGTCAAAACAGGAATCACATATATCCTCTGCTGATTGAGAAGTTCAGCAGTCTGACAGCCCTTCCCTGGGACTGCTGTGCATCCCAGGGAGGCAGCTCAGCTCTCTGGGCCAGCAGCTGCTCAGATAAGGGTGGCTAAGTAGCCACAGCCCACTCCCATGGCGTAATGGCACTTGGCAGAGGATCCCAACCTGCGGACCTCAGCTGCCCCGCTGAATAAAGATGATTATTCAAGAGAGTATAATCGGTATTAAGTGGCAGACGGAGGGGTGGGGGCAAGTGTTGATAGGACACACATTTCTCGTTGAAACACACGGGATAAGCTTTCTGCACTTGAAGTAGCTGCAGATTCCAAAGGACAAGGTGCGATGACCATTTTTTTCATTATAGCCTGAGAGAAATTAATGCAAGGCAAGGCTTGGCACACTCTCCTTGGGCTGATCACTTGATCACCTGAGTAAGCTCAGCTTATTCCACTTGACATGCTCTGCTGTGACACGCTAGAGATCGAAACGTTAACACCAGCTGCATCTCTAACTGCTACTCTCTGCAATTTAATTTAATATTATGCTTCTTTACATAGGCCTCGCTTTATTATGCTTGAGAATTATGAAGACTAGAAATTACACATGTGATTAAACACCATCTAATCACTCCGTGTACTAAATAAGCCAAACTGCATTGGAAAATAGATCAGGTACAATTTTGGTGTGAAACAAATGAATGCAGGAATGTACTGCATTGATATAGATGGAGCATCTGCCTCGTGATAAAATTAAGTCTTGTGACAGAAATAAATCACTGTAGGGGAGAATGCAAACCATTATCCAATAGGATTTTCTCTTTTCTTCTTATGTGACGGGAGTTATTGGATTCCCTGATGTTAGACAGCCAAGTGCATCCATGATATGATGATAAATCAGGAAGGCTACACAATTTCAAATTTAACAGCTACTTATTTTTGAGATGTTAAGATAAAGGAAAAAAAAAAAAACTTTGATTTCTGCAAGTAACTATTAAATTGGGAATCTCCTTTTCTGATAATCTGATACTCTGTTACTCTGTCGTATCAAACAATGCCAGCAACCAGCAGTGGGTAGAATAGATTTTGGACTAAGATGAATACAGAAACCACTTATCTTTCTTTTTTTCTTTTCCAATATTCACAGTTTTATCTAAAGAACACCATTTAAAGATTACTGTTGACATAAGAATGTACTGTTCTTATTACATTTTCATTTTTGCATGAATATGTACTTAAATGGGGGGGGGAAAGGGTTTTGTTGCTACTTTCCACATTTGTATGAAAAAATCCATACACTGTGTTAAAAATACAGAATAAATAATGGAACTTCAGCATGTATAGTGGTTGATAAATGTGATTCACAAAACATACCTTCATGTTTTAATAGCTTTCCATTGTTAGAAGCATGCTATTAATTAGTGGAAAAATGGATTCATCTATCCAGGATGTACTTGTATTTCTTGCCTTTAACCCTTTTTTCACTGTCATGACTTTTGGCTATTACCTCAAAACATTAGCAAGTGCTGGAAGGGATGTGACTGAGGGAAAACAACTAAGAAGGATTTCTGTAGGTGCATTATTAAGCAAACCTGTGAGGAATGCCACTTAAAACAAGAATCACACTTACATAAACTATGAGTTTATGATTACAATACAAATGAACAGATGAAGGTAAGGAGTATCAGTATATCACTGTTAAGCAAAGTGCCAATTCAGGTGCCAATTCAGTTGCCATTGGTGGAAATACAGGAACAACCTAAACCCGATGGTCTCGCAGGTAGGCAGTGATGACACCCTTTGGGCACAGTGTCTGAGCGTGGCTGTCACGGGGAAGGCACTTTCTCCAAGCAGCCTCTCTGCAGCCTGACCCGAGACAAGCTGTGCTGGGAGGGAGGGTGGAGGGGAGAAAGCACTGAATGTTGATCACTTGTAATTATGGTAATCTCCATCAGAAGCTTTAACTGCTGTACACTCTGGCTGTCTTCAGACAGACCTAGCTCCATGAGACAACACCATAAAAGCCTTTACAGAAATGCAAACTGCTCCGGCTGGGTACCAACGCTAACGAGCCTGTGGCACACAGACACGGGCACTTCACGCCAGGGAAGGAGGTGCCGTAACTCCTACAAGCTGACAGGAGTAATACCATTGGCAGACCCCTTCCTGCCACAACACAGAGTGAGCTTAAAATCACAGGCTAACCTAGGGCGTTTCCTCACAGACAAAGCAAACCAAGATGTTTTTAATTACCTGTCCCACACTGTTTGAGAAGCACCGTGGTGCACAGGTGAAAGCTACTTATTATTTGACATCCTTTGGCTGACAAGCACATGATAGCTGGCACTTGCTGATGTACCTCTAGTCAGGGGAGGCATCAGAGCAGACAGTTAAGCATTCCCGCAACACTCTGTGTTAAGAAACCCCAATACACACTGATTTCTGCAAGAGACATGAAGGAGGAAGACAGAAGGTAAAGCAAGCACACCAGCCATCCAAGACTCAATCTGGGCATGAGGAGTTTGCAGCCAGGAAGAAACTTCTTCCCAACTTTCCAGGACACAAGTAAATTCAGACTAAGGTAGTGGCCCCACTGGCTGTAAGGCTGCCCTGCATCCAGCCTGACAGGAAACAAATCTACTCTCTTGGTCAACAACCCCATATAGTATGTGGTTCCAGACACAGTGTAGGCAAAAGCAGGTTGTTCAGATCAAGTACCATAGCTAAGAGACATGATTACTGTTGGGAAGAAGAAGTGGACTTTCTCCAGCCATGTCTGCAACCTTTTACCTCTTTAGCAGGCAAATTGACAGATGTGTTCAGAAAGAGCAAGTTTTAAGTGACTAGAGTGCAGTAGATTATCCTATTTGTATCACTACAGGTGTAAACCTTCCAATAACCTCATAAGGTATCTTATTTTTAACCCTAAAATAGTGGGCTACCCCTAAAAGAGAAGTCTCTTAGAGTTGCAACACCACAGCCATCAAGAGTTTTAGACCTGATAGAGCAAGAGCAATGCCTGAGGGAAGTGTAATTATCTGTCTAAAACACACACAACTCCAAAAAATATTGTTTGTGTTGTTGTAGCACAAATATTGAAATCAAGCACTCAAAAAGGCAGGGAACACAGAGCTTGAATAGATTCTTCAACCTTACTTTTGTCTGTGCTTATGCCTTTCAATAATTTGTATTTCTTTAATTAAACTAATAAACACCATTAAGAAATCTCAACAGGAAATATCATAGGTTGACACAAGAACATTATAATCATGCGGTGTTTTGCACAGAAAGAAACCATAACAGTGTACCAGAAAACACTGAGATTTTTAACTCATGCTTGCTGAAAATTATTCCATCTCATGGGGGGTTTTGTGTGTTTTGATTATGGTTCTTCAGCTCTCTGCACTGACTACCCCTTGCAGTCACCTCCTGTGGCTGCACCACCATGACCCATGGTGAAAACCCCAACCCAGCCAGCTGCAGGGAGATAGAATCATGCTGCCATGGAGCCATGGATGGAGGCATGCTGCAATGGAGCCAAGGATGGAGGCATGCTGCAATGGCATTTGGTCCCTGGGGTCTCCTCCCACTCTGCCTCCCCTTACCATGGGCAAATTTTCATGAATGCAAAGCCAGCTACATTAGAGTCAACTCAAAGCTTAGTCCCACCTCAGAATGGGGCAGGTAGTGTCAACCACTGAAGTGTCTGGACTTCCAATATCACTCTGAAACCTGGGATAGCAGGATATCATATTTGCAGGCAGCCTACAAGCCCTACGCCACCAAAGTAACTCAGTTCCAAGACCACTCTCGCGTCTACTAAATTTAGGCTGCTAGCTCAGGAGCAGAGATGTGTTTTCTTGCAGATCCTCCATTTAGATAGCTTAGAGTAAGCTCAGCTGGAAGACTGGATGGTGAGATGGGCCATGGTGGAAATTGGTGTGAGATAACCTTTTTAATCTACTATAATCGATATATCAATGGAAAAATCTGAAGAGCAAGAGGAGAGAAGATGAATACATGCATAGCAAATTGTATTTCAAATTATTTCCACAGAAAGTTTAAGACTAAATTTGTTTTAACACCAATCTATAAAATCAGGGCATAAAGCAACCAGTATTTTATCACCAAGAGCATTCAAGTTTGGTTGCCCTTCAGAAATGAGGAAGATCAGGCTATAATAGCTTTATATGTGAAAACAGTCTTTGATTGACAGAATCTAATCATTTGAAGGGCAGCAAACCCACATTAGGAAAGCAGAATTCTCTGTTCAAGTTCTGGCTTGCAACATCTATTAGCATCTTAACATTCATCTGTATGAGTTTTTGCTAACTGAACATATTATTATTCCGTTACAGTGGTAGAAAAATAGCAACCTTTCTTTTCTATGATAAAAAATACGTGGGTACTTTTCCTGTAGTTTATATATCTTACACTGTAGGTCATTTTTAAAGGGTTTTCTTTTTTAGGTCCACCATTTATCTTTTTATTCTGAGAAAAAGCTAGTTTGTTTAGCACAACAAGACCTTCACATAACTTTCCGGTATCAATTATTACAGCGACACAGCAAGTCCCGTGTGAAAGGTTTCTTGTAATGTGTCTTGTGCAGACAAATAAACACAGGGAAAAAAAAGAGACAAAGTATACATAACCTTCTTGCTGTCTATCTCACAAAAATACCTACAAGCAAAGAGAATTAATAGGAAGTTTGATCGTAGAAACAAAGCCTTGTACTGGCAACCCAGCATTAACATTATAAAACTGCAAACCAAAAAAATTTGAAACAAAAACCACGATGAAGCATGCTTTTCATAAAGGATTTTGGGTCGGGTGTGGGGGTTTTCTGCTAAATGTGCATAAGAAGAGTAAGAGTTGAAGGAGCCTACACAGAATCTTGTGTACATGAAGAGGTGTTGAGACTGGGAAGAGGCTGTTTCTTGTGGTGTGTGTTTCTATTGTTGGCTTTCTGCTAGTGTCCCCTACAAAGCAAAACTGAGCACAAGTGTCTCGTTCTGGGAGAACGAAGGATTTAGGTTGACTGCATGGGAATAAGACTCTGTTTTAAATCCAGCAATTACCTCAGGATATGACCCCCTCCAGGCTGACACATCCTCCACACATCAGGACTCATCAAGAAGAAACCAAAGAAAAGTGAGGGCATCTGCCATAGCCCAAGTTGGAAGAAGCACAGAGACTTCTACCACAGCAGAATACAAGAAGACAACACATACTGGTTTTGTGAAATAGTACTGGGACATCGAAGGTTTGGGGCAACAGCTTGAAATTCCAGTATTGCTGAGCACACAGGTTATCCAGGAACTTGGAGCCCGAGCAACTGGGCTGGCTTTGTGGCATACTTTTCATGTGAAACACTCTGCAAACTCTACCTTTTAGAACAATTATTGCCTTTTTAAGAACAATTATGTATTATGTACGATGTATAATTTATTCCGGAGGTTACTGGTTTATAAAAGAGTCGTGGGCAAACTGCCAAGTTATCGTCTGAACTGTAGTTATGAGTAATAACAAGGGTTATAATTTACATTCATACTCTGTTTTTAAGTTAATGAGCTATCCAGTATGAAACCCAGCACTTGGCTTTTTGTTTCTGTGCTTTCTTATATTCATGAATACAGCTTAGTTTTATAATTTGCCTCTTAAATTTGTGGCACCCTAAATACATTTGGCTAAACTGTCAGGGGAGTGACCATTTCCCTGAACAGAGGCACCACTGTGTGCTGACCCACGGCTCTTACACAGAGACCTCGACATCTGTACTTGCTCTGGTCATAAACAAAATGCAGAAACAAAATACCAGGACAACTGGTATATATATATATATACCTTCTTCTTTAGAAGAAAAATAAAGTAAAAATCATTCTCTGGGATATTTCCACTTCTACTTGGCCACTAGCCACCAGGATAAGATGCTTCAATGCAGCATTTCATCCACAGTGCTGCTCCTCAAGTAGCCTGGCACTCAGCTGCAGCACTGGGGATGAGCCATGTCCTGGTACAGGACTAATGGAAGTACAACCTTGTGGCCTAGGGGAAAGGATGCCAGTGACAGAGCCACATTGTCACTGCACTCAATTTTACCAGCTGACCAGATAGCTCTTTTATATTAAAAACCTGGAATAGAGGTTTTCAACCTGCAGTGAGAGACTGCAATAACACACCTGGTAAACCATCTTTTTCTTTCTGGCAATGGAGCAATAAAATAGAGTTGAACACCGAGGACAAGACTGAAATCAAGGAAGTAACAAACTCACTGAGCTCAACTGAGAAAGAGCTACCAAGATGTCCTGGCAAAACATTAAGAGATAGAATTGATATGAGGGACAAGAACAGAAGGGCAGAAAATACATAAAGGCTTGTTGTTAACAGGGCCACTTATGTCTGTCACCAGAGAATAATATCTATAAATCCTGAGCCAGAATTTGTTGAATGGAAGCCTGGCAGGATCACCAAGCTTAATTTGCCCTTCTTACCCATGGCACTGCTAATGGTAGCCCAGTGGTACCTCACCTTCCCATAAGAAACTCATAATCACTTCCTCTTCCCCTAGAAGCAACAAATTATTAAGTCCTTGGCACATACAAAAGAAGCAGTAATTAGATGATGCCAGGCTAGACTTTTCATCAGTGATCTTCCAGTCATGCTACTGCAGAGCCAAGTATTAATTATCTGAAAATTAGTGCTTGGTGATGGACCAAGTCTTTTCTCATCCTAACTCAGTACCACCAGTGTATGAAAAGAATGAGACCAAACACTAGTCAAGAAAAGGAGAGCAGAAGTAAGCATGGCAGAACTTTCAGTGAAAAGTTGGTTCACTTGATTTTTGCTTATTCCTCTCTCTCAGGCTTTGCTTTATCTTCTCAACCCAAGGACTCAGCTGACCTACCTGAGTCAGGATGCGGGCAGCTGGAGGATCCCACGAAGTTAAGGAGAGCCAACTGCAGAGTGTGATTCTTTACAACTGAAGACCTAAAGACAGCTCTGCAGGTACCAAATTCTGTCCACTGACTACTCGGGGATTCAAAGACTGCTCCATGGTAGGATGGACCCAGGTTTGCCACCTTCCCTTTCAAACCTATTGAAGCCATTGTCTCCAAGCTAGAGGTAAAAACTGTGTCTCAGCCATTGCTCACACTACAGCAAGAAAATAACTGTTTCAGTAACTACCTGAGGGGAAGAGACAGATGAATGCTAGAAGTGGAATTCACCTCTATACAAAAACAGGCTTTCTTCTCCAGCTTTCCCAGTGCTGTGGCAGCCCTGTGGACCCATGGCAAGCCTGAAAGTAATGCTTAGGCAGTAAGAATGCACACCCTGGGCTCAATCCTCCTTTTGTTTTACATTTTCACAACACAAGGTGAATGAAGGAAGCTGGATGCTTTCTTCTGCAACATCTGTGCTTCAGAATAAATCTCTTTCACACAGTTACTGGATTACCCACTGTCCTTTTTGTCCTTTTGCTTTAAAATATTTGTTAGTCACTATTGCTTTATTTCCACGGGACAAAACCTTCTCTTTCTATGCAGCCTTCTACAAGCAAAGCAGTTATTTTAGAGTCCTATAACCTAGGCACAAGAAAATGGGAAAAAAGGATTTTCATGAAGAAATGAAGGATCACAAGCCTTCCAGAAGACGAGACCAAGGGCTTTAGGTCTAAAGAACTCGCTAAAAAAGTGCCTAATCCAGAATATTTTTCTCTGCTTGCTAGGTTTTGAATAGAGACTCTAAGGCTTTGGAGGTTTCTCAAGACTCTTATTACTACTGTTCCACACACAGTCAAACATCATTAAATACTCACTAGAAACCTGGAAAACACTTCCAGACTGGAACTCCTCCTCTTACACTATGCTTGAAAAACAGCACAGTGATGAGAAAGATCTACCTCAGAGCTGCCACATCCTCTGGCTTCATCACCACCAGGGGAGATGCAGGAGCTGGGCAGTTGATGCTCCCTGAGGCTTTCAGCCTCCCAGCCCAGACCCATTTGGTAGGACTCGGTGCTGCTGTGGGCATCCTCCAGAGTGCCATTTACAAGAGCACACACTACACCTGGCAGTAAGCATATGAAAGGCATAGTGGACACAGTCAGTATTAGGCTAACATCTCTGATGAACCCCAGCTGCTTCAAAGGAAAGAAGGAAACTTGGACGTGACGGAAAGATGAATGAAATCTGGGAGCAGCAAGAGCGGGAAATCATTGCAATGAGGGAGGAGAAGGGTGCCCCTGAATTTTGTAAACGGATAGTGTCCACTAGGAGTGCAGCTGGCTGCTCCTTAGTCAGAGAAACCCTGAAGCTACTATCATTTATTTGGTTTCCTGAGCAGTAATTGCTTGAGAAGCATGTTGTCATAAATAGCTCCCTGATGGTCCTCCTACTTCATGCTGGCTACTGCTGGAGCAGCAGAGAATCCTGCCCTGTACTTCTGACATTTACCTTTAAAAGATAAGAGCAACAGAAACACCCAAACCATTCGTGTTGGCAAAAAAGGCTTACTAAATTGTTAGCAGGCGCTTTTAAAACATAAACATAGAAAGATGTATAGATTAGAAAGGTATCAATACAAACAATCTATATTAAACTGAACTGCTTAGCTTTTGTTCCTCAGCACACAAGAAGCCTGTATACAGGCTTCATACACACATGTGGCAATATATGATACTAAAAATTAAATTAAAAACCTAAACTTGAATTCCTCCCATGATAATTGCATGGTAGGGATGTATCCATCTTATCCCCAGTCTGCTCAGCTATAAAAGCAATGCAGTTCATTAGTCACTCTTCTATGTTACTCAAATTACAATATGGGAATTTTTATGTCACTTATATCACTCCTCTTTAGATTGGTTTAGTAGGAGCCCACCTAATATTAATGTCCTCCACTGATGCTCTTTATTACCCTAAACCAGCTTCAGTGCCTGACTGCAACATCTAGCTGTCATCACCCCCAAAAGCAGGACCAGCTGCAGAGTGATGCTACTCTCTCAGAAACTCATTTCAAACCACTACCAAACATTTGCCACTTTTCAGCCTAGGCAACTACTTGGGATTTTGCCTCTCATTACCCAGGTTGTCTGGATCAAGCCCTTTGTTAAGGGCTTACATGACTAATTTAAGTCAGCTTGGGGGTCAAAGAAAATAGATATTTAGAGAACAGCTGTAAAACCCAAAAAGGAAGCAGATGGAGTTTCTGTAACTAGGAATACCCTGATACTGCAGGTCAGACTCTGCCGGAATAAAGAAACACAGCTGAGGGGTAAATGCAGAGTTTACGTCCAGTCTGTTGGGACACCACTAAACAGGGGGTAGCTTTGGTAGCTTTATCAATCACATCATGGTACTGCCATTGCAGGGGAAGTGTCCGGAGCCTCTTAGAGCAGAGAAAGACATTAGTAAAGAAGAACACAGGAAGGTGAATGCTTTCTTAATGATGGTACTGGCACAGTGTCTTGGTGCTCACTGAATGCCCTTTGCTGGTGCCGGCATTGCCCACCCATGCTGCTGTTCCTGACCTTGTCCCCGGCGTGAGCCTGGCTGCCTGCTTGCATCTGGGACAAAGATAAAACATGCTGCCCTGGTCTTACAGAGTAGCAGCTTGTTCAGCAGAACTCAGAGACTACCCCAAACTTCCCTGATTTTGATAATTCTGTGCAATTGCATTTGAACTGGGAAAAATACCTGAAATGAAACCATTTTCAAGTTCTCTCCCTCCCCACAGCAGTGCAGCTCCATATCCATGCCTCTATAGATGTAGAACAAAATAAGATTCAGCTAAGTGTTTAAAATGTCACAGGTTACTTTTTTCATACTTCTACACAGATGTGAATGCTTTGCAAGATGTAACCAGGCTTCTCCTTCACCCCAATTTGTGAAAACTTCAATTTAAAAAGAGAGGAAGGAAATCATGCCTTACGCTGCCCCTAAATGTCAGTCAACCTTAAGACTAGGGAACTGGTCCCTGCTTTTCAAATGTCAGTAAGACTTCTCATAAAAAAAACATGGTTGAAATGTCTGTACAGTTCACATGCTGTATGATCTCATTTTCAAATATTTCTGATCTTTCCTTTCTTTCATGGTTTGACTGTCAAAGTAAACCAATTCACAGTTCCTTCCCATCTGCAGTTCTATCATAAAAACAGTCATGTGCCCCCTGATATCTCCATCTTTTAACACTGGCTTTTTTTCCTCTCCCCTTTTCCCCCCATTTTAAACAATACCCTAAAGTTAGCTTTTACACCTCAAAAGAATGCTATAAAAATAAACAAAAGACCCAGGACAAAAATTGAACATAAAAGTTGTTGAAGATATTGTTTCTTGATAAATAGCCTCTCCAAACATCATAAATTGTCCAAAACATCTTAAACCTTTGCTCTACATCATCCACATAGGACTGCAAAGGGAATACAGCCAAGGAACTGCAGGCTAATTGAAAAAATCATTCACTTGAGATACAGTAAGTATCATGCTCCAGTTCTATGAAAGTATACAGAAACTTGACACAAGTGACATCCTCCATGAACTAAGCAATTGACTAATCAGCAAACTCAAAAGGAAAATAATCTGTTTTTTCCTCCTTTGCATTGCTGAATTTGCATTTAATAATTCATATGAGATTAAAAAACAAAAAAACAACAAAAAAGATCAAGATACACAGCGTGGCACCAATTCCTTCCCTGCCTCCAAGACTGTTGCCTCTCAAAAAGAAATCTACAGTATTGACTGGAAAAGCTGGTATAAGGACCCAGGAGCTGCTATTTCTAAACCCCTATTATTCAAAGATCGTTATCACAGTTTTCCATTAGCAGAAGTAAGTAAAAGCTTTGCTGTATAAATGACAATATTATTTTGGGGGAAGGGGAAAGAAGGTTCAATATTGTACTGCAAGAGTACTGACTTTTGTAGGATTTTTGTGCCTTTTTTTTGAGGCCATTTAGCATCGACTTTGCCTATTATTAATTTTACGGTCAGTAGGAGCTTCTGAATTTTACAGGTTCAGTACAAATAGTAACACCTGTAGAAGCCTGTTATTTGCATGGTATTTTTAATATTAAGCACTCTGTCCCCCCAGATCCCATTTAACAGATTTAGTATATCCCTCAAAAACGTCACACACTCACATTTCAAGATCTGTCCTTCCACCGGGTTCATGATGCAGTGAGAACAGGCCACTAAGCTGTGATTCCCGAAAGTCTGTTCTATGCTCTAACAGCATTTACTTTCAGACTCTCCTTTTATGCCTCAGTAACTGAATTTTTCACTGTCACTAGTTGCCTCATCCTTCTACTCCCTTTGAAGCAGTAGGTGAGTACACATATGCTTGGCCATGTTTTTTTCTGCCTCGTATTGATAGTATAAATGTAGTGATACAGAGAAGTATATCACACTGTCCATTTTGAACTCCCTCAGAAAATAACATCAGGGATACTGACATCATCTTCAGAAGATCCCTCCATTATCTCTTTTTGATGAACACAGCGTGGGTCATCCTCTCAGCACAGCAACAAGCTGCTAACATGACAAGATGAAATATCCCATTTTTGAAGCTTTAGAATCAACTATTGATGAAGTCATTCCAGTTAAAGCTCAGTATATCTCGTGTTTTGAACTTTAAAATACATATTAAAATGTACATCACAACTCTATTAAATAGCCAGTAAAAAAAATCTACTTGGACAACCTCCAGAAAAAGAATACTCAATACAGACATAGCTCAAGCAAACAAACAAAAGAAGCTTCAACAAAAATTTCTATTAAAAATACCAATTTACATCATGGAACATCATACCACTTTTTAGGTATAGTGTGAGTCAGGAAAGGAGACAGATGAAAAAGGAAGCAGAGGGAAGAACTGGATGGATGAGGGATATGTAACACATGGTCCGAGAAGGGAGATGCCAGGTGATGACCACAAACAGACTGCAGGAACCTGGGACGAGGACTGACTCCAGCTTGAAATCAACTCTTCCCAGGTACATGAAAACAAGCCCCTGAACTTTCCATAGTATAAAGCAAAAAGGAAAGTCTCACAGGTCCTGTAAGAAAATCCTTATGCAGCTCAGATGTATTTATTGTTTACTTAGGCAATCCAAGGTTTCCTCCTTAGAAATGTTTCTAGAGATTTAGCAGTTGCCAACTCTGTAATCAGGCAAGGCCCTAGAAACAGTGCCTTCCGAGCTGTGGTCCACAGATTCTTCAGCATCTCCATTTCTAAGGACTTTAGGAATGATTATTACCAAAGCTCAGACTACTAGTTGTGGTCTTAATGTTTCTGTGCAGAGGTTAGTAGCATGTCCAACAAAAGTATTTAGAGGTATTCATATCAAGGATGACCAAAGACTATCAAGGTCTAGAATTCACAAATTTGTTTACTCATTCATTTTGACTTGCAAAAATCTGTCCAAATGCAGCACCTGAAATTATATTCTCAGTTCACTGGAATATCAGTTGCTCAATAGTTTCTTGCTTTTCTTTCTTCATGAGGTATATTTCCTCCCCTTTTCCAAGCCATGACCCTGCAACTATGCCTGTGAATTTGGACTCCAAAGAATTTCCCACATATCACAAAGGTTTCACAGCACTGGATCTGACATCCTGGGATTCGTCTGTATTCTGTAAACTGTGTATTTCATGATGAGCAATCATCATCATCTAACACAGGAGAAACCCACTGGAACAAAACAAAGGGAAAAGACACCCTGACCTCCAAGGCCTGTTCTAGCTTACCTGTGTCTCACTGCACCAATGCCCTCAGGATGCACCTTTCCAGCAGGAGACACCCAACTCCCAGGGAGCAACAGAAGAATGCATCCTTGCTGTCTCCAGGCTGACCAGTTTTCATACTCAGCCACTGAGACAAACAAACTGTATTTGTCCTTTTTTTTTCCTTCTGATGTCATTAAAAATGAAGAAAAATCAATACAATTAAATACAAAAATACAGAGAAGGAAATTACAAAATATAATGCTAAATATTTAAATAGAGTTGACCGCTAAGATCTTGAAGGTTTTATTACTCCCAGCTGAGAGTGCAAATGGATCAGTTACATGCCCAAGACAAGTAACAAAATTGTCTTGACTTGGCAATGCAAACTGGTAACTACAAATAAAACAATAACAATAACTGAATCATATCCTAATTCATCCTGATGCTCCCTTCTGATTCACAGCTTTTAAGCTGCAGCAGTTTCCAAACTGAATATTCAAATGGAAATAATACACCAAAAATGGTTGGTTTATTAAGAAACCATTTTGCTTGGGCAGTCTCATACCCCAGGTGACCTAACAGAGTTAAACACGTTGTGTCCCCAGCCTTCCCAGGCATTTGCTGTAGTGGGCTACATGGAGCATAACACAAGGACAGAGAAACACTGCCAAATATTTGTTATGCCTAATATTTATGTACATTTATCTAATCTCCTATATAATACAGGCTGACAGTATAAACAGGCCAGCTGAAGCTAATCTGTGCATGTTCTTAGTGTATGTAAATAGTCTTCTTCTCAGTTTGTTTCCTTAAAGTATGGAGCCTGCAATTATCTCACACAGCAACAAAGTCATGACATGTTACTTAGTACTTTTAATAATGATAAATTCAGTCCTGGTGACAAGGGAGTTTAAACCTGCCAGGCTGTAAGATTTTTAAACCTGCAGTGTAAGGTTTTCCAACAGACCCCAAGAGAAATCTTTTGTCCTACAGGCTCACTCATTTTAAACCTCTCTACTTGTTCTGTCCTGGCCTCCCTCAAAAACAGAATTCCTTCTGCAGTCATTCATTAAATCCCTTTCTGAAGACTGTTCTTCAGGTACTAAATCCGATAAATTAATTCCACTATTAGAAACACTAAATGTGAAAACTGAGACTTGAGGAGAGAAAAAACAAACCAAAATAAAAACCCAAAAACTAAACCAAGAACCTACAAGGCACATCTCTGCATTTCATTAACATTAAACTTCAAATAAACATCTGTGAAACTGTTGATACAGTCGATTGCACATCCTCATCTTCATGTCATGGTTAAATCATTGTATTTTTAGAGTACAGCAGCTATCTAACTAGAATGGGAGATTCTGAGATTAAACAGCCTTTTTCTTCCACTCCTCCTCTTACAATTTTTCATGTTTTGACAAGAATAAAATGTCAACCAGATTTTCCTGGGACTTTTTTTTGTCTAATATTCTCTGTTTAACTTAATTTGACATGCCTGTAATACCTATTTGAAACTATCTCTCCCTCTGTCTAATACCTCAGCCTTTAACAGATGGATATTTTCTCCTGCAAATAGTAACAGGCAGAGCATCTAAGAAAAATACAGTGCATATAGTACAGGGTGAAGTAGTGGTTGAAGCAGTAGTTCAAAAATCAGAGAGCAAAACTAACTAGTCACAAAAATGCTTTAAAAATAAAAAAGGAAAAGGCAAGGAAAACCTGGGATTAGGATGCTTCAGATGGCATAGAGAGCTTATTGGATTTCTTAGCTATTTGGGCTATGTCTGTATGCTGAAGGTCAGCCTGGGTGGTTGACAATCACGTCTGAGCTCCACAGCACAGCTCTAGCATGACCTCTCCAGCTGCAAGCTATTTTGATGTACCTTGACGCTCCAAACTTCTGCTCGTGGCTATATGGAAACACACCTCATTTTTTGTGCCAAGACACAGCAAGACTCTTTCCCCAGATGACTGTGTCCACCATAAAATAACTTGTGTGTCCCCCAGGAAAATGGTGGCAGTAGATCTGGGGGTTTGTTGGTCCTCAAGGGATGTGGCTGGCCCCTGCATGGCAAAGCAGGCAACTTCTGCTCAGAACCCAACCCTCAGCTGGACATTTATCCCATGTCTGCAGCTGGGCAGACCTTCTCCTGTGAAGGTGGAAAGACAGTATGTTTAAAAGCGGAATAGAAGCAAGGATTAACAAAGCAGGGTATTAATAAATCAGAGTGAAGAACCAAGGGCTGTGTAATATTTGCATATAACTAACCTAGCACAACTAATCTGGCTTACAAGTGTAAGCCATTAGAGGTCCAGTTGCAGTGCTGTGGAAATGCTGTGGTATGAGCAATACCTGTTAGAGTGTCAGCCTCTGAAGGTTTCTCATCTGTGGTCTTTTAAATATTCATGGCTTGCTTGCTCCAAACACACATGCTAGTCGAAATAACATTCATGTGATTGATGCATTCTCCAAAATTAAAAGGCATCCATTCACCATGGCATGTGCTACATCTAACTTTTACCCAGGATGTGACTCTCACATGAATTTCAGCGGGAGATAAAACTGAAAGCAATAAATAGCTAGTGATGGAGCCCTGAAGAGCCCAGGATTGGCAATGCAATGTCCTGCCAGGATACTGACCTTTTATTTTTTGTAATGAAAATACAATAAAATGGCACTAAAAAAATGTGAAACAGTCATTTTAAAAGCATTTAATATCTCCAATCTCAATCCCTAGCTGTACCACCCAGTGTTTTGAAAATTCTTTGGCAATCATCCCCACTGCCATTTCAACCCTTTCCATGTGGTCTCACAGCTTTCTGGCTTCCTGTGGGAATGGCAAACCTAGGTCTCACGACCCAATGTACCCAGGGAACCTCTGCAGAACTGATCAGACGTCTCTCTCTGTGCTGGTGAACAATGTCCCTGCTGCAAGTGGGGATGTTCAGCCTGTTTCATGCTAAACATCCCTTCAGAGGCTTCTGCTGAAGGCTGTTTTGTTGGTGCTTAGGGGTACAGGAAGAAATGGACTTAACATCATAACTTCATTTTATCCAACAAAGCCACCAGATCATGGTAACTGATTCAGCTTAAATTCAGTCAAGGAACCTCAGGCTGAAAGTTTGTACAGCCTGTTGCTGCTCCCCATACAAACCCCAGCATTAGATTTCCAGACCTGTATTTCTTGCACAGTGTTATTTGAATTTATTTCTTTGTAAATCATCTGCTTTATGCTTACATAATCACAATAGCAGCACTATCATTATCAAGCTGAATTTCATGTGGTACGCAGGGAATTTTATGGCTGTTTTAATAAACATTATGCTGGTTGGAAATTCTATAAAGTAAACCATTTTTCAAGTTAAATACCCCTTTCTTAAGTGCCAGGCTGCTAAGAGGGGCAAGCACACAGGAGCCTCACTACAGATCTGATTGCCATGAAGGGTCCCTCACCACCCACTGGAAAGGCAGGTGAGAATTAATTCAAGCTGCAGAGGAAACACGATCATCCAGAGCTGTGCTACAGAGGAGCTCTGGGTCCCTCTTTGTCCCTCCCAGGACCAGTACCTTTCCATGTGGCATCCTTCTCTACTTCTGTCCCTGGCCAGTTTCCAGCATGGAGCAAGTGGTTCATCACCTCAGTAACAATTCCAGCAACAAAGCCAACTGGAAAGGGTCAATCCTGAGGGAAATGCTGAAGACATACTGCCCCCAAATCACACCAGCTAAATTTAGTTTGAATATTTGTTCTAATACAAAGATGAAGCAGCAAAGAATGTGATACCTTTCTGTTGTGAAGCTTTCCAGGCATCCTTCATCATTAATTTCTGACAGCATTTAAATGTCCTTTCTTCTTCTGCTAAGTAATATTATATATATGAAGCTCATTCAATACTAAAAGATTTATAGGTTCATGCATAATGACATTTTTTCAAAAGTTTTACAAAGCCCTTAATTCTCTCTAGTCTTAACCAGGCCCTTCCCAATACAGCAAATTCAACCTGACTGCCTAACCCATTCTTCATGTTCTAGTCCAAAACTGACAAGACAAATGGAAAACAGAAGAAAGGACAGTGAAGAAGAGCCCTTCTGGATATCACTGGGACCACTCCCTCCTGTAGTAAAGTAGAAGAAAGTAAGACAAGGCAAGCAGCTTTTATTCACTCTTGCAGAAAACCCTGGCCCACAAGCAGACTGCAATTTAGCACTGGAAGCATTGTCTTCTGCTGAACAGTTACTGGAGACAGAGTTGCCATGTATGGTATTTTCCAAAAGACATACTAAACTGTAAAACACAACTGGAGACAAAAAAACCCAATAATCCAGGTTCCATTTCTCCTCCTGTGATACTAATAGTTCATATTTACTTTAATAGAAAGTGAGATTAAAAACCAAGAGAGAGGTATTCGCATCAAGCAGAAGTGAATCAGACCCTCAGATTATCCTATTAAACACAAAAACCCAGGAAAATGCTGTCAGGAAACAGTGTAATACAGGAGGTAAATATAGCATGTTGGGCTTGAATTGAAAGGGAGGCTTGTAAAATAAAACCAGCATTGCACAAAGATCTGATTAGCTCCCCAGCTTCTATTCTTAGACAATCAAAGCACAGATATGACCAAGGCAATGTGTTTCGTACAGTCTGAAGACACTGTCTTTCAAATATTGAACTTTACTATCATCATTCACTAAGGTGACTTTTTATGAATGACTAAAAAAAACAGGTTGTACATGAGTGGATAATTTGCATATGCTAATGTACTGATTTAGATATGCTGCAGGACATTTTAAAGGGTTTAAGCACTGGTCAGAGTAAATATCTGAGCTACAGCTGCAGATTTGGCATCATTATTAAGGGTCACAATGTTTCTCCCTGTTGGGCAGTTAATGTAGTTTACCTGCACTAAGTGCTTCATGCTGGATGATGCCTCAGCCCACCAGGAGAGCCAATGCCATGGGCTCACCACGGCCCACCAGTGCAAGCACCAGGCCTACTGCTATCGACAGAGGGAGGGGGACACAGCCCCAGCGGGCTCCCTGCTAAATCCCTCCTTTAGCCTTTCAGTGTATGGCACACAGAGAGCAGAATTCTTTTTTTGTTGTTTTTTTGTTAGGGGGTTCGAGCTAGGTCGAGCTGGTTCCTGTGAGTTCTGGCATGTGGCACTCCAGGCTGCAAAGCCTCCACCACCAAGAGTCACCAGCACCCCCCACTGAGACTACCCAGCTCTGCTGTCCTGCCCCGGGGTCACCCTCCTCCTTTGCAGCCAAGGCAAAACTGAATTTGATGGAGATTAACCTTCCCACTACTGCCAGTGAGGAGTTTGCCCACCTCTTACACACAGCAAGTCAAACAGGTGAGTCTGGTCACTTTTTGTTAACTCCTCCAGTACTCTATCTCCTTCCCAAAAAGCTGGTGCAGAATACAGGGTCACATCTGGATATGCTGACCAGACATTTTGCTGCCGTTGCACGTGAGCAAAAGACACAGCCTTTCTCTGATATCAAATCCCAGTATTACTGATGGAAAGTTTCCTATGAATATTGTTAATAGTAGGGTCTTGCTTTAACAAAAGAGCAAAAAATTCCCAGACATGTAGAATTATTCCATATTTTCAACAAAAAATGAGCAGTTAATTGCCCATTTTCCTGCTTTGTTTCCTACTTTACAATTTTCTTTACTATTTTTTTTGTTATGAGAGGGGACGAGAAGGCAAATCTCAAAGAACACAAGCTGAAATACTTTATTTGGGCTTGCCAGTTCAAGGGACTTAATCCTTTAATATTTTCATGAAGTAGAAACTTTTTTATGAGGCATTAAAAATGTATTTATCAGAACTATCAACTTTTAGACTCAGAATATGGCCTGTGGTTTTCAACCTACATAGTCATGACTCAGGGATTATCAATGGAAGACATTGTTAAACCATCGAGTCTTAAGTACAATTAACAACAAATGACCAAAATCTAACAGAAGAAAACCCTCTATATTCTCTTTGTACAAGTATTACAATTTCAGTTCAGCACAGACAAGGTTTCTGGTGGGTTCTTTTATTCCATGGTCCCTCAGTAAAATTCAATCCTCACTTTACTGCATACCAGGCAAAATCTGTTTGCTGATCTTTAGGGTATTATGCAAAGCATTTGGAGAGAATGACAGGAGAGAGAGACTGAATTTTGAGGCATTTGTTTGATCTATTGCTTTGATGATTTAGGCTGATTTGTATGATGGGTTTGGGTTGTGTGCTATGGTTTGCATTTTACACAGTACTTTTCTACGGCGGGATTCTCAGTGATGTTCAGTGTCCTGCACCTCTTAGTATGACACACAGATTTCAAATGAATGAAAAATTCCAACATTTAGCACCTGCTTTCTGGCAACTCATACCAGAATTTAAATAAGAACTGCACTGGCTGCATTTGAGGGCCCTGACCACTTCAAAATCTGGTCTTAAGCTTGGGTTTATGCGAATTTAAGCATCAAACCAACACTCTGAATTCCATCTGGGGAATCCAAAAGAAGACAGAGTAGTTTTCCATATGTGCCTGCTATGTGGTCTCGGGAATCGCTCTTCTATGAATAGAGAACGAAAAGTCTTGGCCTATCTATTTTAAACAGCTGATAAATAAAGAAGGGGCATAAAAAAAATAGAAATGCTTTCAAGATTGATTCTCTGACTCTTGCAAAGAACCCTCGCTTCTTATTTTTCACATTTATTTTTATAGCTTTTTCTTCTTTTCTTCTTTGCCTTCTGTTCCTTGATATTAAGTCAGAAGCAAAATGTTCATTTGGTCAAAAGCTATTGTTAGCATGAATTTTACAAATCTAAACAGATGGGGTGGAGGAGTCTCCTTTTTGGAGAGCTCATTTAGTGCTGGATCACTGAGAAGGAGCATCTCTATTCAAAGAGCTGCACTTCTAAGTCAATGCCAGGCTTCATTACTAAATTCCATGTTTAGCTTAAGAGGTTACCACACAGTCATATCCCAGCAGAAGCACATCTCTCATGCTGCTAAAAGTAGCATAATAAGAGAAAAATCTGCTAATCACCTGAAAATGAGACACATCAATCTATGCAACTTAGTTTACAAGGCTTTTGCAAAAGAAAGCAGTCACCAGAGTAAACATCTGTGATCAAACACTAATTTAGGACCAACGGAAAATTGACTTCAAATCATCTCTTTGTCACTGTAATTGATTAAAAGTCAAATGAAAATTGATAACATGATTTTCTATTTGTGAATGTGCATGTGGCACAAACTCTCAAGAGCTCTACTGGCTTCATATATTGACTTTTTTCCAAATAAAGCCTCTTAAGAGTACATTAGTCAGGCCACTACTAAACTTAAAATGCAGACTAATTACAACAGCACAAGGCATTAAAGCACTCTTGAGACTGTTGAACTTTGATGCAAAAACTAAATTCTGAATAGAACTTTGAACTCAAGTAAAGCAACAAAATGTATGAACTATTTCATTATTGCTGAGGTTTTTGATGATGAAGGCAGCTGAGTGCTTCTCTCTTATTTTACTTTTCATGTGAAACTTTCTCAACATTTTATTAATTCTTCTCCAGTCTGAGTGCCACATACTACTGTTCTTTCCTAGTCTAAAGGTGATTTTTTGTTTTACAGGTTACAGATGTATGTATCTTTTTTTCTTTAACAGATTATTTTCTGCATCACAGAGCAAATGCCACTTTGTATCGACCCTTGAAGAGAATGTAGCCAACAGAGAACTAAAATGTTATTTCATCTACTCTATGGACAGTGATTTTTTTAATATCACATGTAAATCCAACAAAAAAAAAATGTTCTGCCCCACAAATGTGTTTGCTTTATTATTGCATATTCCAAACTAGACTGAACCTGGGAGCAGAAATGTCTTGCAAAGAACATCAATTACACTAATTCAAATTTCCAACTTCTTCTCTATTGATGGGAATATGAAGAGGTATGAGAAATGGAGAAAAAGCATATCAGAGATGTTGCATTTATGATGAAAGCAAATTTCATCCCTAATTAAACCATAATGCGAGAAAACCAAAAAAAAATAGTAAGTAAGCTCTTTAAAAGAAACATTTTCAAGGCTTTCCAAATGCCTTCATTTTTCAGTCAAGATCTGTTACACCACCACAGCCATGCCACTGGTCAAGGATCTACATGTAGGTCAAACAGAAACCTATGGCAGAGAGGTTCTCTGCCCTTGCCTCAGAAGAGGAGGGAAGACAACAGGATAACTAAAATCTCCAACTGCAGATTTGAATTCTGGCTGCTAGCACTGATCAGAAGAGAAATGAGGAATCCACAGATGAAAGGGATCCCATACCAGATGGCAGCAGTAAAGCAGTAAATAGCTCAGAAAGAGCTGAAACAGGAGAAGGAGGCTTTCACAGCTTTTGAGGTGGACTGGCCAAACTTAGAAGAAACTGAGGTTTGAAGAGAGAGCTAATGTGGTGCTGCTGAGTGCAATGGTCAGCTACAGTCTGTGAATGATGTTGTCATTGCAGCAATTTTTACTTTAATCCTAAAAAGATGGCAAGAAATATGACCATTTGATACCAGAAAGAAAAAAAACAGAAAACCCCAAAAAACCAAAACAAACAAAAAAAAAAACCAAAACAAAACAAAACCCCACACCCCAACAAAATAAAAAAACCAAACAAACAAACAAACAAAAAAACAAACCAAACCAAAAACAACCAACCAAACAAAACAACACAAAACCACAGCTCACCACTAATGTTGTGGGGTTTTGCACAATTAAGGTTCCAACAACAGCTTCAGTGGAGATTCAGAGATGAGTTCCAGCACAACAGTTTCACTTTAAAATCCCTGTAACTATGATGCCTACAAAAAACTGGCAAGAGTTAAGCTGCTGGTGAACTGGTACTGACATCCATCATGCTTCCCAGCATGCTTATTGCTCCCCCACATTTACAGCTTCCTCATACTTCCACCCTGACCTTCTCTCTGCTTGATTCCTCTGGCTATGGAGGCAAAGGCTGCCCTCAGGGGCTATGGGCATGCAGAAAGGACCATAGAGGCATTCAGTCCCTGAGGTGCCTTGGCAGCCCAACTCTCCAACATGAGCTCAAAGAGATCTCTAAGTCACTGAACAGGTAAGCAGATCTCCCCCAGTCCCTCTGTCCAGCACTGAACCCCACAAAGACCCTGGCTGCTGCAGCGAGGCTCTTTGATCACTACACCACAGCACTTGCAAAACTTGCAGAATTGCACATTTCAGGAGTGGCTCTATGAGAAATCAAATGCAGGTTTTCCCAAAGTATCCACTTATACTAAAAAAGCACAAGCTGGGCGATGGACAGCTGAATTCAACACTGATTTGGGCTGCGGGGTTATTTTCACCAAAAACATGCTATGCCTAAACTGCAACATGGCACCAGAACCTGCAGAAGGTTTTGAAGGCTGAACAAACTGTTCTGAGTAGGATAGGGGTTTTGTACTCCATACAGGTAGGGCTTAAGGCAACCAAAATATAATTGTCTTAAAGGTTGGAACTTCCACAGCCACAAGGCATATTCCATTAGTCCCAAGCACGGCCAGCAGGAATTTAAGTTTATAGTATGTCCTGGATCCTGGACCCTTCATTCCTCACCTCTGCAACCAGCTGCCCTACCCTCTGCTCCCAATACCTGCACAGGCAATTAAACACATTAGCTGATCATTTCAGAGGTAAAACAAGAGTTTGCACACGCAAATGTTATCACCTGTCTATTCAAGTAGTGCAACTCACACAGACTTTAATGTCTGTGTCTGCTTTCACATTTGCACCATCGTTTACCTTGGCTCTCAACAATTATTATTCAGCATTTCAAGTGCCATCTGTGCTGCTGGATAAGTAAATGCCTTCAAGTATATTGAAAACAGATTTTCTGAAGTTTTACCTTGTACTGGGCACAGTCATAATCAGAAAGATGTTCTCTACAGATGCTGACATGTATTTAGCTGTTTTTCCATAGGGATTGGTGTATTTAAATTTGGAATATGTATATCCTAGTTGCCAAACAGAAAACAGGCACAGATAATGAAGGGAAATCACTGCATCACAAAAAGAACTTGCTCTCTGTGGATCAAATTCAAATCCACACACAAGGGAAACATTCGCTTGCTCAAGGAGTAATTTAGTCTTATAATAGTTAACTGTATCTTGAGACAAAACCCTATTAAATAAGAGAAAATATCCGTAAGTTTAATGTGCAAATGCCTCAACACTTCTTGACATCTATATCAGTTGTCATTAAAATGAAAATGTGAACTATAATGACTGATATCTGCAAGACACGTGAAGCTGACTATTCTAAGATGCTTGGTGACAGTTTAAACTAGTCAAAGTGACACATGGGAACAGGTCCAGACTAACAAGTCTCTGCCCAACGTCTTAGTGTAAATGTCAGCATGGAAGTAGAGTCTGTGAAAAAATATTTTAAAAAGACTTTTTTCCCCCTTTAAAAATCAATCATTAACCACTGTTTGCTAATAAGTCATGTTTTCTTTTCAACTAAAATCATAGCTGGTTGTAGCCAGCTATTCATTCATTCTTAGAGGGATAAAGCCATAAAAGCACATAAAAAACCCCCAAACCTAAGTTGCAAACATAGGTAAATACTATACAGAGTGTTTTCTAAACCAAAAAAACTGAAGAGAAACCACAACCACATGGACAGCTCTGAAGTATTTCAAGTCACTGAACAGATAGACCATGATAAAGCAAGAAAGTGGGAATCTCCTTCAGTTTCCTCTCCTGATGCCGAACAGCATTCCTGACTGCAGTGACATTATTTCTGTGACAGTCAAGCCTGACAACGCAAGCCACTGCCAAAGTCACTCGGAAAAACCCAGCAATCCATGGACTGGGCAGCTGAAAGGTTTAGTGAATGAGAGACATGGGTTAATGTAGGCCCAGCAGCAAAGCCAACAACATCCAATCTAGGACCTGGTCAGATCTGATGCTGTCTGGAGCCTGTAAAAGACTTGAAATAAGAAGTAAAGTGAGAGAAAAACATTCCAACCACCCACCCCACATGCCAAGATGCCTTTCCCAGTGGAGATCAACCACCTCCAGCACATCCCAGCAGCCGCCTCTTCCCCAGGATGGAGGAGAAGAGCCGAGAGGCTGCAGGGAAGGCCCTAGCATGTCCTCCATTGTCCTTCTTCTCCCCACTCACCTCGAGTCAGAGCTCTGCACAGTTTAATTACAAACCACACACATGTGCAATTCTATTAGCCAGCCTAAAGCGCTGGCATTAGATAAGCTTGTGCTCTGAATCCGGTTACTAAGACACTGCCAACAAGCTCAGAGATTCGGAGCCTCTTTTCTATGCAGGTCCGTTTGGCCTGGAAATAGCATACATATACACTGACTTGAGCTTAACAAAGAATGTTAATTTGGGTCAGTGAACTACCACTAATTGAATTCTAATAGATGTCACCATAATTCAAGTGCTCCAGCTCTCTCAAGCAAAATGACAGAAGACTGAAGCAGGCACTTCTACAGCACCGGGGGAGAGAAAGTCTGTCCTTCAGCTGCTTGGTTTCTTCCCTTTCCAGTTTTAACTACTGCTCAGATGTAATAAAAAGCAAACGAGATGCTGGTTTGACAGCTCCCTCAGAAGATCTTCAAGAGCACATTTTAGGTTTTAAAAGTGATGCTTGCTCTTTCCAAAACTGAACAAACCTTGAGCTACTCCATAAATGGACATAGCTGCAAGGATTTTGAATACAGAACTAAGACACGTTAAAAGCATAGCATACTAGTTCCCAGACCCTCTTTCCCAAGATCACTTATTTGAAACACACTGTTTTCAATTTGTTTTGCTCAAAGCCAGCATCCCTGCAGTGGGTAGGAGTAGTAATTCCAAAGCACAATTTTTGTAAGTCTTGTGGATCCTGGCAGAATGGAGATACTACTGGCCAAGCTGCACAGAGATGAACACCCAACCACTAGGGGGGCTGTATTGAGAAGGAAAAAGGGAGTTTATTTTAGCTGAGGTAAGCTTAGTGTGATTCACACTAGCTTAGCCATGGCAATGCTCCTTCTTACAAGGCTCATCTAAAAGTAAGAGATTTACAGTCAACAGACCAGGAGGGTGCTGGTTTGTGCCTTGGTTAAGATGGAGCAGAGGACACAGGGTAAATTTTCCACCAGCTTGCATCCTCTATAGTCAGTCATCCCTGTGCAAAATGGATGTGAAACTGCTGCAGAAGGACAATGGTGGCAGCTTGCAAAGCTACGAGTAGTGACACAAGGGGCAGGCTGGTGGAAAATCAGACCCTGTGAATTCTATCCTCTAGGCAGGTCTGTGGTAGCAGCTGGCCCCACTAGTGATGCTCACCAAAAATATTATGCAGCGCCTGGACTCCAAATGTAAAAAACTCCAAAACTGAAATGTCAACTTAAATTCACTTTGAATGGTCATACAGGACAGGGAGTTACACATCCAAGCACTTAGCTGAACCTCAAGAGTGTAGGAGCCAAATGAGCACAGAAAATATTTGAGTGGGTGGGAGGGGAAGAAAAGAACTTCTATTTTATTTGCTGAGCAGAAAAGAAAAATCAAAACTAGCAGATTAAAGATACACAGCTTCAAACAGGCACTGCAGAATCTTTTCAGAAAATCATCCTTTCTTGTTCCTCTGCCCTTTAGCCACATGTTACCACATGGCATTACAGAGAGAAACAAAGCAGAGAGGCAAATCTGACAAATTAATTCTCAATTTGGACCAGGAGGTAAAAGCAATAGACCTATATTCAGTGGGACACATGCACGCACACACAGAGCATTGCTATAAAAAAGCCTTCCTGGAAGGACGAAGTTGTATGGGGGCTGCATGACAAAGTTTTTGTAGCGGGCAGGGGCTACAGGGATTCCTGTTCTGAAATGCAGCCAGAAGCTTCCTCCACATCCGACAGAGCCAGTACCAGCTGGCTCCAGGACAGACCTACTGCTGAGCAAAGCCAAGCCCACCAGTGACAGCTGTAGCACCTTTGGGATAACATAGTCAAGAAAAACTGCTGTGCAACAGCAATGGGAAGAGAAGTGAGAATGTGTGAGAGAAAGAGTTCTGCAGACACCCAGGTCAGTGAAGAAGGAGTGGGAGGAGGAGCTCAGGTGCCAGAGAAGATTCCCCTGCAGCCCGTGGTGCAGCCCATGGAGATTCCCAGGGGTGCAGAGACCAACCTGCAGTCCCTGGAGGAGCACACAGTGGAGCGGGTAGATGCCCAAAGGCGGCTGTGACCCTGTGGAAAGCCNCCACATCCGACAGAGCCAGTACCAGCTGGCTCCAGGACAGACCTACTGCTGAGCAAAGCCAAGCCCACCAGTGACAGCTGTAGCACCTTTGGGATAACATAGTCAAGAAAAACTGCTGTGCAACAGCAATGGGAAGAGAAGTGAGAATGTGTGAGAGAAAGAGTTCTGCAGACACCCAGGTCAGTGAAGAAGGAGTGGGAGGAGGAGCTCAGGTGCCAGAGAAGATTCCCCTGCAGCCCGTGGTGCAGCCCATGGAGATTCCCAGGGGTGCAGAGACCAACCTGCAGTCCCTGGAGGAGCACACAGTGGAGCGGGTAGATGCCCAAAGGCGGCTGTGACCCTGTGGAAAGCCCACCCTGGAGCAGGTTCTGGCAGAACCTGTGGAACAATGGAGAGAGCAACTCATGCTGGAGCAGGTTTGTTGGCAGGACTTGGGAGATCCCTTGGGGGATCCATGCAGGAGCAGCCTGTTCCTGAAGGACTGTACACCATGGAAGAGACCCAAGTTGAAACAATTTGTGAAGAACTGCAGCCCAGAATTTGGAGAAGTTCATGGAGGGCTGTTTCCCACAGGAGGAACCTCACTTTGCAGTAGGGTGGAGTGTGAGGAGTCTTCCCCCTGAAGAGGAAGGAGCAGCAGACAAATTATGTCTGATGAACTCATCACAACCTCCATTCCCTGCCCCCCTGTGCCACTGCGGGGATGAGGTAGAGAATTTGGGACTGAATTTGACCCCAGGAAGAAGGAAGGGGTGGGGTGAAGTTGGTTTTAAGATTTGCTTTTACTTCACATTATCCTTCTCTGAATGACTTGGTAATAAATTAAGCTAATTTCCCCACTTTGAGTCTGTTTTGCCCTTGACAGTAATTGGTGAGTGATTTCTACCTGTTCTTATCTTGACCCAGGAGTCTTTTGTTATATTTCTCTTCTCTGTCCAGCTGAGAAGGAAAGTGATACCTGGCATCCAGCCACAGTCAACCCACAAGAAACGTGATGCTCGAAATGGCTCCAAGGCATTCCCAATTAGAAAGCCATCCCTTAGTAAGACATATGCAACTGGTTGTCACCTGATTTTGCAGTTTGCATCAGGGGTACCAGACATGGATCCTGCAAAGACTTCTGGTTCCCCAGAGAGCAGGATGAGCATGCTGCACACACCAGGCCCCTCTAAGTCCTTAGCTCCTGTTGCTCCTTAGCATATGTCCCTCTGGAGATCACCTTAGCACATGTGTGTTAGGGCTCAGAAGCACTGAGAGCATCCCCATCCCCCATCCCACTGGGAACACTGTGCCACCAGCCACTCTCTGATGACACGGGACCATCAGAAAATAACATAGCATCAGCTTCTGAGAAGCCACCCTACACACAACCTGAATTTACTCACTTTTGATATGTTTGTGTCTCACAGTGGAGACACACTGTGAGACACAAACATACCAAAAGTGAGTAAATTCAAAACCTGTGTCCACCTTTGTAATATTGCCTAGAGTTAGCAGGACAGAGACACCAAATAGGCAGTATTCTTCCAAATTCTGATGTGCCTTTCTGATACACAATTTAAAGTATATTCACCAGAAAATATGCACACGGTGAGCAACACCGGAGCCATTACAGAAATTAACCCTGGCCTCTCCCAAACTGTTACCTTTCTTGTGCTATTAATCCTTTACCACCTTGTTCTTCTACTCTATTATCACTTACATTTTCCATCTTCTTCATGTCTCCCTTTTGGCCAGATCCCACAACCATCAGTTCAAGTGTCTTCCCTTCCCATCACCCATTTCATACACTCTCCAGTTAAACTTCCCTATCCATGTGAAAATTAGCCCTCAACTAACTACAGATAATGTTTTTTAATGAACAGGTCATATACATTTGTTTATTCCAGTAAAAAAACTCATGGCTTTTCCCAACTGTCTCACACAATGAGCTCTTCTGCAGCCAGTGTCCACCAGTAGTCAGTGGCTTCATTTCTGCATTACTGCAGTAAAGACAGATGTAAAACTGAGATCTCAATCATCTGCAGCTTTAAAAAAAAAAAGCTTTGGCAGTTTTCATCAGAAGAACAGTTTTAAGCAGTCCTGCTGCACAAATACTGGCTTCCGTTAACTTTTACTGCCATTTCAAGGGGACCTGTAATATTTTGTCCTGAACTGTTACACATCACTGCAGAGTTCAGCTGAATAGCTGTCATATTCTGCACCAACACAGGAGGTGTCTCCATGGAGAATAAGATAATCCTTATGTGTAGTTTCTATATTAATTTATATAATTTGTAAAGCTCTTTGGGACTCTGTAAGATGAAAGAATCTACATAAATGTAAAATATATCACCATTATTGCTGTTTTCCAACCAGCATCTTCCATTATGTAGTTGGTATTTTTCTCCCATAGTGTATGACCTTGTATTTTATCTAAATTAAATCTCATCTTGTTAATTTTTGCACAGTTCTTTAAACTCTCAATATCCTTTTGTTATCTCTCTCTCTCTGCCTTCCACTGTGTTTATGATCCCTCCTAATTTGGAATCATCTGCAAATTGTATTGCTCTAGATATTGTTTAGGAAAGTATTAAACAATATTGTGATCAGCATTGACCCTTGTGAAACCTCCCCTGATATTTTTCCTAAACTGACGTTTTAACAATCATAATTAGGTACAAGAGGACACAAGAAGAAGTCACAGGCAGCAATTAAGGAAAGGAAAATACAAGCTGTCACTAAAAACTCTGATAGTGAAATCTATCAGAATGTACAATAGCTTCCCAAAGGAAGTGTTGAAAATCCCAACACTTACTAAAAAATACATTAATAATAAATAAAACACTAAATAATAAAAACGCTTTGCACATGGTGTATATACTGCTTGACATGTTCAAGCCTATTCACCAAAAATAGCTAGTTTGGGGAAATGGTGAAAATTTTAGAAGACAAAGCACCCACATTTTCTTTTCCTTTTTGCATATGGAACAGCTTCTCCTCAACCAGCGTGACTCAGGGACAGAGCATTCCTGCAAATAAACCTGTGCTACCAAGGGGATATGTGTATGCCTGAGAAGAGGACGGGATGACCTAGCACTTTTCATTTTCTCTGCTGCTGTACCCTACACATCCCACTATACACACTCCATGGGATAAGCTCTCAGTCACCAAAACCCACCTTTACAAATCCCTGTTCTCTTGAATGTTTTNTTTTTTTTTTTTTTTTTTTTTTATGATACAATAAACATAGAGGGTAATTTCAACCTGCTGGCAAAAGATAGGACTAAATCCCTTGTGAAGTCAGCCTTGAGAATCGACATTTTGAGACTCAACAGCTGCCAGGAAGACTCCTCTCAAAAGTGTTAGTTAATCCATTTATTCTCTCCAGCCAGCGAGGAAAGAATGAAAGCAGGGCAAGTCTCAAACCTGTGCCTGTATTCAGGAGAGATCTCAGGACCAAATCCATCGGGATGAGGGGAAATCTGAGCCTGCTAATGGATACACTACACCAACATCTGGCCCCTCCTATCCTTTGACTGAAGCAATTAAGGGAGATCTTGGACAAAGGAACTGGGCACCGGGAAGCATAAAGATTTCTGCTACAGCATCTTCCAGAGGTGGATGAGTACCCTTCCATTTCAGCCCTTACATCTCAGCCTTTCACCTGAGATGATCATCTTGCTCTCGAGCAGCAGCAATCTTAGAAAGCACAGCCATCACCACATGATCCACCAGCCAGTCTGCATATGCACTCAAGGAGAGACAACCAGCCCTTCAAATTAAATTCTCACTCCCATATTCTGGAGACAGCTGGAAACGGAAGTACTCCACCCCAACAAAAGCCTTTCATTGTTTTAGACAATATTTCAGTTATCTCTCTTCCTACTCCATAACAGCTTCCTGGGAGTGGAAGTAACTCAGATGCTCCACCAAGCCATGAGCAGTTTAGAATATGATGAAGATTAAGTGTATTACTAGTCTAACCCATCTACACTCAATTGCTGGCATACTTAAAATTAAGCATATGGCCCAGTGTTTGCCGCTGCTCTCAGACGCCTGAGAGCTCACAGCCTGAGCACTTATTCTCTCCAGAAGTTATGGCAGCCACTTGGTGGCTTGATACCTACATTGCACCATGTGGTATCAATGGAGTTTATTTCTGGCTCTCACTAGAAAAACCTGTTCCACAAATAAGTAAAACTGTAGCAAAAAGTGTAATGTATTTCCAGTCTTTTCAAAGATTTAGTAATAAACATCTGTAAAGCAGGATTTATGCTTTAGGTGTGCTTATGCAGACAGAGAAAAATAAGCAGGATACAAATGGGAACAGAGAGACCTAGAACCACAGCATATGAGGAGCGAAGGGGAGAAAGAAAGGAGAGCCTTGCATGGGCACAGCTACATACCAGTATGGTTTGGAACTACCAGGAACTACCAATCTAACATGGAAAAAAAAAAAGTAAGGACTAGAATCATGTTCCTACTCCTACAGCCAGGGAGAATTTGCATGAAGCTCTCCAAAAATGGGCAAAAGAGGGGATGGAAAGATGGCTGGTCCAGGCATTCTGATGGAAGAATAAAGCTAGAAAATGGCGGAACTAGATAGAAGGTAGGGACCAAAAGCTGAAAAGCTGAACAGCTGAAAAAGAGAAGTATTTTGAGGAATGCCACCGACCTACTGTGCTGTTTGGCACTCCTTGTAAACTCTATCTTTGCTAAAACAGGGTTGGCAGAAACATACACCACTCAACCCTAGACACCTACAGGCACCCAAGTGACAGCAGATGAACGCTTGTGCTTTCTGAAGCCATGTTATATTTTGATTTCCAGAGAATAAGCTGAGGGATGGAAGATTTCGGTGCTCTGGAAGACAGATCTGAACAGCTGCAGCCATGCAACCTCACTGACCTCTCCTGCTGGAGTTCACGTGGGGTGAGAAATAGGTCCTGGTCATTGAGGAAAGAGGACAGTCGTCACGACATCTTGAAATCTTGCTGTTCTTGCGAGGCTGTAAGACTGGGCTAGGCATAATGAATGGGTGCAATGCCTTTTCTGCTAGAGAAATCAAGCCAGCAAATTCCAGGAGGTGGTTACACTTCCAGATCTTTTGCAATCCTTACAGTGCTGCCATCTTGTGTTTCCACCGGTGCCTCCCCACCTGAAGTGGGGAGCTTTATTTAGTTCTGAATAGCTTTTCTACTCAGTCATGTAACAGGCACTGCTAATGTTTCAGAAGCCACTTACTCCGCAAATCTTTTAAAAAATAAGGTATTTTTTCACTTCCATGTATTACCTCAGGTTCCGTAGAAGTACACGTGATAAATGTGCTGAATTTAAGAACTAATGCCACATTAGAAGGCATTGATTTTCTTTACAGTAAGATGAGCGTCTTTGGGAGCTGGATGGAGGTAGCGAACTGAGTAGACACAGCATGATTCTGGCAAGGCGGAGCATTTGGGGAATTGCTCCCACAATAGGAAAAATTTGTTTTAATTAGGTTGGTTGGTGGTTCCCAAAGCAACGTGCTCTGAGTGGTAAGAAGAAATGAGGATGGGACTGTAAACAGCTTGTTGTGCTCTCAGCATCTGAGTCACAGCACAGAGAGAGAACTTGTGCTCCTGGCTCGGTGGCCAGAAAAGTCTTAGGAGTGTGAGAAGAGGCAAGGGAGGTGATGTGTAGAAGTCCTTTCCCTTTTACTTTACTCCTCAATTGCTTATAAAACCAGATGAGATTTTGCTTTCCTGGACAAGGGAAAATATTCGAGGAAGAAGATAATAACAAGCAATTAGGGCAACAAAAATATCCAGGAACAAAACTGACCAAAAATAATAAAATTTAAAAGTGAGAGAGATTTTGTCATTCTGTCTTAAATTATGTTGAGGAGGCTGAACTCAATATTATTGAGAAATCAATTCTAATTTGGCACTCCACATGCTATCTGGCAGAGAACGCAGGTAACATTCTCCATTGAAATCTGCCAGCTAATTTACTTCTGCTGACTTTACACTAGCAAACAGAAGCAGGAAAAAATCGTGTCGTAGGGATGACATTTCCCACTAAATATCTCATACTAATATGCATTCTGAGTCCTCCTACGCTTGCTTTAGAAACCCATCACCTTGCAAAGGGAGACAACAAGTAATAAAAACCTCCCCTGGAGAAGATGGTCAAAGCACTTGGCTAAAGGTCCGGCACATATCCTGCTGACCGGGCTTGCGTGTCGTAAGTTTAGCTGGAAGGAAGGGCTTGGGGACATATCAGCTGCTGCAGGAGTTCAGCATCATCTGTCCTCCAATTAAAGTGACCGTGGAAGTCCAGTACCAGCAATTTTTATAGACGCTATGTCCTGTTATTGATTGTCAAAAAGCAAAAAAAGCTTTTAAAGGATTGTGAATTATTGACGAAAATGTGTCCATAGATATTCCAGAAATGTACTGCATAAAATTTATCATGGGTTACGTGTCTTGGAACACAAAACGTGCTGTTTAATGCTATGCTTTACTGACCTTTAAGCAGTGGCAGCTATCCTAACTGTATTCACAGCTTCTGTGTATTCACTCAGCATTTATATAAAATACCATTTATTTTTACGAGGTTTGTGCCACTGAAAGTTTTACTTGCACTGAGAAAACTATTGCTGAGTGGATTGTTCATAGCATTGTTTCCAAACGTCAATACAAGCAAGAGGTGTGATGTTCTCAACCTGCATGCTTAGTAGCACCTCCTTAGTTTATTTTCTAAAGTAATTCTTACTTGTGGACAGAGTTAAAAGGAAGGGGGAAAGAAGGAAAAAAGAAAACATTTTTATTCTTGTGTTTCCTTATCGCCTTTACTTTCACTTCTAATGAAACCCAAGCATTCCTACCTGTCTGGCACAATTGCATTTTCTTTTTTCAGGAAAGGTTTCTGTCTTCAGTTAAGTAATATCCATACAAAAGTCCCAAATTTAGAAGTGCACAATGACTTACATTTCCTCACTCCATTTATAAACCAGGTTCAGTGCTCCATAAGGACCCAATTTCATCCCCTCCCTCTCAGTAACATTCTTTAAGTCTTTACAAAGATCCATTTTCCCTTTCTTATTCCCAGAAGCCTGTTAAAACTAGGGCAAGATAGCCTAAAATTACTATTTTCCTCAAAGTCCCAGAAAACCTAAGGCCACTGGCACCTCTCCTGTCCAGCAGAGCTATAGCTGGATGAGATGCTCAGGAGCGATGCTGGCAGCACTCAGGCACCCCCTCATCTCCACCTCTGGAGAACCTCTGCCTCATCCATTCAAGGACACGCGCCCACTTAGTCTCATGACCTGGTTCATCAGAAAGCTATGGACTTTTGACCCAAGCAGGCATTTCATGCCTCCAGAAACCTGATGCTGTAAAGACTGAACTTTGCCTCCAAGAAAAGAAATAGGGTAAAAAATGAATATAATGACATTGTTCTAAATAATTGATGTTGCAATCTCATGCTATTTCCTTTTGTATCACTGCAATCTTCTTAAAAAGATATTCTCAAGCTGTTTATTATAGCAATAACTATAATTTTTCCTTCTCTTTTAGCAACAGTGCTTTACCCATAATGTCGCCTGCCGATAATGTATTAAAGATATAAATAAAATAACACAGTATAGGTGGTACAGCAACATACAGGTCGTTAACGAGCCAGACAAAATGTGGTTTAGAGCTGGATTAGCTAGAGCTGAATATTTAAGTGCCTGTTGTCTTTTGATTTATCCACTGTCAGCTTTCTGTCTATCTGTATTTGCTTTGACATTACGACAATACTGTAAATAAAACCTAAACACATTCACACTTTTCTTTCATTCACCCACCTGAAGGAAGAAAGGAGATAAAGCAAACAGCTTTGAATGACCAGAATACAGAAATCCAGTCCCCAAATTTAAACACCTTCTTGTCTCCCAGTTTTCATCATAGCTCAGAAGTTTTTCCAGAAAGCTGTGATTTCCTTAAATATAAAAATCTATTTTAAAAATTTCTCAGTCTCTTCTAGGATGGACTAAAAATAACCCTGAGTGCAACTATTACCCTCTAACCCCTAGCTTTGGTTCAACTGCATATGCCACCTCAGGAAAATGGCCAGCAGCAATCAGCACCGTTATTTGTATTACAGCAGCATCTCTAAACCCTTGCCAAGAGTAAGTTCCAGTGAGGTAATTTCCTACATGATTGTAATGTAACAGATAGGCCCCATCCCAAAGACTTTAAATGGAAAAGAGATTTTCACGTGTTTATGCCCACATTTCCACCTAAGCAGGGAAGTACCCCCAGCTGATTAGGATGAGGCCGTTCACAAGCCCTCCACTCAGCCTACGTGACCAGTATGTATCAGCTCCCTGAAATGCTGCAAACCGCACCTCCTTCACACGGCGGTGGTGCAGGCTGCCTGGCAAGAGTCCCCACCTGGAGACATTATCCCCATTAAATTTCTGTATCTGCAATTCTGAAGCATATTTTAAGACAAATGCTGTCCTAATTTGCTGTAGGCACTGAAGACCAACATGCATTTCAGTGGAGAAAGTTATATGTTTTAATTGCTTTATGAAGACAAAGCATATGCCATGACACAGTTAAATGATTAACAGATTCCTACGAATGCCTTTGGCATAGAATATCTATACATTCATTAGCTGGAACAATTCATCTTCTTGATAAAACTAAAATTAGTTATACAGCAGGTTTACTTTTTATGATTAATAAATGATAAAAATCTAAATTATCCATCTGAAATGACTGTTTTCTTAGCTATTAATCTCACATTTATCAGCTCCTATAATTCATGCTATTAGTTGAAAAATCTATTTTCAAAATATTTTTAATTTCCTACAAAAAAAACAAAAGATGGAGTACGAAGTTTTACCTCTTCCATTACATTATTCTGAAATTAATTATACATCAGGTATAAAAATATGTACTATTTGATGACTTTATGATAAAAACCAAAAATATACAACTGCACCTATACTGTGAACNAAAAAAAAAAAAAAAAAGAAATTGCTTGGTAATAAAGTAGCTCTAACAAAAGATGTATCAGCTCATTTGGATTTTCCAGCTCTCTATAGTTATTTTTGCCAAGAAGCAAAATCCATCTCATTTTCCAGAAAACCAGCTTAGGGCAAAGCAGAGTGGATAATATGGTAAAAGTTCAAAAGTACAGCACTGTCTGTGTCCTGGAGACGGATTTGACACATCACAGGTTTAGCTAGAGGGAAGGGGTTGAGAACATATACTTCTGTCAGCTATTTAAAATGTTGAAGACCTCCTGTCCTCCAATTAAAGTGATCAAGGAAGTCTGCATCAGCTTGTGTAGAACAACTGTGCAGCATTCCTACTGAAGGCCAAGTTTAGTCATGTAATTTGTGGTGTCAAACAATGAGTGGTCCTAAATCCAGTAATATTAGAAGAGAGGATTCTCCTCAGAATCAGAAAAGCTAACTTTACCATTTTCTACTATCTGGCAGTAAGTGGGTGGGGAGAAAGAAGAATGAAATGGAGGGATCTGGAGGACTGCTAGTTATGCCTTGGGTGGTGGCTGAGTCCTGCCAGGGGCACTGCCCTCCCAGAGCCCCAGCCCTGGGGTGGGTGAGGGCTGGGAGACAGCTGAGAGCCATGTGCCAGGATCTGCTGGAAGGAGGAGCACATGCCAATGGTAACTTGCTGACCAACTGCCCTCCTTCTCAGCTCAGAGTGAGATCCAGGGCTTGTGAAAATGCCCCAGCAAAACAAAAATGATGAGCCAACAGCCACAGCAAGATGAATGCTGAATTCTGTGCCACAGTCTTGTGGGAGATGGGATTGAGAGAGATGTATGACTCATCAGTCAGAAGTATTTAGGGGAAAAAAACCCAAGAGTATTTTTTTGTAAGAACATGCATGAATTCCAGAAGTTTCATGAACTCTGAACTGCACGTTGGCCACATATCCCTATCTGAAATACACTGGAACATATTTTAAATGTTTTATTTTCCTTTGAAGATAATTTGTTCACCTCATTCAGGCATGCCTGGCAGTAATTTTCTAGGCAAGTAAAAGACTAAAATAGCAAAGAAATGTAAACAGGTTAAACTCTGCCTGGGATAACCTGGGAAGAGGGAGGTGAAAGTTTCTTCTAAGGCGCCAACTATCTGCCTCCAGAGCTGGCATATAATTGCCCCGAGTCTGACACAAAGCAGACCAGCCACAGTGCAAAGCCTTCAGGGAACATTCAAACTGTGATAACACCAGAGAAGTGAGTACATGATGGCAACCAGTGCTTTCTTATGAATTAAAATATAATTCATAGAAATTAAATATGGTTTATAAGTAAAATGAAAATAAATATGGTTTTTACACCTGAGAAATGCTTCTTTAATACAGCTGTTTCCTTATAGATTGAGAGAATAATAAACATAGAAGTTATTCATACAGCACAGTCAAAAATGTTACTTGATTGTTTTTGTCAGTTGTTAAATAAGCCCCTTGCAAGGAATAAAAATTTTTAGAAGATCTGAGTAGGCACAGAACAAAACCTCCAGCACAGCATGAGCCAGGAAGCCCCCAGGTTGCTATCAGCAAGCCAGAACTCATTGCTTTCTACAGCTTCCTGAAGAGGGGTGGTGAAGAGCAGCGCTCATCTCTTCTCCCTGAGATCCAGTCCAGAACCTGAGGGATTGGTTCAAAGCTGGGTCAGGGGACATTTTGACTGGACATTAAGAAGCATTTCTTTATCAAGAGGGTGGTCAAACACTAGAACAGTTTTCCTAGAGAGGTGGTTAATGCCCCAGGCCCATTAGTGTTTGGGAGGCACTTGGACAATGCCCTTGGTAACATGCTTTGATTTTGGTCAGCCCTGAACTGGTCATGCAGCTCGACTAGATGGACATTGTAGGCCCATTCCAACTGAGTTCTATTCTATTCTATTCTATTCTATTCTATTCTATTCTATTCTATTCTAGTCTAGTCTAGTCTAGTCTAGTCTAGTCTAGTCTAGTCTAGTCTAGTCTGTTCTACCCTGTATTTCTATCAAGCCAGAAAGTTAATATAGGCTTTTCTTAGGCACATGCTTAAGTGGTTCATTACACAGAGAAGGATTTAATCCTGCCTCCCAAGGCGTTGCAGGAACAGTGCTGCTCATGTGCACATTTTTCTGAAACAAGACTGGTATTAAAAGATGGAAGTATAAAAGGTGACTCTGGATGCTCATCCTAGTAGTGCAGGGGAAAAACACAAAGCCTGAATGACTCTAAGAACAAACCCAGTGAAAAAAGCTGGCAGTTTAATTAATGTTATTCTCAGACCCAGATGTCTGCCCATCAGCACACTTCACATATACCTCAGGATAGCACAGCCTTCTATTAGCATGTTTAAAAGAAGCTAAGTGGTGTCCTAGCAAAACCAAAAGATAGATTTTGTATCATTTACAGGAATACATGCATGCATATTTTTAATATAAATATGTCACAGAACAAGTAATCTTCAAATGAAATGTTCTTTTTTCCTATCAAATGTCTTTAATGTTAGAAAAATATAAACTGAGCTTATAAATAAAACTGCATAAACGCTTTGGTAGCAGCAATAAATTGAGAATAATTGACCTTGTCCTATCAAAGGATGAGTGTATCTTTAGATCTTAAGTGCTGTGAATGGTTATGAACAGGCTTAAAGTACTGAGCAATGGCAAACTAAGCACAGCATGCACAGTGCATTTCACAGGGTATTAAATAGCCAAGGTTGGTAGAACCTCTCCCTTAGTTTTGTCTTAAGGCGTTTGATTTCTAAAACTACAGTCCATACAATATCACACGTCAGTCCTATCTCTCTTTACACTAATTAGGTATTTTATTATCAAAAAGACACCTCGTACTATCCAGGTGCATCTATGTCTCTTTTCTTATGGCTACGAACCTGATCCCAGCTTTTAGAAGGACTGACACTGTCTTGCCTCACAACGAAATATTTCCCTTCTGCTCCACTTGACGAGGAGCATCAAGGAGAGAACACTTCCTCCGGTGTGATGAAAATAAGGCAACTTGTTTTGTCCTCATGGCAGAGGGCCTAACCCTCACACCCGAGAGCGACGGCTCACTGCCGGCAGCCTGGAGCGGGAAGAGCGCGTCCACCGCTGCCGACGGCAGCGCCTCACGGCACACTGACGCGGCCTGAGGAAGGCCAGAGGCTGCCCACGTAACATCGCAGTCGGTCAAACACCAGCACCAGAGTCTAACAACCCCAAGACATAACTGCACTGCTATTCGCTGACAGCTTCCACCTTACCTGTAAGACTCATTTTCTCACCAATACTCTAGGTAACAGTTCCCTTTGTCAGTATCACCCGTGGAAGCATGATGTATATATATTACATATATGAAACCAAATAAAGCAACAGCCACAACAGCAACTTTAGGCAGAACTGATAAAGAATTTCCAGTTTATATGCTTCTGCTCCGTTGTCAATCATGTTGTGAAGCCTCCACAATATCCTTTGTCATGATAACCCATGTGGATGGAGGAGCTGGAAGTCCATCTAGCCCACCCACGGCTGGACCATGGAGCCTGCAGCCATGGACCTTAAGTATCAAAATGGGCAATAAAATACACACACTTAATCCAGCAGTAGATCTTTTTACGATGATTGTCTTGAAAACTCAATATTCAGTAGAACAATAAAAAATTAAGTTTCAGAAGTTGTTGGTCTAAGATAACTGAATTGTGTCCATTCCTCATTTATGCAAACCCAAAAGAACCCGAACCAACCAAAAATAAACCTGAACAAAACAACAAAAAAACCCCAAACACACAAAAAAATTTAATCAACTTCGCTATTTGAAGGCATTTAGTGTTCACAGCAAACACAGTGTGATGGTGCTATTGGATATACTACACCTCAATCTTGCCTTCTTTGAGCAACCAAGACTGATTTTCCAGTACTTTCACATGCAGTATTATGGAGGAACACAGGAGGACTTGTGAAGTAATACCAGAAGTAGCTGATTATATTCCATGCTAGAATTGCCAGGTGTTTAGTAGTGCTGCTTTGGCTACCACCAACATAGAACAACAGTGCCACCAGAACTACTGTGATCAGTAAAAATAAAAAAATTTAAAAAAAGAAAAAAAAAGAAAAGAAAAAAGAATCTGCAGGTTCTTTTGCTTGTGTTTCTATCATCACAGAATGGCATTTATGTCCTCGTGAAACAAGGAAGAAACAAAACCTAAAAATTTTGATGGCTTAACATTTTGCATTGTTTTAGTAGATCTGAGAGAGCAAATACTTACGAAACTATTGAATTAGGAACCGGAAATTTTACAAGGTTTAAGAAAGGCTACTCTACACAGAACAGGAAGTAACGTGAAAATTTACATATTACTTCAGAGAGGGAGGGATTTCTAAATCTCCCTTTCCAAAACATTCACTCTTCAGCACTGCCATACCTTGAAGATGTGAACACACTAAATGCACATGCCCATGCAGATGGACAGATGTACACCTGTACATATAACCCACATACATATACAGTGATTACCCAGTGTTCTTTGCCAATTAATATTAACTTTATCGGCCATACTGGAAAGAAGAAGAGAGGTTATTGTCTCTCTTGCACTTTATGCCATGTTTTGCTGTGTTCCCAGCCTTCTGAAAGCCTGATAAGCTCTCATTTCAGACAAATTATTCCTGCTCTCCACAAATGTTTATGAGAACTAAAAATTAAATGAAAATGGCAAGAGATGTCTGCTTTTATTATTCCATAGGAAATGATCATCAAACTGCTGAAGGCTCTGAAAAAATGCCTGTTTTCCATCAACTATATGCCTATCTTGATGAAAGATCCCAAATTATTCTGGAATGACTTAAATCTTTCTTGCTCTGTAACCCTCCATTTGCAATACAGTGTGTTTTAGGCTATACAGTAACTCAGCACATCAAGGACAAAGCCTAATGTAAGCTTGAGACAGGGGCCATACTCTGATTGAGCCATCAATTAGGAAGAAAATTGTGGCTTTCAAGATCTCAGTAAGTCAGCAGAAGGATTCATGGCTCTGACAAGTTGCTGAGATCGGTGCACTGTTCTTTCACAGGACATTTGGATTACTGTTTGCTCTCAGTTGCAGAAGAAAAATTTGCTTTTAAACCAACTGGAGTTACTCTGTCATCTCAGAGAGCACAACTTTCCCTGGATGGGTAAATGTGATGGAAAATCCATTTGTTTCTATAAATATGCAGGACTTTTTTCTTTAAATATTGACATCCAGACCCTTATAGATTTCTTAACCTTTAGTCTAACAGCACAGTTGCAGTCACCCAAATATGTGCCTGGTCTGTGGTAAAACTCTGCTAGCTTTGTGACAGCTATAGATCTGTCGATGTCAGAAGCTGTTCCCAAGGAAACATCAGGAAAAGGGGTTATAGGAGGTGTTGAAAATCTGTTCTGAAGGTCTGCTAAGAGGAGCAAGAAAGCCCACCTTTCTCCATGCAAAAATCAAAAATAGATATAGACTACTACAGCAAAGTCCGAGATGATGAGAACAACAGAAGACAAAAATTCGAAGTTCAGTTATAAAAACAGAGTTATCATTTTAGCACCACTTTTCTTTCTTACTTAGGAGAAAACTCACTCCTTTGGGAGAGAGAATGTGATCTATTTCCAAACTGTATATCCCCTTGAAGAAAAACTGTAAGCTTCTTCCTTCTTTTACTAGTAAGCTGATGTTTATTCATGTGCATGGAGCTACTGCACAGACCTCTCACAGCATGACGAGCGTGCTGGCTGAAAGGTATGATAGATGACGACTATCACCAGTATTTTTAAAGCAGGATGCTCAAGCTTGGCTGCTTAACCTATATTTAGCCTGCTAAATAAGCGGCCTGATTTTTCAAAGTGCAAAGTGAGAATTGCCATATCTCTCACTTCAAAAGGGAGACTGGCACACTGGCCACTCCATGGCGCTTGCCATGTGACACCACAGCCTGCCTCTGACCCCAGGACTATGCCACAGGTACCCACCACCACACACTCTTGAAGCACAGGTCTCACATGTGGAAGCCCAAGAAAACTGAAATGTCTGTTGGCTTCCCAGGATTCTCAGCACTTCAGAAAACCAGGACACTTATTTAGGAGACTAAATATGGATATAAGACCCTAGTGCTAAAAAAAATTGGCCCATTTAAGAAGAAAGGATGTACGCCATCACCTTGGAGCTCCCCAGCAGACAGGACTGAAGAGAAGCTCTGGCTCTGCAGCGCTCACTCTAAAATCAGCTCCTTTCAAGACTGATGCTCTGCCCTACCCTGGGACTTCTGAATACCTTACAGTGTGAAAAAATATGGGATGAGTTACAATCAGAGTGAGAATTGGATAACCCTTTCCCAGGGGCCTCTCTGAACATCTCACTCAGATGTAACAGAGTTGCAGTCTCTGAGCAAAACGTCTACCATCCCTGTGCTCCTAGTGAAGGGAAGCTGATCAAGTCAGCATTTTTGCCTGAGAAGGAGAGGGACATTTGAGCACCCCTGCAGGGGTAGCAGGGTATATAGTTTCCTAAGAGATAAGGTTCCACCTTCGTCCATCTCACAGCTGTAGGTATGGCACCTACAGCACACGTGACTCCTTCCCTCACTGTGCTGCCACCACTACTGTGTAATGGTGCAACACTCCCTGACCCAAAAAGAAGACAGAACCACCTGACTGGAAATAAATTCTTGCCATGGCACACTTGGTTTGTAGCCAGGCACTAGAGGAAAATTGCTTCCATGTTTTCCCAACTCACTCTTCACTCATCTGACCCAGCAGAAACAGCACAAACCAGGGAAGCAGGACAGGTTTCCAGATTATTTAGAGGTGTACATAAGCTAGCTGCAGGTACCTCCAACACGCCAGATCTCTTCCTGCTTTCCCCTCATCGCCTCCAGGTCTTCCACTCCCTCACCCACTTGCGGAGTCCAATCCTTTGGGGCAGTGGCGGTCTCCCATGCCGTGCCCGCACTGTGACCATCTCCTCTCCTTAGCTCCACACACCTGCTTTCACAGCTTTATAGAGAAAAGGGATCATTTGGCTTTGATATTCACAGCATCCTGATTTTATACTTAATTTTGCCAGTGATGCAGAGATAATCAGAAAGGCACCATGACACAAGCCACAAGCAGTACTGCACAGAGTATGATCTCCTCTGAAGAGACATTTGTATTTCCTTCTCTAGAACAAAGTTATAGGAAGGGGACCAAACTAAACCAGCTTTTCTTCTGGGGTAAGGGAGCACACTCTGTAGAATTTAAACTGCTGCAGTAACTCTTACCAAGCTGAGACTCTTGCACAGCTTCACCTAATAAGAAAAACTCAAATCACCACTTTTTCTGAATTTGGTATGATGGCATAACCAAAATACAGTAATAAGTAACAACAACAAAAAAATCTTTCAAAACTCCTTGTAAGAAGCAGAAAGGGGGAAAAAAGCATAATTTGGTTATACAACTCTTGAATATTGTTGACTAACTAATTAAAATGCAATAGAGCAGAAAAAAGTGCACAGACAATGCTTAGGATGTAATGTAAAGAGCAATCACAACCACTCAGTGGGGCTTAGCAGGTCTGAAACAGTATCTCATTCTGCAAACTCCAGAAAGGTACTGCATAATGTAAACCCTATTGCTCTGCACACTTTAATGAAAAATGCCTGCTTTTGGATTGAATTGCATACACATCTATTGTGAGTCCAGCATGATAAAGAAAACAAGCATTGTGCATTTAAAGATGTTGCCTCATTAAAAGAAGCTGAAAGAAATCCATTGTTACAGTTTCTATGACAGAATTAAGTAACAGGGTGACAGGTGGTCTATTACTATTTTTAAATGGACTAAACTTGCATATATACAGACACAAGGCACATATTTCCTTTGATATTACAGTAGGCACCTGCAACTTGTTATTGCAACGATCTTTATTAAGCAAATGCGCATTTAGTAATGTCTGCAGATTTATAAAACTATTTACTTGCCCTACAATTTGGAATACACAGCCTTGAAATCTTACAACTATTCTTTCTAAGAAAATAAGAAGATAATGTTAACTGCTCTCATAGGAATATGCTTTCAGGCATTGTTACAAATAAACATACACGTTTCACCTATGCTTAGGTTAAAAAGTTCAGAGATTTTTAGTGCAGAGATTTAATCTGCTTGCAAGCATACATCTTTGTATCACTAACCTGCCAGCTAGCTTCCCATCGCAGCCCTTTTATCCAGTTTTCTTCCAAGTCCTTATTCTCTCTCGTGGATGTTTCATCCATAGCTGATGGAGCTTGCACAAACTCGATTGGCCACTGGCTGTTACACTCTCTTTGTAAGCCTTTACCGAGGCAGCAGCAAGTGCAGTTCGGTGACAGACTGTCATGAAGAAAATGTCACACCACGGGTGGGGGGGGAACAAAGGGGGAGAGGGAATGGGAGGGGAGTGAAAGGGTCGACACGAAGTATCCACACGTGAAAAGATCCGGGGGAGTGTGACCGTGGTCTGACACATTCCCGCTGGTCCAGCAAATGCATCGCTGCAGCCAGGGAGTTCGCAGGCTAATGATAGAGGGTTGGTGACATTGTGGAACAGCCCTAATTAGATGTAAAGTATAGTACAACTGCTAATACTATCCAAAGCCTTTCCCAAAAGTGTCTTTTTCACGTATTGCAATAATTGTCTCATTTGGTGTCACAATAATTAAGACTGCATTGGGGGTGTGGATTCAAGTGAAGGAAATACAAATAGCTGCTGGGTCTGGTTAAAAGAAAATATTTCAGTGTATCTGTTTGAAAAGTGCTTCCTGAACTGCTCTGCAGCCAATAAACATGAATAATAATACAGGCCATTTTGATAGAAATGGGCTCATTACCATACTGGCTGCTGAGCTCTTTCAGAGCGCAGGTTCAGCAATGCAGAAATGGGTTCAGCAGGACACAAGTATTTCAACCCCAAACCAGAAAAAATTAGTCCAAATGTAAGCTATTTTAAAAAAATTGCTTGCACTTGCTCTCTGTGCATCACACCAAGAGATGCCTGCCACATATGCTGAACACAGCCAGGCTCTCCTTATGATGTTCTCTATCACTCTTTCACCAAGCACCACCATCTTTCATCAAGAGACAGCTTAGTCTCCCCATCAACTCCTTAAAATGTCCTCTAGGTTTTTTTACCAAACTAAAGAAAAAAAAAACAACAGAGTTTTTCCTGCTACTTCATTATAGCATTTATAACAGATTAGCTGAAAACATTGAGCTCACTGCACATGGAAATCAAGGTTTCAGTCAGTGACAAGGAACAAACTCTTGTTTGGAAGTACTGCTTCAGTACAAAAATAAAATATTAATTTTTAATTATGCTTTTAGCTGAAACAAGTCTTTCCTGTAGAAAAAAATATACTGTGATAACTTTAAAATTCATAAAGTTTATGACTATTAGGATGAGATTTTCTTTTTAAAGTGTTGACTATCTGTCATTCATTGTTTATTTACTAAGCAGACAAAAATAAATGGATTAATTTTTAGGTTTATATTTTCTCCTGGGGATTTTCATTTGCAGATCCCAGCCATCCTCCCTGGGCTGAGCCAGACCTTTGCACAGGGCTGCTGAAATACAAACAGCAGCCCCTCCCTTTACACATTTCTTCTAGGCTGCTGGAAAACATTTCCATTTTTCTCAGGCTTCACATACACCAATTGTTAAAAATCTGGGGTCTTCCACAGCTTTAGAATGTCTTTGCCATAAAACTAAGTGTGCCAAACAGTATTTAGCGTATGTTGCTCCACTCTGTGGCAATGTCCTTGAGCCTTCTTCCTGTAGCTCCTAATTTCTCCTCTGTTGTTTTCTTATTTCTCTCCTTACTCCTGTTAGCTAAACAATCAGAGAAGCTTGGGCAGTGTGGGTTTCTGCTGCAGTCACTGTGACTTTTGGAATTGTGTTACATTCCGGAAGTGTGCGTGGACACCAGCTCCTCTTACACGTATGGATATTTATTTTTAGATCCAGCAGCACAAGGTAAAGCAGTACAAACACCAGAAGGAGCCAGATGCTTGCACAGACACAGAGGTAGCATTAGGCTGGCAACAAAAGAGATGCAAAGGGACTTTTCATTCATAAATTATTAGAAATCTGCTGTCTGGCTGAAAAACCATTAATTTTACCTAATAAAACAGAGACACCAGGCAAAGATAACCCAAAGCCACTGACCTGGCCCTGGTGGAACCCTGTGCCTAACACTACCCACCCACAGTTCAGCAGCAAAAGAGTGCTTGATCCACATTAGCAGGGTGACAAAGGGCCTGCAGTACTGCCAACGCCAAAACCTTCCTCCCAGATAATAACAAAATATAACAACACAGATAAGAAAGCCTTGAGATTTTTAAGAGTGCTGGCATTTGCGAAAGGCAGCATCTAGGTAACAGCTGGTCTGATTTTGGAGGGGTACAATAAAAAAATTTAAAACAAAGCAGGAGGAATTCTTGTCTTACTCTGCATATGGCACAGACAGATGCAAACCAACATACCGACATACTCATACTGGGGCAGAAGCATAAATCTAAATCTAAGATGGATAGCACACAGAAAGGGCTTGGTCATAATTGTAAATATTAGCAGTGCTCCCAATCTAAGCTCCCCTGGATTGCAATGAATTATTTCGTGATTTTCCCTTGTCTTTTTTACCACCATGTAATAGCCAAAATTGTGCATGAGCTGCAAGAATATGAAGACGTTTATTGATGGAAATCAAACAACCTTTTTCACCCACAGTGTCTTTGATATGTTAGAGCCTGAAGCAAAGAAAACATAATAAAAACAATATAGAGATGAGAACTTCAATTTTCCCCTACGTATGAATCTGTCACTTATTTGCTAGGAATCAAATATAACTCCACACAGTCAAAGAAGCTCCATTCATCATTCTCCATAATCCAGTATTCAGCTCAAATGTACCTGGCTTGAAGTTCATACAACATACTTGATTTTACACTAAACAAAACATCTCTGGATATTACAGCTTTGAGTCTAAAAGGCTTTTGCTGCAATTCTATCTCCAATAGTAAGAAACAGTGTGAGAACAGATTTATCAGAACAAGGTAACAGGGATGCTTCAGGAAATCATCCCGAGGATTGGGTTTGACTCTTAACAACAGGCTAATTTTTTTTCAGATATCAATTTATCACTGTGATACCACTAAATAGCTGGCAGCAGCATGAAGAAACAAAAGTGAGAAAAACATGAAGGTGTTTTGGAATCCTGAACTGCTACCCAAGCAGGTTCCATTTTTTCAAAACACTTTAACTGTGAAATGGGTGCTGCTTCTGGGCAAGGACTGGCTTCTCACACTCACACAGCCCTTCCCTACCGAGCCAACCGAGCACAGTAGCACAACCTACATTGGATACATCTCCACCACGTCAAGGCTGCTTGGAGACCTCCAATGGCATAATCAGGAATGACAATGAAGCAGGAAAGGATTTGGGTTCCTCTTGGTGAAATCAGTGCTACAAAGGGTCTTTAGTGGAGAACTAAACTCCACTCTTAGGAGATGCAGCATCATGGTGGATATCAGTAGACTAACTGATATGGTTATTGAAGGGATGCAAGGACAAATATAAGTGATTTTTGCCATCTCCTTCAAAAGTTATGGTGAGGTCATCTCAGACACAGCACAGAATGTGTTCATAACATTTCAACATATTTCTTTCAAAGTGTTATGTTCTCCTTACAGTCCTAGATATGTCCACCTTTCGTTTCCTTCTCCCTAACCAAACATTGTACTCTGATCTCTGTTACCAGTTCCACGTGAATTAGACCCTGAAGTCTACTACCTGGTATGCATGAAGTTCTTGCTGCAGTTTTGTTTTCCTGCCATGTGTACCCATTGCAGCCTCGCAATAACCCTCATTTCTGAGTTTTCTCATCAGAGGATGACAGAGTGAGCTAGTGGACTTACTAAGGGATCCCTGGGATCCCTCAGTGCAGAACATTTCTATGCATTTCTGCCTCTTGGACCACAAGTTTTCAGCACAGAACATGTCGTCAGTGCCAGACTCTTGACTGGCACCTTTACTCAAACTAAAGAGACCCCTCTAGCACTTCCTGGAAAACTGAAGAGGAAGAATTGATAAATGTCTTCAAGTGTAACTCAGATCAAGGAGCACAGTGTCGTAGTATATGAAAGGGAAAAATCCTGAAGTACATCTTAACTTTTAAGTATACAGTGGTTTCTGAGGGTAAAATATACGTTGTCCCTGAAATTAAATCCAAGCCATAGCTATATTTTCCTACACAGCCTATATTAAAGCTACTCACAGAGTGTTCTTACTCATGAGCCAGGCTACCTTTAAGGTGTCTGCATAACAGCCCAGAGATGGTAAAGAGCATTCCACAGGGAACTGTTGTCAAACTTGCAGTACTCAGGTTATGTCTCAAACACAACAGGGACAGTTTCTGATGATGACATTCACCTCAACTACATTGTGAATGTAAACGCCACCTGTCCATACCTGATTACGGTCTCTTTACTAAAGGTGAGAGAAGAAAGGCACCGATGGAAAGCAGGTCACCCAACTTTAGCTCAGGCTGATACAAACCACCCTCCCTCCCTCCCCCATGGACATGCCTTTGCCAACAGTGGGAGGAACTGAGGGGGACTCCCAGACCTGCGCACCTAATGCCCAAGTGGCCCAGCCAGTGCAGTAGAATCCTTCACTCTTGGCTCCAGGCAGAGCTGGTATCTTTCTGGATGGAGTTTACAGTCACCTTGTCTCTTTAAACACCATGCCCACGTACCGTGCAGTGCATATGGCCAGGACCGAGCCGTGCACAGTGCAAAAGTGTGTAACACCTTTCTGGATACCAATGCAAAGCACAGCATTTGTGAGGGGTGCTATGGGAAAACAAACTCCATCTCTCAGCCAGACCCAATACAGAACTTCCTAAGTATTCTGAGCTCTACAGATCCCACTTTCCTCCCAGCCCCTGCTACAAAGGACTCCAGCATCTTCTCCCATATATTTGAGATCACACAAAGCTCATATCTCATTCCCAAACTTAAAACTTAGCTTAGAAAGTACCAGTGAAAAAGGAGACCTGATTCATTCCCCTTCAGTGAAACTTGGGCTCATGAAATCTCCTAGATTTCTCCTAGATCACTTCTAGAAGTATAGATTAGACTATTACCCCCAGTAGAGGTTTCAGGTGCCAGTTGCAGAAGGCAACTCCCTGCTGACAGAGCCCCTGCACGCTGCTGCAGCTGCAGAACTACAGCATCTGGCAAGCTGATGGTGTGGTGGATCAGCACAGCTGAGATGTACCTGCTCTCATATGTACTGCTGCATGTGCCACCTAAATTGATTACCTGTTGACAAGCTAAAAATAAAGTTGCCATTAGAGCACCACACTGTGTGACATTCCACAGGCTGAAGCAGAGTTGTGTTTTCCCTACCTTAACCTAAGTGTCCTTCGAGTAGAGGAGCTGGCTTTGTCTGCTAACCTCTCAAGGAGGAGCTTGCTTCTCTGTCTTGCCTATCTTGCAACTTTTAAGCTCCTGCCTGAAAGAATTACTTATTTGTTAGTGCCAGACTGTCATCTCTTTGAAAGCAGAGCCACGAGATCTTAACAGACTGGATGTACATGGCTGTTAAATTTATTAGTTAAGAAAAACAGCAAATGACAAGTGAATAAAGCACTCCTTGGGACATTCGGACTACAGATTTTGTATAAATCAATAGCAAGTGTTATAAAATGTCAGAAAATACCAAATGAGGAGAAAGGAATCAATAGATACCTTCTGGATTAAATGAGTGATGAATATTCTTTACCAACAAAAATAAATTAAACTACAAAAACCCCTATGCTAAAGCGTTATCCAGCCTCTTATTTTGAAACCCCAAAGGAAGGTAATTCAGGGTTAAGGCTGGAAACTCTGTCCTTACACAGCACCACTAAGGAAGAGGAGGACAGAAAGAAGGAGTAGGAAGAGAACAACTAAATTGCTTTGACACAAGTTGAAAATGAAATATTAACTCAAACATGTTCCTCTTCATCCTGAATTCCCTTTATTTTGCTGAGCTTGAGTCACAAAGACAGTGGGATTGTAATGTGTCTGCACTACGCTCTGACTCTGATTTCAATACCTGATTTCTGATGTCAATACAATATTATAGTTCTGAACAGTTTAATGAGTTTATAGATATTTTGTCTTTGTGGTTCTGGATCCCACCTTCTGTAGCAGGCTCTGGACCCCAGCTGCTGTAGCATCCTAGGCCAGGCACCCAATGGAAACCCTGCTATACAGTCAGGATAGTAAAAAAAAAAACAAAAACAGAAGACTTGGGTTCACACTCAAAGTTTTTTTAACAGCTGCGGGTCTGCCCTCAACACAGGGTATCACTTCATCAAGGTACCTATTTCTGCTTCTAACAGGCCCCTGTTTACAAAAGCCCCTGTGTCACACACTGTCACACACAAATCATGACCTGCCATAAATGAATGCATTAACTTTTTCTTTTAATAGTTAAAGTAGAATGCATGCAGAAAAAAAACTGGTATTACATATAATGGAAATACACATATATGTCTTCCAAACTCCTGCTGAAGACTGTATATTACTACATACTCCTCACTCCACTTTGCAGAAGTAGGTCTAAGAAGGTCAATGAAAATAGAACATGGAAAATCCCTCCTATGAAAATTGACAGAAAAGAAGAGTTTGGTTTTTTCATTTTAGTTTCAGTAAGAAAAATGATTAGCACTGGACTTGATACAATTTTCTAGAGAAGGGAATGATAAAAGGAGCAGGTCCATTCTTTCTGATTTTCAAAAGAAGGCAAGGACAAACAACAAAAGTCAAAGGTGGCAGATTCAAATAAACAAAATCAAACACTTTTTCAGAAATATCTAGTTAGAGAGTGGAACTCGATGCTGAAAAAAGTACCTGAGGGAAAGAATGTACCAACTTTCCACAAGTGTTAATGCAACTGTAATAGTAAGCAATTCAAACTTAATACAGACACCACTAACAAAGGTATGCTCTTCACAGTATATGCCAGCCTGGAAAGCTGGAGGTTCACATCAGGAGCAATGCAGGATGACATGTCTGGTCACCCTGATGATCACCCAACACTTCTCCATCCTTGGCTGAAAACAGCTGGCACTGGCCCAAGCTCCATCTACTCTAGGTATACTGGAGGGCTGAAGAAGTGTTGCAATTCCCATGGCCTTGCACATCAATACTGGATCCTGTTGCTTTACTTGGGAAGGCAGCTACTGTTCTTGATGTAGGCTATACTGGAGATATCTGGTCAAGGTGTTCTCAGGGTTGACAACAGTTATAGCTTTATTGCATTTATAATCCTCAGTGCAAAGACACCAAAAGGTAAACATCAGAAATCAATCTTATTTCTCTGTATCCTTCTCACCTAAATACCTATTCATTATCTGCCACTTAAATCTTTCCAACCTGCAAGCAAGACAGGTCCCAAAATCTCAGGTATGGCCAAAAGAAGTTGAACAAGTCCACACAATTGCCTTCAAGCTCATGATCCTGCTCCAGCAAGACTTGAAGGACTCTGTTAGGAACAGCAGAGTTAATGTGATCAACTCTCCCAGTCCAGGGAGCAGAAGGCAATGTTTTCAATTTGTGAAGAGAGGAACCCTTCATCATCTGAGGGGAACAGGAGCATGGGCCATCTATCACACTGCAGTGGGCTTTGGGAGATCTGCCTTCCTTTGCCTGGGCAGATGGATCAAGCCAAAGATGCTGCCTCGTTTCTCAGTAAACCAGAACCAGTAGAGAGAATACAAAAGAGGATGCTGGCACATATTGCTGCATCGAGAATGCTTATCAGCATTTCTCATAGAACTCTAGCAAAGCAGATTTGTCATCAAGATTTAGGAGAGGCTGACCAAATGCAGGAGCACTCCACTCCCCATTCCTGCCATCCTAGCACAGCCACAGATTCCAGCTAATGCAGCAAAATGGCCTTAATTTCACTCTGCCCTTTCCTGACCTTTCTCAGGAGATCTCCTCTGCCATTGAAAGAATTTCTGGACAATACTAATACTTCCCACTGCATGGGGTTTGCATGGCAAGGTTTTGGTAGTGGAGGGGCAACAGGTGTGGCTGCTGTGAAAAGCAGACAGAAATTTCCCCCATGTCTGACAGAGCTAGTGCCAGCTGGCTCCAGGATGGACCTGCCACTGGCCAAAGCCAAGCCCATCAGCAATGGTGGTACCACCTTTGGGACAACATCATTAAGAAGGGGGCAAAACCTGCTGTGCAACTGATGCCTAAGCTTTTAATTTATTTTTCATATATTTTCAGCTTTGTAGATTTCTAATACATGGCTGTAACTCCCAGTACTTTTCCTACCCCTTTTCCCCTACGTTTCAGAGGAATAAGCTAACCTTCTAACACATACTATGCTACATTTCTGAAATATTATTTAGTCTTGCCTCTTTAGCCAAGGACATCTTATTTTCTTTTACCATGTATCCTAGGCATAATAAATATGGGGCTAGAAACTCAGGGGAAGTGCCGCCAAATGGGGCAGAACCAAAAGCGGGGATTACTTAACAAACTGCTCTTCTAATTAGACACTATTATCAAATTTGCTAATTTTTTAAACTTATAAAATTGTAGAAGTCCTGTATCACGTGTACATTTTGCCATATTTACACCTGGAGGCCTCCAACTAAAGACCTGCTTTTACATTACTTCCTATATTAATATTGTATCAAAAGTATCTTGTTTTGTTTCTAGATTTTGAAAGGCATCACAACAACAACCAGAAGAACCTATGGGAGGACCAGCCCTGTAGACACCCAGGTGAGTGAAGAAGGAAGGCAGGGAGGCACCCAAGCAGAGACTCCCCTGCAGCCCAAGGTCCAGACCACGGTAAGGCAGGATGTGCCCCTGCAGCCCATGGAGTTCCACAGTGGAGCAGAGATCCACCTGCAGCCCATGGAGGACCCCATGCCAGAGAAGGTGGATGCTCTGTAAAGAGTCTGTGATCCTGTGAAAAGCCCACGATGGAGCAGGCTCCTGGCAGGACCTGTGGAACACTAGAGAAGTTCACACTGGACCAAGTTTGCTGGTAGGACTTTTTACCCCTTGGCAATCCATGCAGGAGCAGCCTGTTCCTGAAGGACTGCACCCTGTGGAAGGAATCCACACTGGAGCAGTTAGTGTGAACTTGAAGAAGGTCATGGAGGACTGTTTCCCATGGGAGAGACCCCACGCTGGAGCAGGAGAAGAGCAAGAAAAGGAGGAAGCAGCAGAGGTGAAGTGTGATGAACTGACCACAACCCCCCTCACACCCCATCACCCTGTGACTCTGAGAGGAGGAGGGTTGTATTTCATCTTCCCAGTCTGGCTGAGGAGGGGGGTGATGGAGGAGCTTGGTAGGCACCTGGCATGCAGTCAACCCCCCAAGATTACAGCTGGCTTCACTCACTTGCTCTGTTAATCCCTTGTGACACTATTCCAGCGCTGGACATACATTAGCCCAAATCCTTTGCTGAAGCCTCCTTATTCCTCCTAAAGCAAAGAGACTTTTGCAGATGATCCCTGAGCAGCTCGAATAAGAGACTGATTTTGTTCAAGCCCTACCTGTTGTTTGTTATTGTAATAAACCTTCTCAGTGGAAGCCGAACTGAAAGCACGCCAGCTCACTGGTGCTGCTTGCTATTTCAGGCAGTGTCATGAGCCATACAGTCTGCTGGTATTTGTGCTTCAGTTTCACTGCATGACTCCAGCCACTCAGGATCTTTATGGAAGTAATACATTCCAACCTAATCTACAACTAAATTAATGTCAGAAGTAAGACAGTGCCCAAGTGATCAATAAGTAGATTTTTCCCTATAGAAATATTAGAAGCAACTCACATCAATAAGCCTCAAATTTATGGGGCAATTCAGCTCTTCCATTTACAGCTTGAATAACTGGCCTTTGTATAAGATATTACGTTACTAAATAACGTGTGCCAAAAGGAGCTTCTCTGGTACATCCCTGCCCTGCAGCAGCCACAGACTAAAGGGGCCATCTGCAGATGTAGTGAAGGACCTGAGATCTACACCTCAACCCTTTCAAAACCAGCACAAAATTATTTCTAAATGCATTATAGGCAACTAAATGCATTCTACGTAGACCGACTTCTGGATTTAAACAAAGAGAGTTGATACTGGGACCTTTGAAAGACAAATGAATGAAATTAACTTTGATCTTACAAACATCTATATGGTCATCTTTAAAATGATGTATCAGGGACAATATCCTCTTGAATATTCTTGCTCTTATCAAGAGAGTCATATAAAACTAACTTCTACAACAAGAATGGTGTCTATGAGAAAAGAACAATCCTTCACTAGAAGGACTAACAGGACTCTATCATTTCTAATTTTTGTGACTGATTTTGCACAAATTAGAAGACCTGATCGAAAACCTGAATGCAAGAATCTGCTCGGCTGAAAGTAAGAAAGTACAGAAAAACCCTTCCGGTTTTTTTTCCCCATGATATAATTTTAGGTCACACAGATACTGAAAAGAGAGAAAATAAGCTGAAAATGCTATAGCAAGCCATTCATTACAAACCTCCACACCCCCACCCAAATAAACAAAAAACCCCCCCACACCTTTCTAAACCCTTCTTATGAAGTCCCTGTTCCCTCCTGCAAACCTAACAAGCATGCTGCTCAGATTTAACAAGTAAATAATTACTGACTGTGGTGAAGAGCAGCAGAGGTTGGTGTGCTTGGTGCTCAGTGGAAGCCCACTAGGCTAACACTCCAAGGGCAACAAGCAAACTCAACCCTTCCAAAGGAGGACAACCCCTCCCCAACCACCCTGCAACTGCCATGGGATCCATGGGGAAAACAGCTGTGAGTTTTCAAAAAAATGGTCTTCAATCCTTAAGAGTTTTATTTTTCTGGGGGCAAATATCAATTTATCATCACTAGCCAAGTATTCCAGCTTTATTTTGATCAGATCTACCTATTCTGCTTCATTCTCTGGGGTAGGTTCACCACTTTCCGCTGCATCTCTCTGGAGATCATAAAGCTTCATGGGAATCACAGTACAGCTATTTTCTCCTCTTCTTTTCCCCAAATTGTTGGCTGAGCTTCAGACTCCTCTTAAATTCTTTGGAAGTTATTCTTCAAAATAAAAGTCAATAGCAACTAAGGAAGGTGTTTGACTCCAACACGACTGCTTTCTGCTTAGGAAACTTAAGGAGCTCAGTAAGGTCACCAGTGGCTGTTTTTCATTTCCCATTTATAAAAGGGCAACAACTGCTGTGCTGTGCTCAAGGCAGAGCCTTGTCTTTCACACATTCTATTCTCTCTCATTTAATATGCTGCTTTTATTTAGGCATTATAATAAAAGGCAGGCAATCCTGCAAACTAATAATCTTCAATTTCTCCACTTGATCAATGCCGATGTGGTGGAGAACTTCCAAGTGTCTTCAGATTATTTTCTCACACACCATCACGGACACTTGAGCAACAAATAGCCTGCTTTATTCTTGATAATAGAAGATTAGTAACACTAACAACATACAGAACAGACAAAGGGAAAATGGTAGAAAACTTTCAAGTCATGCATTGCATCAAATCTTCAGGCAGGTTTCCTAGTGACAGGTGCAAGTTCCTCCAGCCTTTGTGTATGGCTGTAGGAGACCCCCTCACTTTGTGAAAAGGAAAGAGAACAAAAATCAAATTCATTGTCATTTTCCTCTCATGTCCTCTTTAGAGAGGAACTGGAATGAAATTTGCCTGCTTTTCTTTCCGAAGTAGGCCTCTGTGCAAGTACTGCCAGTACATCTCCATGTGACACCAGCCCTCAATGTGATGACTATTGTGGAAGTGTCACGGTCTGTCAGGAATTTGGCCGCAACGGAAAATTACTCCTTTTTTACTTATTTGAGGATGCAAATGCTCCAAAAAACAAATGAAAAAGGAATCCTGACTTGTCCCTTTTCCCGCCAAAGGGATATTGGGAAATCCAGTTAACAGTGCAAGAACTCTGACTGGCCTCTGTGGTTTGCCTGCCCTTTCACAGTAAGACATGTAAAAACAAGTGGCCATAACAGTAGTATTCACCTTAATCACATAAAGCTTTCCTTGGCTCAACATTAATTTGTCTGGAGTCTTCTAACTTTAGCATGCCCCAAGCTTAAATTGTAGTGCTATTAAGAGCTACTATAAAAGACAAGTTTTAAAATTACAGTTTCAATGATAGAAGGATAGACTAACAATCTCCACATCAAGAAAGTTAGCAGGATCATCCCAAATGACAGAGGATAAAAATTCTGAAGTCAAAATAGTAAGACACAGGGATTTGAGTAAGATTGCTTTGATTTCTTAATTGGCCTAAATCAGATGTGCTGCTTACTTACAGCTAGAGGTAACCCCTAAGGTGCTTGCCGCCCTGTCTTCCTCCATAGCCATCAGGTCTCCTCTTTCACCTTGCAAATGGATGTCATTAAAACAAACTGTCTTCTACTTTAGGCATCAGGAGTGGCTCAGATCTTCTGCCTCACACACAGTTTTGTTCTATAAAGATTATTAGAATAGGAACCCCTTATGCTGAAACCTTTTTCAGGACTGTGCCTGGATTTGTTATAAAGCAATATTGCTTACATATATATATATATGTATGAAATATATATGCTTATATATATAAGCTCTTTCTAACATGCTGGTGCATCTTCTGGAGATGCTTATCACCCTGTGTGGCTTCAGGAGTGCTGGGAATCCATCAGAACAAGGGAGCAAAGGTAAGCACATCTCAAATATGGGGTAGCAGTGTCTTTAGTACGGCTTCTTAATTTCTGTTTGTCACAGAAGAGTTAGCACTGGTCAATCTAGATGGTAAGCCAGGTAAGCAGGCTGGCAAAGGTGAAAACATTAAGTATTTTTTAACACCAGTGCAACATGGAGAATGCATGCAGAGTGCGGAGGAAGAAGAGAGGATGAAACCTTGTCATAGCTCCCTCTTCACACAGCACAAGGCAGCTGCATTTCAGATGGAAGAAAGAAGACTCAGATTGTTTATTCCACATGTTCTAGCAACGCTCAAACCCATGACTTTAATCTCCTTAAGGCATCAGTACAACATCATCTGCTGTGTTCTCCTTCATCTATGTGAATCTCAGCAGATAGATACTTCTGAAAAAAAGCCAGGGGATACTCATCAATTCCTCACTTTCATCTACTCCTCTCATTTCTTTCTTTATTGGAAATACTCTGTTTTGTTTTGTCTGAGTGAAGTCAACTTGTCCTTACCTTCTAGGCCTGTTCCTTTTGTCCTCTTTTTTTGTTACCTTTTCCTGCAAGACAGCAGACTTAGAGCTGAGAGTACACACACGTGCATACTGACAGCAAAGTGGCCTCATGGAGTTGGGCAGCACTTTCTGATGCTGCTCCAGGAAAAGCATGTCAGCTGTACCTGGGCTTTTGGCACAACGACAGTATCAGACATAACCAGCCACTTCCTATGGCCTTACTGCAAACATCCTTTACTATTCACTACTAACCTGCTGAACCTGAAGTCCATTTTCTTTATGCTTTCTTTTAGTTCTGTGTCCCTTTCAGCCTCCTCATCTCTCTTTATCCTTACAGCCAGATATCCTTCCTCCCCCACCTTCTCCCCAAAACTTCTTAAAAGAAAACAGGTGAAAGAAGAAAACTAACACAAAATGAAGGTAATTTTGATCTACCTTCCAAAAATCATCAATTTATTTTTTTTGCCTGCATGCTTTCCTGCCACCCCCTCCCAATCTGCCCTGTCTAAATAGAACACTTTTTAGCAGAGATTACTTATGAATTACTATCACTGCAGAGAATAATTCAGTAGGGTCATCATTTCAGACATAGTTTGTAGTTGCTGCCATTAGATGATACTGTGTCCACTGCAACTAAAAGAAGAAGATAAAAGGGCACAACCACAGTTACTGGGTCGAGAAAGGATGAGAAAAAGGGATAAACAGCATCTAGTTCAACTACTAGATTTTTATAAGTCCATTGAAAGTAAGTATTTGGCCCACAGAAAATCCCTGGTATTATTCATTTATCACCTGATAAATAACTAGGATTATAATAATTATGTGACTATCATAAAGTCATCCCTCAGCATCTAAGGGACTCTAAAGAACCCTCAGGTGGCATACTGGGGAAGAAAAACCTACAAAGAGAGCAGGTATGCTGTTTTTGGGATTCACTGAATTGATCCAGCCTCAGTGGTAAGCTACTGTCCATTCCCAGCTTCTATCATAAACCACATAAAGCACATTCCGAAATGCCAAGGTGCCAACAGAGATACCCTACAAGTGGAATGGCTGTACGGAGAACTGTGAGTGGAAGACCAGATGTTTTAGTATTGAAGAGCCCAGCAGTTGCTCACATTTTAGCACCGGGCTGGGCGCAGGGCGCCTGAACGCCCAGTGCAGCCCCAGCGCAGCTGCGCGCAGTGCCAGCCACGCGCGTGGCCAGCGGGGACTGCCGCTGCCGGGCCCGGTGAAGCGCCGGCCTAAGAACTTTGTCAGCTGTGCAGCAGCGGCGACAGGGACCGGCAGCAGGAGGGAGCAGATGAGGAGGGGAACTAACTGCTGGCATCTGGTTTGTGCCAGCGGCAGGGCACCGGCTGGAGGGCAGCAGGAACAGGGGGACTTTCTCGTGGGGCTGCTCGAGTGCCTGGGACGGAATGGCAGCAGCGCCAGGCCGGGGAAGGATACTGCCCACACAGAATGACTTTCTCCCGAGACTGACAATTCAGGGACTCTCCTTTTGTTCCCATTTACTCGCAAATAATGGTTTCCTTGTACGCCTACCAAACAATATTTACGCAGGACTGGATATATAGCTCTCATTAGAGCAAATGCTACTACCTAAATAGGGCTATTTGTGACTCTGCACCTCGAGTTTCACTCATCCCTGGTTTGAAGTGCACTAAAAGCACATTATTACTGCTTAAGATGCAAACTACTATGCTGAAAAATATCACTTTTTACCTTCAGTGAAGGAAGTTAAAAATTAATGGTTAGTTGAAACTAAGGTGAACAGTAAACAGAAACTCCTTGTGACCATGTGCAAGCTATTCCCAATCTATAATGAGGTTATACTTACTACTTAGATTAATTACTCTTTTTCTTCTATCTTAATTTATTTTATGCTTTAGGAAACCAACATGTCCACTAACCACTCTGTATGTGATAAAGAAACACAATAAAAGCAATTTCTCTCCTAACCCCCCCCAAAAAACCTTCTCAGTAATGCTTTTTTGAATCCAGCATACCTTCTCCTAATGAGGTTTCAGTATGCCATAAATAACACTAATGAGACTTTGTCTTGCCCATGTAATATATTTCCTTAATATAGCTTTAGATTTTCTTATGTTGCATGGAAAAATAACAGTCATGGAAAGAAATGTCCTCCAACAGCACATTAAAACTGAAAGTACAATTAAATATAAATGAATTCAGTAATTTAATTGCACTATTGTAACTTTTAAAAATTCAGAAGAAAAGTAATGGTTCCGTTTTTTCTATTGGTAAATAATAAAAGTGCTGAGGGAATCAGATAATATTTAAATAAACATTATAGTGACTATACATGATACAAAGATACCTTTTATTGCCAGGTAAATTCTGTGTTAATGAAGATAGAGTTCAAAGCATTTACCTTTGCAAGCTGAGGGACCAGTCCTGCAAGTGTTATGCAAGCAGTCCTGGGTAAGAGACATAAGATTTGACCCCAGTTTTACAGAGCTCATAGACTAAGTGCCTATTTCCAGCCTCAAAATGCAGATACTTTAAATACCACCTGCAAAATTCAGCCTGCTAAGCAGAGGTTTACATTGAAACAATCTCTTAGGTTGACAAACACTATTTATGCCATCTGCAGCTCCCATCATTCTACAAGCAGACCAACATTGTCTGGGTGGATTTTTTTCTCATCTAAAAATAAGAGCTCATGGGTTTTAGCCCCTAAAAAAAGACAAAACGTATCACTGCAGAAAAATTGAATTTTTATTTGGGGCAGTATAAATTTGAAGCCTATTCTGTTTTCAAATATAAACACATCTGTCACCTGTTTTCCCTCAGAAAGCAATACAAGACTTGTGCAAAATTTCAGTGGGAAAGAACTGGCACACCAAATTATAGACCAGGCATCTGAACAAATGATTAAGCCAGGATAGAACTATATGGCTAAAGATTAGCAATAAAATGGCTTACATACTTCAGGAAGGGAAAGAGATTCATGCAAACATGAGCCTATTCATCTCATTTTACTAGCATGTAAGGCTTTAGAACAACTCTTTCATGAAGAGGTGTAAACAAATGGCAAATGGCATGAAAATCAAAGATTTATCAAGAGATTATTAGTTTTCAAAAGAGCATAATGACCTTATCTGTCTGGACTCCAGCAAAGTGATTTTTATGTATATGGGAAACCCTTAGTTAAAGCAGAAAGGATGAATTTAAGGCAGTAACTGTACTGGAAACAAGCAGCAAAATGGAAGGGCAAGAAGACACACACATGGCTCAGGTAAGGCATTGTCTGGAAGCCCAAGCACAGCTTCAACTGCTGGCTCCTGAGAGGGATACAAACCTAACCAGGTGCAGGAAAGGATTTTGAAGAGCTCATATGCAGAAAATAAATGTTTTCTGAAAGTAAGGGAATTCTCCTAGGCTGAGACACACTTACTGCGTGCTAATTCTTCTTTTCATATGCGAGAGTTTTTTTCTACTTTTTCCTAGCTAAATCTGTTGATTGAACAAAAGAATATTAATCCTCCACACAAATGTTGCCTCATATTTTTGGCTTTTCCCAGTTTACTCCAAGTTAAACAGCAAAAACCCAACTGTTTATGGCACACCTATGTGGTCTATTTTGATAGGTATGCATAAAAGACCCCCACAAGGTCTTGTTTTTGCACGTCTCTTGAAAATTCAGGAAGTTTTATGAAATCACAACAAAATGTTGGGACTTCAAGCTCTGAAAGCTTCACGTTTCTTTCTAAACTCCTCTAGTGCCTGAGCGCACATTACACAGTTTTGAACCAAGAGCCTTGCCAGGTAAGTGTGTTTTTCCCATGTGTTTTTTCTGAAGAAGGAAAATTACTTCTGACAAACCAGATCCTCATGAATGCTTGCTCAAAATCACATTTTATTTCTACGGGTGTAGGCAAGAAACAGGCTATTAGAAAAATCCCACAAAATTGCAAAATGTGGGTCAAAATAGAACCATGTTGTTCTCAGAAGAACTTTTCCCCCCCTTTAAAATATTAGACCTTCAACAGACAAAGCTATAGAAGTAATATTAACTGCATTTTTTTCAAGACTCCACAGCCTGGTGCCGGTGGGTGCTTCCAGACAAGAAAGGGCAATTTCGTGATCATAAAGTCATAGTAAAATGCTGAATTTACCACGTAAGACCAAATTGCAATCCATGAAATCAAGTATGAGAGAGAAGCCAACTCTAAGGGCAGCTAAGAGAAATGACAAAGGGAACAAGGCTGATCAATATTAGGATTTTGATTCTAGCTCTAGATAGATAGAGATATCATTCCCCCATGTCCTTTCTGGCAGGCAATATTAACAGAAGTGATGTCAAATATTGTCATTTCATATCCACACAATTGGCATAACTACCTCATTCTCAAAGTATCATCTTGAAGAGACATGCCTGGACATACATTGGGCCACAAATCTGACAGGACATCTCTGAACTGAGAGATGCAGCTGCACTTTGTCAAACTACTTTGACTCACTTCCAGTTGGAATCAGACTCAGGATAATGGTCCTTGTATTTCATCGAGGTTATTTATGATGCATCTCTTTTTATTTTCCCCCACAAGATATTGTCTTTGAGTTATTTTTTATTTTTGCATCACTGCTGTCTTTCGAAGAGCAACTTCTGAAGAAAGATTAATGAGCATTACTACTCACTTTGTTGAAACTGGGTTGCCACAGTTTAGCTACGGCTAGACTCAGGACACCCCAATAACACCAGCAACCTGGAAAAAATTAGCCTCCACATGCATGTAACATGATGTTGGTGACAGAAACCAGACAGTTTGATATTCCTGTTAAAAATACATCTTTCTCTTCTGCAAGGACTACGCTGGTATAAAATGCCCATAAGGGACCCTCTTAACCTGGGGCTCTACACAGCAGAGAATCTTGTACCAATATACAAGGTCCAGAGAGCAAAGGGGCACTGAAGATCACAGAAATCCAGAATAAGTGCTGTGTTTCATTGGGTTGATGCTTACAATAGTCAAAGTGCTCAGAAGATAAAAGTCCTCTTCACGCTATCAAGACTACACAGTTTTTCAGCTGTGCTCATATCTCTGCCTTCGTAAATTCTAACCAATCCAGCTCCAGCCCATGCTGCTCCAGCAGTCTGTGCTGAAGACCCAAGAGCAGACCAACCCTCACAATCAGTACCCAATATCCACAGCATCTTGGGATTTCAACCTCGTCTAGGACATGGCTTTCTGCTAAACCTGCACCTCCCAGGTCAAGTGCCTTGGAGTTTGACCTGCCTTTACACATTAACCCTAGACACACCACTTATGTAAAAGCTGGCAAAAATCTCTATCCCAGTTCAGAGGCTGATACTGCTTCAGCAACCACTGACAAATATGAGGTATGGCAATAACAGAACTCTGCCCCCACAAACACACACAGTTTCACGTGGCAGATTAAATGGAAGTCCTGCCAACATAGTATGTTTTCATTCAGTTCTGTTTCCTAACATGCCAGGAATACTGGCTCCTAATATAGAAAATAGCCACTTGATGTACAAATATCCAAGATGAACAAAAAAGTCATCTTTATCCTGCTCTTGGTAGAAGATATCACTTGCATAGCAGCAGTGATGGCCTATCAGGAGCAAAACCTTCTACCGTCAATGTCTGTCTTTGTCAGGCACTCATTTATGAAGAATTTAATTGCATGCTGCTTTAACTTAAATAGATGCATATAGTACATATTTTAATTTAAGTGTCATAAAATCTTTTAGGCTGGTTTTAGTTTAATAACAGAATCATTAGATAATACTTTCTTCAGTAAAGATTATGGTAGATTTATCTCTACAGCAATATTTGTGGGCATGCCCTCCCTATATTTTTGACTGTCAGACATTCATTTTCCTGAAAGAAAAAAATCTGTTACGAGATGTTTTCAGAACCTGAGAAGTTCAGCACACCCCTTAGCTCATCACTGTAATGTCTCCAATACAAATAAGACATTATCTATGACACTGAACTTATTGCATACGCAAATGTGATAACATACTAACTTTCTTGTGCCAGACTCTGGGTAAATTTAGGAGGAGTCCTGTGGATTCACTGAAAAAAGAACAGACAGTGCTGCACTTCCAGAATTTTAACAAGAGGTTTATTCTTCTGCTTTTGCACTCAGCCGTCTGTTATTTCAGACAAACATGAGGATCTAAAATTACTTACACCCTTAAAACAAAATGCTTTAGGAAGTTGAAGCAGAAACAACCATAACAAGAAGATAAATAACCATATTGAGAGAAGTTAGTGCACAGAAGAGCAACTCCAGAGTGCAGAACTGAGCTTTGGTTTGGTCACCAGTCACCACAGAATCCAAACACCATCTGAGAGAAGGAAACCCTCTGAATCCATGTAAACTTAGGGGAAATCATGTGAGAAAGTTCTTGTGCTATTGATTACATCATTCTGCTTCCATTTTTCTCAGAAATATCATGAATAAAGTCTTTTTCAAGGTGCTGAGTAATCCAAGGCAACAACACAAATCCCGACAAAGATATGGGGGTAAAAAGGGAACAAAACCAGGTATTTTAGAATTTTGCAGGAACGTTTAGAAAAGTCCTACCATCAAATTTTACTTTTTTTTTTTTTTCCCCCACTCATACAATTTCTTTCTTTCCACCAATGGCTCCAGATAAGGCATTATACAGTGAAGATACCAATACAGTCTTCATTTTTTCATCAGATCTCTCACAGCATTATGATTTTTGAGAAGATGAAAAATTTAAAGTGTCCATCTCTCATTTAAGCAGTTTCATATATGCATAATATATACATAACCCACTAAATTGATGGCAGGATTTTTAAGGTCCAGGTTTTGAGCTACATCTGGTATTCACATCTTTAAGAAAATTTAAATCAGTGCATGTCTAGTATTTCTGCTAGGTGTGCTTGTGACACATCGCAAAAATGTCCTTATCTGAATGTGAAATGTCTGTTATCCAGTAAGACAACATGTATTTTATCATGTTGGATCAGAGCCTGCTCTGTGAAGTAGAACCCCCATTTTGTAAAAGCACATTTCTGCTTCCTACAGATAAGAAGAGAGAAATCACGAATTATGTTTTTTCCTGTGCTCTGGCAAGTAGCTCCATTGCCTCTTAATGGTTCTCCACACAGAAACCAACAGGCAGGACTAATGCTTGGGATTTTTATTACCAAAGGCAAAAGAAGATGGAAAAATTGTAGAAGAGAACCGGGTTGTGGGGACAAGAAAGACTTATAACCAGAGGCCATTAACCCTCCAAAGGAGAGAAAAGGAAAGTCACGGATCTAAGGCAAGGGCTGACTCATTACTTTCTAGGATCCCATACCACTTGTATGTGTTGGGTAGGAAATTACTGGGCCTTTTTTCATTTCCTTTTTGCTCATGTTGTCCTTGAAGGAGACCATTGCTCTGCAGCTGAAGCAGGCAGAGCTTGGGAGACGGCACTGCACACCCAGATTACAAGAGCTCTTTTGCTTAGGAAGGGCACCACTATCCTTAGTCTAGGATACACCCAAGAGACCTTCTGCTGGACAAAATGACAAAACAATGCGCTGGGAATGCCAGATTTACTAAAACCTTCTTCCTGAAATTACTTTATTATATGAAATTCTTTATGTTCCTACCCTGAAAGTAAGAAATCCATCCTCTGGTTTTACTGAATCATTAAATTTTCCTTTATCCTTGATGATACCAAAATTCTTTAGTCCTTTGGGACAATAGTTGTTAGTTATCCTAACAGGGAAGAACTTCCAGATCTCCAAACAGTTGTCTGTTTAGTGCCAATCAATCAACTACATATCCACAGGGCTCTACAACTAACATTTTACAAATTCTAGCTATCAGTACTTGCATTTAGCTTCAGTGTACTTAAAAATAATTAATCTTTTCAACAACACTTTGATTTAAGCATGTTGTATTATTCACCCTATTTTGCAGGCTGGAAATGAAAATGCTATAGTCTCCAAGGATGCCACAGGCAAAGCTGGGAATGAAGCTTGAGTAGCTACTCCTCACCCACCCACCATCTCACTTTTAAAAAAACAGAGAAACCTGACTGCCCACTCACTTGAATCTTAAGTTTTGCACCCATCCTGCAAGCAACCATACATTATGCAAAGCAGGCAAGAACTCAGCTCCGGACTTTTAATTCTTCTCCATCTGGGGACCAGTCCTCCTTTTCTGCAATCTCAATGCAAATCAGAAGTGTATCCATTGGAGTCATTAGCATTGCATCAGTCAAATCACCGCCAGCAATATCAAAACTGCAATGTTTTATTTTAATAAAGAGGAAATACAAGCATTTTAGAACAGGCTATGATATGCGAACAATCAGAGGAAGACTTTCAAGGATTTTTAGTGGAGAAATGGGATCATCACTTATCAGTGCTAGAGTCAGCCTTTTTCTTCAAAAAAATAAAAAAAATCTCAGGGTGCAGAAATATAATCAATTCAAATTAGTATTGATTTCTAAATAATGTGGAATTAAGTTAGACATTTACAAACTGTAAATCACTGTTATTTAGTAAGAATCAGCAATGTATGTTACATAGCAATAGACAGAACCACTGATAGATTGGCGACAGGAAATGTGCTTCCATAAAGTTGGCTATGGCACTGACACTGTAACCAAGTTCATGTCTTACATTTGAAGTAAAAGGATAGGAGAAGAAAGTGAGGTCTAAGCCAAAACCGACTGCTTCTCATAGTCTTCTCTAAGCAAAACTAGAACTATATCAAAAACCAAACAGAAAATCCAGACAAACTCCCAAGAGGTCAGGCAATGTGCTGTGGATTTACTTCAGCTTAATTGAGACCAGAATTTTGCATCATGCCTGTGATGTACTCAAATAGGAGGCTCAAGGGAGATGCCGGGAATAATATCCAATCAGGAAATGATGGTATAGAGGTGTAAATTGGTGACCTCTATAGGGCTACACAGCTTGACTGTTACTAAGCTGAAAGTAGAACACAAATCACTGAGACTTTTATTTTCAAGACGATGATGTCTCACGTATTCAGAGATGGCCTCTTACCATGACTAAATCTAGAGGATTGCAACTATCTTGATTTTGCACTTTTTATGTGCCTCTGTGATACCTGATTTCACTTTCTTTTAAAAATTTATGTTGAGAAATACCACTTATAAGCAGCTCCTGTGAAATCGTATCATGCAGTACAAAGCTTTGTCCAAATACTGGGGCTGATTTAAGGCTCCTCTTGGAACCATCCAAACAGCATGTAAAATCCAAGCCACTTCCAAAGTGTCTGCTTTTGTAGAAGAGGAATAAGAAAATCAGTCTTTTAGTTGAAATATGCAACCAAGAATCACGAAACAGAGGCTCTGAGTGTGTTAGCAGCAGTTCAATAATACAGTGCTAGGTGCTATACTTTGCACAGAAAAAATACCCCATATTTCTATGGGAAACTCATTCAAGACAAGCTTTTCAGGAGCAACCAAACAATGTGCCTCCAGTTTCCAAAACGGATGCAATTTTCACAAAGTTTTTTGTTAATCTTTGGGCTAAAACATGGATAAAAGCATTTGCAACCACCTGCATAACAGCTTCCTCTGCCCTGGTTTTTCTACCCCTGAACAAAAGCAGGATACCACTATATGGCTGTCAACATGTTTCATTAATTCCTGCCTAAAAAGGACCTTGGATTTAGGATGCTGGAGAACTACACAGAACCTTCATAAAGCAAGGCGTAAGTGAAGAAGCAGAGCTGCTTATGCATTCATTTCACTGCTTGAAAACTACTGTTAAGGGACAACAGTCATGTCAAACACACATCAAGAGTTGTTATGAAACATCGGGCGGCAAAACTCAGCACTCACAGTGGGGATTTACGTATGTCCCAAATTCCAGCTCAATGACAGTATCTGCAATCTCAGACTGTGTCGCAGATTCTTCCCACTTCATAAACTCCTGCGGTACATATGCATACAAACGTGTGCCTGCATATGAATTACGTATACAGTCCTGTGCTCAGTTTATATAAGTAAAAAGTAGCTGAGAGCAATTTGCAGGGGACAAACCACCCTTCCCCTGCTGCCTCTTACAGAGATACTCACAGAGCAAGTCAGCACTAGGGAAACCAGTGCAAAATACGTTCTGCCTCCGAGCATTTGGCTACTCTCATCTCTTTCTGGAATTAGAGTTATGACCATCTCAAATATCCAGATGAGAGGCCACGGAAAATGTTTTAAAGAAACATAGAGTTATCACTACTTACACATTCCAGACTTCTGTTCAGCTGCAAATACATTAATGCAAGCAAGAAAAGAAGAGTGTGATGTGGGAAAGAAGGCTGTCTACAATTTATCACTGCTGTGCAGACATGCCCTGAGAAGAGAGCTGTGCTGAAAACCCAAATATAGGAACATCTATATTAGCAGCAGTTATTTCTGATTTGGTCTGAGGGACTTTCCAAACTCAAGGGGCTCACAATGAAGGACTGGCCAGCCATGAAGAGCCTGCAGTAAAGCTGAAAGGACATGTAAATTGCTCTGACATCCCTACAGACTTCTGCTGTTTCAGGGATGCTATTCTAATCCCAAGAAGCAAGGAGTCCCATTTTCTGCTTTGCTCACTAATGCAGCAGGTTCCTATTGGGCTTTATCAAGGGATTTTTAACTGCCAAATTACAGCTGATAATTCAATTTGATGCAATTTCCTAAAAATGCTGAGTCTGAACTGGATCAGATTCTCAGCTGGGAAAAGTCACTGCTTCTGTGTAAGATCCAAGCATGAAATGGGTTAAAATTCATAAAAAATTAGAGTATATTCTGTATTTTATTAGGGCATTAATAAAGAAAGGCATACAAAAATTATAGTTTTCTAAAAGGTCAAAAGACAGCTCTCTGCTCCTTAGAACATATTTTGCACAATATTGAAAAATGATGAATAACTTGAGGAAGTAACTCAACCGTATCTTCTTAGATGCCTAAAAAGACTGCCTTTGAGCTGTTTGGGAATTAAACATTTAACAGTAAGAAATGAAAAAGCCTGTCAATACTTTGTGAACCAGCCACACGAGCAAAAACTGTCGAAACTGGCCCTCTGAAATTGCTCCCACTACTAAGTGTTTCACAATTATTCTTCAAGGTTTTCTTGTGTACAAGTAATTCAAAGCAGTTTTTCTAAAATCAGGTTCTATCTTGCAATACTCTACTTTTAAGTCTTTAGTCTTAAGTATCTGTATTATATTACATATATATAAAATTGTGGAGTTTTTCATATTGTGTCTTTTCCTGTGTTCAACCTTGGTCTCTCCTCTCTGCTTTTCAGGACTTTTCTCCAGCTCTAAAACCAACATATTTTTCCCCCATCTAGTCTCAGAATCTTTTTCCAGCCACAGAGTGTCTCTTCCCAACTGACCACAGGAGCAACTCCAGCCTAGTGTTCCAAGGGCTAATATTCAGCCCTAGAAGTGGAAAGAAGAAAGACAAACACTTACCACAAGTGAAAAAAAAATCCAAAAGCAAGCTCTAATCTCACTATCTCCAGTTGTTCCCAGTCTGTAGTTTAATTTACTGCTGGGTTAGCAGGGTGTTCCACAATGCCTCTCATAATTACTTTCTCGAGGCTCTAATTCAACTGCAATTACCCACTGCGGAAGTGAACAGAATTGGATCACAGCTCTGCTAAGATCCAGCTAAACCACCTGAGCGAGCAGCTGGCCAGCCCCAGAGCTTCCTCCCTCACTAAGGTGAATCCAGACCTTACTGATCCATGTGGGGAGATGATCTCCTAAGGGACTCTTCCACCTACCCATCCCAGACATCTTGCCTCCAAGTCCAAAGAACCATTTTTGCAAGAAAGGAAATATTTGTGTATAGTTTTTAATGTGGACTAAAGAGTTACACTAACAAAGCAATCCGGCAGGGCTTCCTTTCACACCCACAGCTGACCAGCTGGGTTCATGGCTCACAGCTGGCCAAATGATCTAGATAATTAAAGAAGAAAAAAAAACTCTCTTTGTTGTTCAGGGATTTCAAGTCTGTTTCATGAAGAACATTATGTCCTTGATCTATCTCTGCTCTTTTTTTGACTTTTTTTCTTTAACTGCCAGATTTAAAGGCCACTATGACTCTATGGAAACTGCCTATCAGCCATCACGGGCCATACCTACATAAAAGAAATGTCAGGACAGGAGGCTCTCTAACGAATGCTCAGTAGAGTTCCCTTTACTCACAAAAGGCCATATACTGTATAGGGCAAACGTTTATGGACAGCTCCAAAATGCCCACTATGGGACGGGGGCGTAACAAAGCAGCAAGTGCACTCTGCATTCAAAGAGCCCATTGCTGTGCCCTGCTCCCCCTGCTTAACCTTAAGCATATGGATCATTGTGTCCGCACTACACCCTCTAATGTGCTTTCTGCACCACGTGTGGGGGTCTGGCCATGCAGTCAGACCCATTACAGTCTCCACGGATCCTATGGAATTCAGCAGCGTCAACACCAGCATCTGCTGAAGCAGCTACTTGTCGGAGAAGGACTGAAAAAGGCAATGGTACGGATTAATTTATCTCTGCAATCTGCTTTGACTGTCACTTGCTTAATACCCAGCACCCCACACAACTTTCAGCGCAGGCCCAGGCTTACTGCATTTCAGGAGGACACAACCTTATGGCATAAAAATGTATTTACTTGATGATTTAGCAAAACCCTCTTCACACATTTTGACTGCAGAACCAATGTCCAAAAACGTATGCTCTGCTGGCAAACAAGAAGAAAACTGCGCACATTCAGACGATTTTAATTATAGAGCAATTGCAGGGGGAGGGGAGGAAGAAACTGACTTAAGAATTTCAGTGTGAAAAATGGCTTGTAGCAGGATGACTTTGCCAGGACAACATACCCTGTAGCATATCTCCATAGTTAAGTGGTGTAGAATTGTCAAGTAATACAGTGCTGCTAACAACGCTGTCATACAGACGCTGTTTAGTCAGCAACTGCACCTCTATGGCACTCCACGCTTGGTGAATGCTTAGGCTCCCAAATGAAATGTGATACCTTGCTAATGCAAATGACAGCCTAAACCACATTACCCCCCACGCGCACCCTACTGACCTTAAACTGGGTGCCTTTCATGATTAACCTTCCTGCAATTGAAAGATTTACCATAATCCCACTTAGCTATTTTCAAAGTGTACAGACTCTCTATGTCGGCACTGTTACTGCAGCTGACTGCACAATTTCTTCCCGTTTTCAGAAGGCAAACAATACTGTTTCAGACTCACTTGGCTTCTATCTCCACCACTTGACCTCCCTAATTTAGAGTGCAAGCCCCCAGCGTGGCAGTGGTGGCGTCTTTGTTGAGCTGCTGCTCTGTGATAGCTAATACATGCATACATTACTGCTGACATTTAAAAACATTCCTAACAGTTTGTGTGAGTACATGGTAAACAGATGCTATGGGACTTTTTACCCATTATCAGTCATCTCTGAAGACTGCAGTAAAGTGACAGGTTGTTTGAGACTCTTCGGTCTAACAGTGAGAGATTTATTTTTAATAGAATATTGATATTATGGCACAAAATGCCATTTGGTATTTACTTTTTTTTTCCTCCTAGAGCTGCAGTTTATGGTTTTTTTAAGCTTTTGCAAGCCTCTGTTATTATATCTACTACTCTATTTTTTATGAAAAAAAGTTAGAGACTTTTATGAACTCTCTGATTAAAGTGCCTCCATCTGAATGTAGATTAAAAGTTCCAACACCTGAGAGCATTAAAACCAATGAATATTTATACAGAAAAACAGCAGATGAATGCACTTTAAATCTTCAATGCAAGTCTAGTCATGGGGTTTATCTTATTTTAGGGCTTACTTTTTATTAAAATGAACTCTTGCATATTTACACTACAGAAATAAATTTTATTTGCAAGCACAATACAGTAAGAATCTTACAAATTGATGGCCTTGGTGAAAAGTAAATGTACTCCTCAAACTAATTTATTTCTTTATCAAGTATATATTTAAGAGGATTTTCATTGTATGCTGCTAGCACAGTTTGGTGCAGAGTAGGTGCGTTCATTGGATCTGGTTCTGATTTCACACTCATGTAAGTCAAGCAGTGTCCATGGAGCTATGTTAACCACATCAGTGTAAGACAGCACTCTTTTGGCAAGGACCATTGCACATTGTTATCCCTGGACTTCAATATTTGTGTTATATCACATGCACTTGGTTGCTACAACTACAACCAACTCACACTGCACCTTGAAGTTGACATCTTTCCTGACAGAAGACAAGCAAAGTGAGCAGGAACCAGTTACTAAACCAGTTTTTCCCAGAAATGGTATGGGACTGCAAAGTCAGCCTAAATTGTACAACCTTCTCGAGCACTGACACCAAACCTGCCTCGCTCAGCACATGCAGTAAAAGTCAACATCACCACTGACCCAAGTCCCATGGCAAGCGAACCGTCCACAGAAAGGGTGAAGTAGTGCAAATGAAGGTGAACAGAGACCTCTGTTCTGCACAGAAAGGAGCTCCCAGGCTCTCTGCATCCTTCTAGTGGCAAAAATCCCACTCACTCACTCAAAGATTCGCTCCTCATTTGAATGGGAAGAAATACATGGTTTCAGGGAGCTGCAGCACAACTGAAAATGAAATCTTGATTCAGCCCAAGTACCTTTTAGCAAACCCCTTTTCTCTTCAGATCTTGTGCTTTGTAAGAAGATTTGTTGCACCATCTCCAAACCTATGCTGTTCTATTTTGGCTTTAAATGTAACCTTAGAAATAAATGTTTACAAATCAGCTCATTGTGTCTTTGTTTTGAAGCTTAAAGCTTCACTTTGATTGCTGCCTTTTTGACATTTTGCATAGGAAATATGTTTGCATGTTCACAGCACTATTGAAACAGCAATTAGATCACCATATTCCAGCTGTTACAAGGTTTTGTAATGCATTTTCCAATAAACATTTTGAAGAAAACAGAACTATTTTAGTATGTCAAGCAGATACGTTGAGGTTTTTTTATTTATCTTTTTTCTGTCTTATGTTTTTCTGTGTGTTACCATACTTTTTTACATTCTTCTATTTCACTTCCTTTAATTCACTCAAATAAAAAGGGTCAAGTTTTCAAAAGCAGTAGGTGGTTGGAGTTCTGATTTTGGGGACTTGGGAAGCTGAGCCAGGACAATTTTCAGAAAATCAACCTTTTTGTCTTATGCTACCAAGCACTACAACTGGGACTGCTTTTAAAACACTTGCTTATTATTTCTCTGATCTTCTTGAAGCAGGAACATTTTTACCATTTCCAAGAACTGTCTACCTACCCAGTTTCCTTCCGTCCGTCCTCAATAATTTTTTTCACTTCAAAAAAGAAAAAATACACTTTTCTTCCCCTGCCTGTTAAATGAAATGTCCAAGTCCCTTGACACTGAAATGATTTCCAGCCGTGCAAGAGAACATGTGCATTACACACCAAGGCAAACAGCATCCAGGCACAAGGGGCAAAGGCAACAGGACCTGAGCCTTGGTGGCCAAATAGATCAGGCAGAGCCTCAGGTGTGAAAACCTTGGTCACCTTTTCTAACTCAGTTCATGCCAGTCAATAAACAAACTCATGATGTACACCAGGCAGCAGCACTTACCTTCGTGAAAGGCAAACAAGATCTGCAACCTCTTGCTTTATGCTTAGGATCAGAAAACAATTAATGAATTTTTTTCTTCTTCTTACCTGATGTTTAATACTTCCTGGTATACATGATTAAACCCAAGAAATTCTCCTTTGCTTTTTTTTTTTTTTTCTTCAGATTCCAGACCTCACGTGTCACAATTTTTGCCTTCTCATTTTCTTACACAAGAATTGCTATGAAAATGCTCATACTTGTTGCTTCATGCAATAAAAATGAAGTCTTGTTTTGTCTAAATTTAGTCAACTAATTGCAACTGAGATGGCTGATTTATCTTCTGTGGTTTTCGACTGATTGCTTTCAATTTGCTATACTCTAAGGAGATCGATAAATTGATTAAATTTTTTGGGTGTTATATATAATTTTCAGGGTATAACTGGATTCCTTTTCCTGATGATAAAAATTCTGATAAGTACAGAGAGGAGAAAGGAAGTTTGCCAAAAGACTGTGCAGCTACGGTGGGAAACAATCCTCCTCAAGCAATTCCAGTATTTCAGAGCTGGTTGTCAACTGGTTTTTTTTTATGGCAGTTGTTAGAAATGTAATAGTAGTAGTAAGACAATGAAGACTTGCAAACCTCTTGGGAGGTTTCCTCTTACCTCCAGGTGGGTTCCACACTTGCACAGATGCTCGCAGTGATTCCACCACACAAGAGGCTGGTACATACAACCCAAAGAAGAACAAAGCCTAGGTCTGCACAGGCCAGAGTTTATGCCTGCCCACTGCTTCGAGGGGATTGCCATTGCTCCATCCGATTCAAAGTCTCTCAGCTAGAAGTGCAACCATATGAGAGCTGCAGCAGAAGAGTTTATTTTAAGTTTCCCTCTCATCTTTCAGGAAAATGAGCCATTATAAATTCTGCAGCTGCCTGTCTATCACTAGTGGGACAGCACTGAGTTGGGGCCATTTCAACCTCCCTCGGGTTTCAAAATAATTATGCATGATTTTGTCACATCAAGATGAGTTTATTTGCAATTCCCAAGTGTCATGCATGTCCAACACAACCTTGCAGAGCACTCCGGTGCTAATAACCTAAAAATACTCCTTGTAAAAAGGGTTTGCTCTTCATATATTTCACCCAGTTGGAAAATAGTACCTTAGTTGCCAGTTAAACAAAAGTATTGATTTTAAAATTGCTCTTTTAACCTACAAGGTACTACATGGCCTCTGTTCAGTGTCTCGTAACTTTATGTTCTTGGACGTACACTTGAATCTGCTGAGGGAAATCTATCACTTGTCCTAAGTTTCACTGGCAAGTGTTAGGAAGTAACAGCTTTTCCTTAGGAATTCTGTCCTGGAAATGCAACAGGTAAGAGTAAAAAAGTTACAGCAGGCTAATAGTATAGGTTTTACAGTAGATTACAAGGCTCTTTTTATTGTTCTTACTGTCTAATGAACTCTGTGACAACTTCTATATTCCAATATTGTTTTATTACCAATTAGTTATGTAAAATACTCAAAGACACACAGAACAAATGACAGTATAACCTAGCAAATGCATAGTAGTGAGGAGACTAACTCTTGCATCCTAATTATCTGTATGATGAAAGGAATCAAAATGGTTTCTGCAGCTGGCAGGTACTCCAGGTTGTTTTTTCAATAGCCTGATTATCAGAGTAAAGTGGGAAAAAGTCGGGAGTAAAAAAAGCAAATCTGGAAGGTAACCCATACATCATTTTAACCTCATAGGCACCAGTATCTTTCAGTCGATTAACACAAAAGAGTAGCTATTAAATTATTTAGGCCATCTTCTGGTCTAAAGGATTACTCTAGATCTACTGAGACAATTCTTTGTGTCATCTCAGCAACAGTCCCTGAATGCTGGGAAAAGAACACAGTGTTCTCTTGGTTAAAAAGAGATGAGACACCTGAACTTGCTTATGAAATCCAGACAAAGAGAATCCACGTAATATAATCAGTTCAATTCCTTCTCTTCCCATGTCCTGCACCTGTATGTACTCTTGCAATTTTACTTTTCTGAGCCTTCATATTTAATTAAAAATAATTGGAGATAGACATCTATCAGGAAGATATCTGTAGAGAAGCTTAACAATCTCAGAAAAGTACCTCAAACTCTGAAATTGTCAGGACCAGGCTCTAGCAAAAAGCTGCATCACTAGCCAGGACAGTGATAAACCAGATGATCAACAATATATTTAGCCCTTTTACTTGCTGAAATTATTGAGAATGAAAACATGACCCATGGAATTTGTACATCCCTAATCATTGATGCAATGATTGTTGGAACAATTGTGACAAGGAAGCATCACCTGGTGACTAACGCATTCATCTGGAAAGAAAGCAAGCTGCTGCTATTTAACACTCAGAGCAAGATAGGCTTCTGGTTTTTCTTTGGATGTGCCATTACAGGAACTAGAAAATGCTGAACCAGGAAACTGTGAGACAGTTCAAGAGAGAAAAGAGATTACAGGACCAGAGGAATTTGACAGAAAATGTGTCCCTTGTTCTTGTGTGCTACTACATTAACATTACACCAGCAGGGTAGCCTCTAAAAGGTGAACAATTTCTGTTCAAAATATTTAAGATTAATACAAGTCTTCTGTAGAGGGATAAATTGCATAAATGCTATTCAGAAACCTCCAAGGAAAGAACTGATGGGTAAAAAGGTACGAGAAAGGAGCAGATGGACCAAGAGATATGAAACAAAGTCAGTTACGAGCAAATACCAAACTGAAGTATGTGAACACTTCCAAAGCTTTCAAATGGAGGAGGCGAATCACACAGACCTTACAGTTGTCATAACAAATTAGTCTGTCCCAAAATTGAGGAAATAATTTGATAGCCAGTTACCTGAAATAATGAAAAAGGGATAAGAAGTTAAGTCACCTACAGGAACAAAACAAAAGCCATTTCTAATATCCTTGACACCCCTCTCTTACTGAGATCTCCTCTCCACATCAAGTTCAAGCAATTCATCTTCACTTCAGAAGCTGGGCAGTTTTGACCCTGCCTGCATGTTGATGTCCCGACTGCTGGTACATCTTCCTGCTGCCTTGGCTAGCCCATGTTCTCTATCAATATCCCTTCTCTCCCTCCCTCAAGAGCAGCACACCTTCCCCTCGAGTGCCACACTTCTCCTCAAAGTCATTCAACTGTTGGAAAACACAGTAGGAAGCTTTTTCATAACACACTAGAATAAGACAAAAATCCAGAAAAAAAACTGAACCACATTTAGACCAAATCTTTGTCTAATCAACACCTTGTAAAGATACAAGACAACCTCCTGCTGTGGGGCATCAAGCTCAGCGCCTGCCAGGATTAGGTCCTAAACTAAAACTTTTCATGTGCTCAGGGATGGGGAAAAGGAAGTTTTGAGCTCTGAGGGGCTAAGAATCCATATGTCTCACTATTAATCCGTCAGTACGCTATCTTTTAAACAACAAAAAAGCAAATGCTCCAGCCAGATCTGAAACACTCTAAAGAAGAAATGAATGGTTTAATTTAGTGCTTTCCATTGTACAAAATGAAAAATTCCAATAGAATGCTGTTACAAGAAAGCATTTGCTAATAATGCTTCTTACTCACTTGTTTAGAGAAAATATTGGCTGTTATTAGAAGAGTTTCAGAGACATGTGGAACTGCAGTCATATGAATGCAGAGGCTGGAACCTGGCATTAATTTCAGTTTGCGGTTTACTGCATCTTGTAAGTATCTACAAGAGAGCTGTATTTCTGCCCTCTCTGTTAGAAAACCTATTACAGAAAAGTCATTTAGGATGAACACCCCACACTCATAGCCATAGGTGTCTTCTTCAGCTAAATTAAAAACCATAGTCTTTTCAGGTCATAAAAATCATCAAAATTTTAGTTACAAATTACACCATAGTAAGTGTCAGCATCTTTTCCACAGATTTAGCATTGTTTGAAGATAAACTGAAACAGATCGGTGCAATACTTAATTGAGCTCTCAACAGCATCATTGATAAAAGAGTATTAGTAGTCTTTGGCAGAGACTTTATTGATAGCTCCTAAGATGCCATACAGCAATGCTTCTAAACAGAGTGGATCAAATTTTCTCTGGTGCCCTAAGGCCTTTTCTATTGCTCTTGTGGCATAAAGAGGCTTAAAGACAGCAGACCTCAACCTTAGGGATATTTCCTGCGTAACAAGATTTCTTAGGTAATAAATAGCTGCAACTACCTCTGTTCCTCAGCATATCAAGTACATGAAATAAGAATGATGCTCTACTCTGTGTCTCTCCTGCCAACAGCTCCTAAGGTAAGGGTTCAAGCAAAATTCAGTCTAAAGATCTCAGCCTCTGGCCAAGCAGAGAAGCTACCCCAATCAAAAGAAAAACAGAAACAGCATAGATAAGGGCATATTTGTTGCTGCTTCTTTTTGCATACAAAGGGATAGACAAACCAAGTAGCAAGGCTGCAGTCACATCCTAAAGCTCTGCTGTGTCAAAACTCTTCTTTCTGGACAGACTAGGTTTCCAGATACTGCTTTGATCCTAAGCCCTCTTGAACACAGTAGGGCCATCAAGAACTGTTCAAGCTCCTAACAGAGGGTGAAAATGACCCCAGTGATGTTACTGCTCTCAACAGAACAAGGGCTAAAGACGATAATGAATACCTCATTTTTTTCCCATAAAATCTGGTATTTTGATTTTTGCAGGAAGTATATTAAAGCCATACAACAGATGTAAAAGATGTTTATGTATTCAACAGAACATACCTGCATCTGAATCTATTCCTGCATGTTTTATAGAAAATCTGATGGTACAATACTAGTATTCAGTTGTAACTCACTGATTTCCAGCAGAATGACTGAGTATCTTTCAAGAAAGCCCTTGGAAATGCTGATGACTAGTGACTATTGGTACAAACCAGTTTTACAGATCATAGAAAATCAGTTACTCATAGAAAGCATGACAGATACAGAATATTCTTACTGTAGATGGGGAAAAAATTGTGCGCTATGATCCGTAAATCGATAAATATCCAACAAATCAGCAACACAAACAAGATGAGAGAACTTTATTTCATCTTCAATCAGAGAGTAAGATATATATACACTGGGTGAGATAGCAGTGAAATAGCTACCGTGCTAATTTTCCACTCATCTAGTAATACAGATCCTTTACATTTCAATACATTTTTTTCTCTCCTTTGTGATCATATTTGTATCTGCAGAGCTTTCAAGCCCAGGACACAAGCTGTGAAATACGTTAAGCAGGTGCTGGTTTTGTTTTTTAATAAAACAGAAAAATAACAATATAATGCTTTAAAAATCAATATGCTCTTTTACATTTAACGTACCTTAGGGTAATATTTTACAAAATAACAGCAAAACTGGACTGGATTCAGCTGACAGAAAGCAAATACATAGGTGTACTAAAGAAGCCTACATATACATATGGCCCTCTACCGACAAAAAGGACATGGACAGGGTTTTATGCAGTAGGGATTTAAGCAGCACTTCTGCAAGTATTTTTTTCAAATCCACAATTTAACCTTCATCTAAGAGCTGTCATATGTCCCAGCTTCCCCAGGCATGACCTCTTTTTCCACCTGAAAGTTTATTTCCAAGTGACAAAAGAGGAATTTGGCCAGATGCCTTGGACATACAAATCTCTACAGCCACAAATGTGGACTCAGAAGTCCCAAGCAAATGGTTTCAGAGCATGTGTAGGCCACCTGTATAGGCCCCCATGCCCATTACTCTATCCAAGAAATGATACACAAAACTAGGGTAAACCCTGCTCCCTTACTCCATAGGAAAAAACATACAAAAGCAAAACCTATTTGTAGCTGGACCCACAGCAGCAAAATTCAAAACTTTTGTTGTGTGCATATAAAAATGCAAGTTTGAGGGCAAGAGACAGAAATGCATAAGTAATTTGCAGATCAGAAGGGGCAGTATAGGAATCTTTAGCAGGCAGATACAGGATGTCATTTATAGCCCTCCCCTATGACAGCAGACAGCGTTGCTTTACTATGAGAATCTCTGGTGCCTTCTGCTTCAGTGCTTCAATCGCCACTCTAGAGTATGCAATCCACACATCTGGAGACTTAGAAACCCTCCTGCCCAGCCAGAAGACATCTTCCAGCACTGGGATGGCTACAGATCAACTATTCCAGTGGCACAAACAAGGACAGCATTTTTATCTTTAGTACTTATTTTTACATTACATTATTATCTTGTCTACACATTATTACATTATTATCTGTGTCTTTGCCAAGACAGGTTTGACCAGAAGATCTTTGAGGGCCTTTTCAACATGGTGTTCTACAGGCTACTGTTCTGTAATCTGTACAGCATCTTAAAAGTAGTGAAAAATCTCAAACTCTTTACGATTTGGAGCAACATAAAATGACTGACATGCTTATCAAAACAACCAGCTCAAGATTTTACTTTTGTTTTCTAGTTGCTCAAGAATTTCTACAGACACTACTTAGGAACTAGCATATGTTTTGAGAAAGTCATTTTCCCACTGTATGCTAGCATGCATGCATTACGGTTTGTACTTTTCTTTAAAAAGAAATGGGAGACTACTGAGATATTATTGTACTCTACATTTACCCAGCTACCCTTTTGTAACCAGACACATTTGTCATTCTGTTGGAAAAATAAGTGTGTGATACTTATCATATGCTCACAGACTTCAGCCATGGTTACTATTTAAAAATGCAGGGTAGCTGAAAATCCCTTTTATTATTTATGTTTGCTGTGTCTCCACTCGTACTCCTTGTTAAGGAAATAAGAGCAGTGGCAATAAGGGCCAAACTCTTAGACTGATAAACACGGTGTTTTCCAAACCTCTTGCATAGCTGCCTACTGGGCCTGCCTGTGTAACCACAGTGCCTGTGTACTCTTCATTTGTGAGCTGCTGAGAAAGCAGGAAATTACTGCTGGGACACCCAGAGCACATCTCCCTCTGACATTCTGGCTCCATGCATGGTTGGGACCTACCCAGATGATGGTGGTGGTACCTGTTCATGTGGGAAAGAGCCTGACACTGGTGCAACAGCCTGCAAGGAGCACTGCTTCACCTGACACAGCAAACAATAGCCTGTGCTGGCACGGTGGTGGCTGCCTACAGCCATGCTGAAACAGATCTTGATACCCTCCCTCCCCATGAGCAATCCTGTGGGCCGGGGGATGAGCACAGGGCTACTTGTGGGATAAGGCATTTTTCAGTGGACGGTTCTGATTTGGTATATTCTTTAGTGTTTTACAGAACAACAGACAGAAAAGAAAGTTTATCTGTTTCTGTATTTGATGCACTGGACTTCTATTTCTGTATTTGATGAAGCTAAGTTCGTAGTTATAAGTTTACACCAGGGAAAAGAAAACTGCCAATAGGCTATGTAGAAAGACTTAAAAATATTAGACATTTCACAAAATAGGTATATTTCAGGAGAAAGATATACCCATCATGTGTCTGCATATGGTGCTCAATACAAGAGCCTAGATCACAAGGCTCAACCAGAGCCACCTGGTCCATGAAAGCCCCCCTCAACTCTTCCAGCCTGATTCAAGAAGATCAAAATAGAAGTCCAGAGTGACACACATCATCTAAAATTGCTTCAATATTTTTTAGATAAAAAGAGGAATGCTAGGGGGATCTAGATCTTCTGCCTTCAGCTAGCTGTAGCATGGGCTGACAGCTGTAAGCAGAAGATGAAGATTTTCTTTTGGGTGGTTGCCCAGCTGCACTCACTGGCAGAGGTGAAAGGCCCCTGACTCACATGTTTCCAGTTCTTCAAAATACCCATTTGTCCAAAAGTGGCATATTAATTACCATGCTCCTTGTTCAAGGCAAACACTGTATTCCTTGTCCTCCAAAGTCCCTTCCAATTGCCACTTTCGGAGCATCTCCCAGTGATTAAGTTGGGAAGTAGGGAAAGCACTCATGGTGCTACCAAACTTTCACTTGCTGCAGACAGAGCAAAGGGCAGATAAAACTTTCCTGCTGAAACAGGCCCCCACAGAATCCACCCTCCCCTCTGCCTCTACCTCCAGACCACTCCAGCCATCCTAAACACACAGTTCCTCTTTGAGCTCCAGAGCAGGCAGCACATCTGCCCCCATCCAGCCTACTCTGCATTCTGGCTGCACCTCCTCGTCCCAACAAGGGCAGCCCAGCCAATATGTATGTGCTGCTTCCTGCTGGGAGGAAAGGAGGTATCCTCAGAAGTCCCTTGTGGCACCAGTACGTGCCATGTGCACTGGGGAGCTGGGTTATCTCCCTCTCTTATATGTCTCTACCTGGAGCACACTACAACTTCCTTACACTTAGCAAGAAAATACCACTACTTTCTGTGACTCCCTACAGCTCTTCAATTGCATGCCAGTGAGAGCCTTATCCCTCCTTGCTCTGTTTTACTGCCCAGGGACCTGCTATCTTCTTCCGGGGCTAACTCCATCCAGCTGCCAGCAAGGAAGGATCCCAAAAACACTGCTTACCTCAACCCACAAGCTCCTAAATGAACAACTTCTGCAGGGGGCACTGCTAATGACCAGAACCAGCTCTATTGCGGCTGGCCTTGAATTGGCTCAGGAAAAACAGTATCCATCACTCCTGAAAACTGCCTGGCATAGTGTGATAAGTTCAACTGCAGACCACATGCATTTTCTGGCTTTGAACAAATAGCACAAGTCAATTCTCTATAAATTCAAAATGCATATTAGAACAGGGAAACATATTTTAACTGTGTTTCACATCCTTCCTCTCTTTTTCACCCTAACTGCAGGAGATTAAGCCTGCCACTTCACTATTTCATTCTTTTTCTACATAACGAGACATGAAGAGAGTTCATTGCCCTTTGTCACCCCCGAATCACCTAGATGAGACACAAGAAAACAACCTGTGCCTGAGCTGGGATTTTGAGGGGTAAGGGATGGCAGCAGGGGGAGAGCATATTGGGAAACAGCTTTTTAATTGCACTTCCTGAAAAATGCTGCTGTAGAGAAAATGACTGGCAGAGAAAGCAAGACAGTCTGAAAGCAGCCACTGTACTGCAACCCACTCAGGGAGCTGAAGAAATAAGTGGCATTTTTGTACTCTGAGTGGCCTAAACAAATAAATTACAGTCTTGATAACCTTTTATTTCAGAGCTGTGCCATTTGTGCTACTCCAGTTGGATTGTGTCATTCCCAGGATAAATCCTCAATTGCAAGGGCTTTAAAATTGAGCTATAAAAATTTCCTCTGGGCAGAAATCTGGCAAAATGTAGCACAATGGAAAAAAGAAGCAAGGGGAATCAGTCTAAAAATAGAAGTGAGTAAAAGAACTTGGGAATCTTTAGGTGGACAACAATTTGTCAAACTTTTCTTCCTTGCACTCTGGTAAGGAAAAGAGAGGGTGGGGGCCACATTGGAGAGACATGACGGTTTGCCAGCAGTTCCTGAGAGAAGCACCTTCACTGCCAAGGTTTGGGAAAACAGGACAGTGGCCAAAATATCAGTGTGAGTGAATGAGGTCTCAAATTGGGAAGGATGAGGCAGGCTGAAATATGCGACAAGCTGCTCGGCCCCAGGTGATTACCCTATCCAAAAGCCGCCCCAGAAGCTGACTGACCCTCCTAAACTTAAACTCAGCCTGCCTAAATATCACCTACATTCCTACTCCTGTTGTTTCCTACTTGCTGCCTCCACATTTACACCTTGCTGTGGCTCTCTCTATCCCTGCTGAGATGCCTTCAGAGACACCCTGCTTGGAAGCACTAGGCATGAGGCTGACTCTGTGCTTTATTGCCTCATAAAAGCTTAGTTTCTCTCCATAGCTTAGTTTTTATGTGCAAATTAGAATAACTTTTGTTTAAGTTTGCTGCTACCAGAACAACACAGACATGGCTGGGAGAGCAGATTCACAACTAGTGGGAAGTTAGTCCACTGAGCGTCCACCCCGTGACAACACCCAGGGCAATGCCTAACTTATCTGTATTTACAAGAATAAGAAATAATGCCTCAAACTTATCAGAATAGGTGGAAGCACTGAAGAAGGATGGAAATTACAGTGGAAAGTAAAAACAAAAGAAAAGCCAATCCTGTAAAAGCCTGTTCCTCCTGCAAAGTTGGGCAGACTGTCCTTGAAATGGAAGGGCTGCCTGGAAAACACAACACAGCCCCACAGCATCCCACATACCACAGCGCCACACAGCCATGAAGGGGCTGAAGGTGACACTGTCAAGCCTTGCTGATATCTATCCTATTTTTAAAACTGCCAACAGAGCTCAAGTTGGCTTATGACCTCCAGTCCTCTCATGCTCCCGAGGAACCATCCACACAGGAGGGACAGACACACTGGCAACAGCTCTGCCTGCATGAAAAGGCAGGAAGGCACAGGCCAAACGCGGTGCTGTGTCCATCCCGATGTGTTGTCACAGTGTTAGGCTCTGACTAATTTTCACAACAGCTTCTTCGTGTGCCCACAACCTGATGGTAATGCAGCTTCTGGGCAACAAGAAGAGCTGCAGTAGCAGGAGCTTGCTTGACCATGCACACCACCCCTGAGCAGCGTTTCAGCTTGTTTTGGGGTATTACATGAAAAAAATAAGGAGCTGAGCTACAGTCAGTGTTTAAAAATAAACAAATTGCCAATGTCAAAGCCTCTGTAATACTGCAAGCCCAAGGTAATGTTTTTTATAAAGGGGAAAACAACATTCAGATTTAAAACACGGTTTAGTTCTAATAACTTAAGGTGTCATTATTAGCATATGCACAGAATATGAAACAAACAAACATATTTTCTTATCTTCAAAGCATTCCTCTAATAATATAATGTTTCAAACATGTGAGGAATAACACATTTAGGTGTTGGCCGCCAGAGTTAATGACATCAGGCACTGATGAAATGTCTCGGCATGCCCCAAAGTTACGCAAAATAAAGAACTACTGATTTGAATTGCATCCAACTCTGCAACTCTCTATCTTCAGGGCAATCGAAGAGTAGATTTTCTTGAATGTTTTTCATTAAATGCCATCGTGCCATACTAGATAAGAGATTCTATTTGGACTAGCAGCTACTTCCAATTTTCGCCCCAAAATAAAAGAGGGTTTATCAATTCCAATCAGTTTTATCCAGAATTAGTTGTCAAGTTTCAATAGCTGGCACGCATCTGAAAACATAAATTCAGCACCAGTGTCAAATGACTAATACAACCTTATAGAAAAGGCCTGAATGCATAGTCCTGCTGGGACTGACCAACTGCATTTAAAATACCACCACTTTTATGTTGTAATAGCTCCTATTAACAACAGTTGGCTGACATTAGATATATTCAAACTAAGCATCAATTAAAAAATTGCTTATCTGTTTGAAAATCTGGAAAGTGGGTATGGGTTCTCACATGGGCAGAAAGTAATACAAACGAAATAATTGCTGTGGTGTCCTGGGACTGCATCACTTTGACTAACAGACACTGCTATTTTTCTGCCTTCTTTAAGACAAATTCTTACACATATATGTGTGTCCCTGTCATGCTATGCTGCATTTCTTAACCATCATCCTTCATTTTTAAAATAGCATCATTTAGAGGCCCTACAGAAAGCCAGGGCAGAGGGTATTACACAAGCAAAATGTACTAAAATGATTGTCCCATATAGCTCACAGTGCAAACAGACATGAAAGGAATCCTGTGATCACCATCTTTAGGGGAAACTGAGTCACCACTTCATTCAGGGTATTGCCCAAGGTCACAAAACCAGCCACTCACCTCTCCTGAACCCAGGACCATAAAGCTACACTAGCAGTAAATGCTGATATCCAAGAGAAGTCATGAGGGACTCATAAACGAGCTCAAATAAGTGCCAACCAGTTTAAATGTTAAATAGGTCATCGCTAACTCTGATCAAAATGCTTTATTATTCTTCATTGTATCTGAGAGTGATCTAAATTAGAAATACAGACATATTCCTGGGAGCAAGAACGCATGGTTCCCTACCCAGCTGCTCTAATCACTGCCTGTCTTTACACCCCGCTGGATGTCTGCCCAGCTCCGGCAAAGTTTTGGGAAGCACTTCACCTTAGAGGGGTGAGAAAGGTGTGGAAGATATCCTGCTCCCTCCCCACCTGCCCCCCAAAGCCAACCTTCAGCCCACCACTGCAGCCACACTCCTGAGGGTGGGCATCATGGTGGAAAACCACACAAGAAAAAAGACAATCCAAACCCTCAAACATCTCCATGGTCAGTTTTTCTGATCAGTCAGCTACATTGTAGAAGTGGAGATGGGTTTTTTCAGCTGTCCTCTAAAGTTAAAAAAAGCCAGCCCCAGCTAATCTGTCCAAGGATATTGAAGAGGTTTTGAGGAGAGTGCAAAGATCTCTCTCAAGTGGATCAAGACACTTCCCTGCAACTATTCAGTAAATAGTCTGTGCAATTATTCAGTAAATAGTCTGGAATGCAAAGTTAAGTTCACTACATCTCCCACTGTCTTCACTACATCTTCCCACTGTCAAGACATCGGCCTTCTACAGGCAATACCAAGGAAGTCCATATGCCTGATAGACAGCTCTAGATTCAAATTTAGGGCCTTAGAGTTGGGCCACACTGCCTTAACCATAGTCAGCACCACTGTAGTCAATAGGAGCTAAGAGTAACAAGGACCTGACATCCTCATCACTTTACCAGCAGTCTCTGGCAATTCTTCAGGATAGTTCATGTAGAACAAAATACTCTCTGTGTCAGCCAGGAGAGGAGTCCAAAAATAGTAGTCAACCACTAGCCTCAGTTGCACCATTGTCAGTGTGAGGAGCCTAGTTTCTGGTCGTTTGACCAAATCTCCCATTGTTCACTTCATTGTACACATTTCTCATCCATTAATTTAACAACAACAAGCTCACAGCAATAGGATCTTGCCACTAGAAGATGATTTCTTGCTTTCAAAAATAAGTATCTCAGTTTCACCTTCACATTGTTTTTATAATACAGTAGGAGATCTTCATCCTGTCAAGTTTTATTTTCATCCTACTGACATAATTTCTTAATTAAAAGAAAAGATAAGTAGATGGATTCAGCTAGGTGCTATGAGTGATATGAAGCACAGTTCTTCAGGAAAATAAAAAGAATCAAGTCAGAGAAGAAGGGAGTGTGCCTGGCAGTCATTTCATATAGCCAGCCATGAGCAGTGGTAGGTGGCCTTAACTGGCTCTCATGGTTGTTTGTTCTGCAGTTTTGCAGTGTCTTCCAGCTGTCTTTTCATTTCCTTTATTGTTGTATTTATTTTTTAATGATTCTTTGCTGAAGAGTTTCAGCTAAGAGAACAGAGAACCGGCAGCAGCAAAGCATCATTTCCCTCCTCCCCATGCGCGGGGTAAGTGAGGATTTTGCATTTCATACATCATTTACAACTTGTGGATGTGAGGCTGCCACAAAGTCCATTGTGGCTTAGACAGCATTCCAGCACCAAAAACCTCAGCTGGCATCCAGAATTTTACTGAAAAACACTGTGGGGAGAAGTACATTATAAAGAACTACTGCTTTTGTAAAGTCTCAGTCACTGCAGAAATAAAACATTTTAGTTTGTATGAATATTCTCTTTCATAACAAATCAGTGTATGCCAAAATGCCCTGTGTATTAAAGGAGATGTAAAATGCATAATGCTTTGCTCCCCCAGAAATAACTTGTATTTTGAACGTGCTTGAACTCTACCTCTTCCCCCTGGAGACCAATATAAGCACTGAATAGTACAGTATCATTTCAAGACAACTGAAGAAGTATTAGAAATATGCTCTTAGTGGGAGAGACAGAGGCCAACAACAAAACCAACCAAAGAATAAACTAGAAAAGTGAAAAAGTTCTACATTGACAGAGTTTCCTCTAAAAGAGAGACATTAATGAGCAGCTGAGGACTACAAATAGCACAGGGCAAAATTAACAGGATTTTTTAACTGACTAAAAGAAAGAGCTTCTCTGGTTTCTGGGAGCCAGAGTTTGGGGCATAGACTCCTGGGAGCTCACAATAGTGGGCAGCAGAACAGTCAACCAAAACTCTCATTGTGTTGGCATCACTAGGAAACCACATCGAAGATGCACTCCAGGAAGAATAAAATGTGTCAAATAAGAGGGTTTAGGGGAAAAAATCTACTCAGGAACAAGAAGGTAAGGGAAGAAAAAAGCCTGTTCAGAAAACCACAAACTTTCATGAAGCTGGTGATTATTTTGCTTTAATTCGGGCCATAGAAATGTTTGATCCTCTGTATAAACGTAAAGCCTTGAAACTATCTGTCCTGCAAGGCAAATCTACTAAATTATGTAGAGTTCCCAATGGAAAAGAAACCTTCTTCCATCTACAGAGGGATTTTTAAAGGGCCACATCAGAGATCTGAGCTTTTAATTGTATCTTGCATTTAAATTTAACAACAGACCTATTGTTTTCTTTCAATAGACTAAGAAAAAAGGCACAATGACTTAACAGCATTCAAAGTGAAGGCAGGATAACAAGGATGACAAAATTAGAGGCAAAAGCACTTTCAAACTGCATATACTCAACTCTTCTTACTGTGCAGGCAGGATCTCACCCTTAGATGCTGGGTCACCGATGGTCTTAGAGCAAGACAACCTAGGTTTATAGGTGAAAATGGAGAAGATTGGTGACTATGCAGGAAACCCAAGCACGTTACAGACATTTTCAGTACAGCACAAAAGACACAACTCATCCTGTTTCTTGGGGATAGCTGGAAACAAGGGACACCATCATTCAGTGACACCACCACTCAGTATGGAAAGGTAGGACAGGTCAGATGCTAACTGGCATTTCTAGGATGCAGGCAGGCAGACATCCATGGGGCACCCCTGAGCAGAGAAGCAGGAAGCAGAGCTGCCTCACTGTCATCCCTCTGCATCCTTGGACAAGAGAAGCAGGCAGGCTGACCCCCTGAGTCTGCCCTAACTGTTAGGAACCCCCAGAGCATGCACCAGCAAGGGTGGCATTTGTTGAAGCCCAGTGGTGCCCACCACTGCTGTTAGTCACACACTGTGTCCTACCAGCTGATGCACAAGCAACCCCAGCAACTGGCAGCAGCACAGACCTCTCCAGGCCCAGCAATTCACCACTCTGTCTCCTCTAACATCTGCTCATGGAAAGGAGAGAGGAAAGAAGCAGGATAAAATTATTTCACTTTTTCTTTCTGCTTTTTCCTTCTATTATATGAATAGCAAGGCCCTGGTTTGCAAAATTGTACATTGTTTTCTCCTCCAGTTAACCTATATACCAGTAAGCATGGGAAATCCATTATGAGAATTAAGGAGTTTAAAGAAATCAAATAAGAGAGCTTGTGTTAGTATCTAATAAAATTTAATATATGCCTAAATTTACACACAGAAGACTTTGCAGGATGAAAGGAACATACCATTCAAATCATTCATTTCATTTGATACTCATAGCTCTTCGATTAACATCACTTCAACTGAAAGAAAAAAATCCCATCTTCCTTTTTTCTTCTTCTCTCTTTTTATAGTATTTTGCACTTCTTTTTCATGCAACAAAGTCAGCTGCCCTTTTATTTACAATCAGATCCACTTCCACGTTCAAAATCCTTTCTGTCTGAAACTGCGTCTTTTAAGAATAGAGGAGAAGCAGGGAGGAGGGAAGGAGGGAAAGCTCTGTTGATGCTTCTGAAAAACATCCATAAAAGGATGTATTTGGCCATCAGAAAAAGAGACGTGGGGAAATCTGTGCTGGGACCTGAGAGCAAAAGGAGACACAAAGGCACTGGGGGCACTGCTGGGCTAGGGAAGACACAACAGACAGAGCTGGTGCCTGGTACATATTGATGGTGGGAGGACCTCTGACAGCTATTGCTGGGGAACCCCACAGGCTGGGGCCATATTTTCTGTAGGGCTGTACAGAGAGTCACTGTCCTGGTGCTTGACTGACTTTATATGAGAGCTCAACAATTAATTATAAGAAACAAAACTAAGCAAGAAGAGAATTTGTCAAGGTTTCCATTTGCTAGGTGCAGCATAGGCACTGGACACAACAGGCTTCCCAATATTCTTCTTTCACGTGGTTTTCTTCAGGCTGATATTGCTGGACTCAGGCTCCCCATCCGAGCCAGGCCAGCTCAATCCTTCCCTTCCCAGAAGGCTTGGGAAGAGCTGTGTCCCCAGCCTCTGACCAGAGAGGAAGGCACCCATCCCTCTGGCCACTGAACCTGGCAGATGCATCAGACACTGCACTGGGATGGCTGCCAGGATTCTAGCAAGTACCTTAGGACTGTGAGTTACATCAGGGTGGTTTTGACTCCCAGGATCCAGAGGACCTAAGAGGTGACTCAGTGTCACCTTCCTCTCCAAACCATGTACAGAGATAGAGGAATGTTTTTTTAATGAGCCAGTAATAAACTGGTCACATTCAAAAAGCAGCTTCATTTGAGTTTGTGTGTACATATATACACACACACATATATGCATTCATACATACATCTATCTGCAGAGGAACCCTTAATAAGATCAATACTCTTACTGAACACATTTACCTTGGTATGTGCTTAGCCTTTCCAATAAAATTATTCATATAAAACACACTGAGTTACACTGTGCACTCAGTACACTATTTTGGATATCCAGCACCCCTTCAGACATCCTCCTCATACCTGAAAGGTCAGGCTACAGTGTATTTCTTCATTTTCACATCTGAGTCACCTAACGAGAATCACCCCTGTATGAGGATATGTACATTTAAGTTTTGTCACCCTCCAGCTTACAGAAAATGGCTCCATAAATGTAGCTGGCAAAAGGCAATCTGTCACGAAATTCTCATATTTCCTTACTCCTTTTTATCTGCAGAAGTGATGAAATGCAAACTAAACCTTTTGTGGTAAATCTTATCCTTCCTAGGAGTGGAACTCCTTTTCATTGGTTCTTCTTAGATTTGACTTAGGAAAATATCTGGGGTGTTTGTTTATATAATCTTGCTCTTGTCAGGTGAGGCCAGCCTGCCTGTGATACCAGAGCTCTCATCTATCTGCCAGTCTCACTTCTCTTTCACAGACACTTCATCCCACTGGAATCAATAGGTAAGAATCAATAAAATGCAAATGCTGCACTTTATCCTGGCTGCTCCAGACTGTGTTCCTTCAGCCCTGGAAATGCTGTGGCTCTCCCTTCAGCCTACATAAGGCAGTGTAAGGGAAGAGGAAAGAAAGGTCCCAGGTAACCAATGGGCAAGAAAAGCATCAAGGCTTGCTCAGCTCCCAGCCAGCATCAATTGGCACTCAGGTATCTTTTCTTTGCTGGTACTCCACTGCTTCAGGAACCAGCTAAGCAGTACAGTAGCCTTCCAGGGAGTGGCTTTGCCAAACATCAGCAAGAGTAAGGGCACTGGTTTGCTTTTAGAAAAGCAAAAACTGGGAACTGCTTCTCTAAGCTCAGCAGACTTCAACCATTGTCCAGGCCAGATGGTTTAAACCAGTCATTGTTTCACCACTGCCATGAGGCCAAAAGCTGTACTCATCCATCACCACATCCTTAACCCCAGCTCCTTCCTCAGTCTCTTTTTGACAGACTGCTGCCTCTGACAGGTTCACCTTCTGCAATTTTCAGACCCCACAAATCACTACTGGCAGAGCAGCAGCTCAGTAAAACAACCCAGTTGTACAAGTGCCTCTCTAAACTGGCCCCCAACTGTACAGACATCAAACAAGTCAGCCTTTTAGCCCAGGATTTCCAGAGAAATCATCACCCACAAATCAAGCAGAGGATGATGGACCGTGGCAGGGGGCTGTGGCAAGGCTGTGGGCAGCACTTCTTGCCACAAGGCAAATCGATTTGAATACCCACTCCTAATATTCCAGTACTTGTTTACTGCTAACTTATCCTGGTTTATTTCAAACAATAATATAATTTGTATGGGCACGGTGCATTTTACTTCACTGAGAAGTTAAGGTCTCCAGAGACTCACACTAAAATCATACTGATATTGTCAGCAATGTAATTGCCACATGGTCTCCACAGACTTCTATTGAAATTGCTTTCCTCTCCTAATCTCAAGCAGTAGGAACAACATCCCAACAGAGACTCCAAAGACTTGCAATGGAGTCATGTTCCATCATAAATGGTCTCATAATGATCCTCTTTAGACATCCTTTGAAAATGCCAAGAGATTGGTGCCACACAGTATTTATTTTCCACGACGTTCTGTAAAGGACATTAATGTTCTCTCCCTTGAATCCTGGAACTCACGTCCTATTAAAAAACTTTATGAGCAGTAACTACTGCTTCACTGCAGTCCCCCACAGAGCCTTCAGTATATATATTGTTATTTCACAAACTGCACTACTGAGTTGCAACTGAATTAGGAAACATACCCTTTCCCCAACAGACTGGAGCAGATCCCAAGGATTTGTTTTGTTCTGTGAGGCAATGACAAGAGGAGGGGAGAAGGAAAATGTATTCTTTCACCCAGAAAACAGACTATCTCCTTGGGAGACACACTGGCCCATGCACTACAGCCCTAACAAAAGGGTTAGCAGCACAGTCAGTGATAAAAGTTGCTGGATTTGTAGTGGAGGCTACAAAGGTTATTTCCCCCCTTGTTTCCCTTGGTTATATAATACGGACAGCAAGCCAAATTCACCTAAAGCACTGTCAGGCTAAGAAAGGGGATTTAAACCCCCCAGGGTGTAGGAGGAGGTTTAAACTGCATGATGGAAGACAGATCCTAAATCTGGTCCACCTTCCTTTATCTTTGACACCTCTTCAACTCAAAGAGTAAGTAATCAAAGTTTCTGAGCTTCTGGATAAAGTTCTTTCTCAACAGGAAAGCTGAACATATGCTCAGGTTGCAGCACACAGCAAATTCTGCAATTAGTTTTTGAAGTTCTTCATCTCAACAGGTTTTGAGTGCGAGTATCAGCAAGGTTTCCAATACTTTGCTGGGGCATTTCATATTTTAGAGAAAGTGACATACAGAATCATTAGGTTGTCACAGAATCATTAAATTGGAGAAGACCTCTAAGATCAACAGGTCCAACCATTAACCCAGCACTGCCAAGTCTACCACTAAATCATCTCCTTAAACTCTACATCTTTTAAATTACCTGCAGGGATGGTCACTCAGCCGCTTCCCTGGACAGCCTGTTCTAATGCTTGACGACCCTTTCACTGAACATTTTTTCCTAATATTCAATCTAAACCTCCTCTGGCACAACTTGAGGCTGTTTCACTCATCCTATCACTTTTTACCTGGCGATAAGGTGAGAGCGACCCTCGCCTCACTACAACCTCCTTAGTTCATGGAGAAAGAAGGACCAGAGATGCACAGAGGCTTGAGAGACAGAACACTTATATTCCTTTCTTGTCTCTACTTGTTCTAGGATTCATGTGGTGCCAGTACTTGATGGCTTTCAGAAAGCCATCTCAGGTGCCTCTGACTCCCCTTTTACAAAAGTATACAAGGATAACCACCTGCCACATACGACACAGGGGACGAAGCTTTAATAACATAAAGGAAACTAAGAACACAGAACAAATTATTCTACCTTCTGGGATATCAAACTACTCCTATGTAGCAGAAAATGGAAGAAAAATCCTTTAGTCAGTTTATACTTACCCCAGCTATTCTACTCCAGCAGTCATGTGCTGGAAATCTCATATAAATGTCATCTCTAGCCTTTGGCTGCATTTGCCATGATATTAGATGGTACAGAGGCATTTCATACTGAAAAAAATATTTTTCTGAGTTAAAAATAAAGGCTGATCAGCTCCTTGTAAAAAACCCAACACTATAAAAGTCTATTGCATCCACGTCACAGACATGAGATACCCTCTGAGTCAAAGGATCTACTGGAAGAGTAGCAAGGACAGGATTATTTCTTTTGCTTGGTATGTAGTATAAGAAACTTATTAATATATAGCTGCACGTAAATGTAAGATATAATTACTACTAATAACAATTATTTGAGCTTTGGGGAGAAATGGATCAATGGTCTTATCCTGGTCTTGTCAGCACCTGATCTTTACCATGAAAACTTATGAGGCGATCTACGTTGTGAATTGACTGAGTCACAGCTTATATTCACTAGAGAAAGAGTCCTGATCTGCTGCCATTTCACAGTGCAGATCTTAAAATCAGCAAGCATTTTAGTTTTATGGCTGAGTAAGATCTACTGCTCAGCACTATATGCTTGTATAATACTGAATATTGTAATCTATACTCTGGCTTACACTGGTCCACTGTATGGTAAAAAAAATAGTGGCTACATCTAAAATTTTACAGTCTTAAGGCTTTGGTACAAGCCATCTTGAAGTATTAGATTATTTTTATGTCAAAAAATAGTTCATTGTTTTATTTTTCATTCCTAGTCAAAATTGCATCTTTTCTAGCTGTTAATGAACCCTGCCTAAAGTAGACATTTACATTCAGCCTATTTACCTGATGCATAATGCTTTATGAAAAAAATCAGCTCTAAATGATACAGCTAGAATTTTATTACAGACTTTTGGTGCAAATCATAAAATCTTTCTACAGCTAATGAACTGCCCAACAAAGCAAGTCTGTTACTTAGTAAAAATAAATGCTTTTAAAAACAATCAAGATATTAGAAAAATATGGGTTTCAATAAAGACTTGTTTGTACATTTTATATTAACTGACATTTCTTACTTTCAGATTTTCTGCAATTCTAATAGCATGGAAATAAGTAGCAGGAATGATGACTTTCAGGATAATTAATTTATATTAAAAAAAGAGTCAGAGGGCTCAAACAAAGGCAATGTTTGCCTTCCCAGGTTCAGGGTTTCCACCAGTCATTCGTATTTGTAAATATAGCAGAGTTTCTTCTCCTATAATCTCCTGCACTCACTTGAGAAGCTCTCCTGGTCTTTCCACTTCTTACTCAGCTAACAAGGATCATGCCAAGGCGGTGTGCTCACATGCATGTATGTGTCTATACATAAGATACATAAGATTAAGCTTTTGGGGGTCATGGCCTCTCTGTAAGTACTTTAAGAGATGTATGCTTATAGACCAGCTAAAAATAATGTGAAGAACATGAAGATTTAACTTTCATTCTAATTATCTGTGAGAGAATATTTTCAGTGTTTCTAGACAGAACAGACACAAGATTATGCTACGCAATTTCTGTTAACCCACAGACAATAACATTTCACACAAATGCTCTACATTCAACCCAAAATTTCAGGTAAATTACACCAGTCCAGCTCTCAGATGACCAGAGTCTAATATATGATAAACAGAAACTGAAGCTCAGTCAAATACCGAAGACCTTGCAAATAGGTGGAAATCAGGTTAGAACCTGGCAGCAGAAAAAGAACTCAAGAAAGGTGACCACACATTCACATCTGTGTGATCCGACAGACTTCTTTCAATCTTCCCACGGTGATACAGAAGACTGTGTCCATGTCAGTCAAACACAAACAATGAGGCTCAGGAGTGAGTATTGCTATTCCCTGTTTCACAGCCCCACCTGCAAGTGTGGAATACATCAGGCCTTAGAGATAAACAGTTACTAAAACATTAACAAATTCAATTAATTGTGTAAGGAGGAAAAAAAGTCCAGCTTCTTGCAGGTGACTGGCTGGAGTCCTGACACACAAGACTTTATTAAAACCACTTTCCTGAGGTGGGACTTCAAGGGTGATGGATGTGCTGAAAGCAGTGAAGGTGACCCAGTTCTGCCCACAGTATCCAAAAGAAAAAGAGTAAGAAGTGGTCTGAGCACAGAGCTTAAGGAAAACACACTCATACCTCGCTGTGGCTCCAAAGGACCATAGGTACTCTACTACAGGAAAAAAAAACTTTTTCCAAAAGGACATTCCAACTTCGTCTCAAAAAACATAAGCCATGGAAAGCCCTGCACCTCACAGCAAACTGCCCTCATCCTTCACAATAAATGTGTATTATTCAAGGCTGACTTAGTCAAATTTCAGCCCCTGGATTTCTTTGTGTTTTTGCAGGCAGACCAAAAAGTTGCTAGCATTACTTTCCAATGCATGCTTCCCCACTCTTTTTCCAGCTGTATGCAAGCTGCTCCTTACCCTTACTTGGAGATCAATTAATGCACACACCTCAAAGTTATACACAGCTTACCCTGATGAGACCAGGAGCTTTGTAGTCAAGGACTGCAAGTCCAGATGTGACTTAAATGAGACTTACGGTGATTTGCAGGGCAAAATCCAGGGGACAACTACCACTGACTTCTGAAGGGCCAGGATTTATCCAGGGTAGTAGTTTTAATAAAAAATTCTCAAGAGTGGGTATTTCAACCAGTGTCTTGGCAAATTTTCAGCTCAGGTAATTATGTTCTGCCCTCTTAAAACTCCTTTGAAGTTTCACTTGGTGAAGTTAAACCTCCATGTCCTTTCCTGGACCTGCAAAGACATGAAACTATGAGGGCCTATCCCAGAAGCAGCAGCACCTCAGGGATGCACTAACGACTTCTCCCTGGGCTGATCTTGAGGAACTCAGAAGGAGGAAATTTTAGCTCAGAGACAGAGGAAACTGCAGTGATGTTCTTAAAAAGGAAACTGCAATAACCTTAACAAGAGATCTGTGAACATTACAACAAAATACAGACAAGCAAAATCTAAGTTCTTTCCCTGGAAAGAAAAGTGTTAGCAGGTTTCCCTTCCTATTAACAAAGCAGAAGTCTACAGGGTGTATTTGCACAGTAACCTTCAGAAATCTTCACAAAGAGCAGGAGATTAGCACCACTCACACACGCGTTGCTCAGCTGTAAGATGGCAGCGCCTTATGTACTCGTCTACGAAATTACGGCGCTCTGTATGTACACAATTGATGCCAAAGTGCTGTTCTTTTTCAAGGGCAGTAAAACCTGAGAGTTGCACGATGAGCAAAATGAGAGACGCAGCAATGTAACAACATCCAAAGGCTTTGCATAGCTTTTTCAGAATTAATGTGTATAGTATAAATTTATTGATGCTTACTGCTGTTTTGAACTGATAAAACATTTCTTTAAGAGCTGTATATTTTCATTTTAAATATATTTTCTCAGAGTAGTTAAAAGTATTCGGTAAGAAAATATGCTCTTCAGTGCAAAATCAATCACTTCATTTAATGCAATCATCAAGGAATGTCTCAATTATTATTAATAATACAGAAGAGATTATATTGTAATATTCATAAATGCTACACTTTTTGCTGGACCACCACTAAAAAGTTCAAGTAGAAAATGAGACCGTTGGTGTTGAATTTATCTTTAACAAAAGAAAGAAGTCACTTTAACTCTCCTGTGTTCAGACCATCCTCAAATTGCATCTGCAGAGAAAACTGTTCTTGCAGCACAGCAAAATCTCCTGAACACTTCTGGTGATTTTTTCATGTGTATCAGTTGTCACAGCCTCAGTTTGGCATCAAAGACTAGTGACAAGTATGTCCTGAAGACACCCCTCTCTCCTTCCCCAATGTGCCTAAACAGTTGGCTTATCATAAACAGCTGTCTCATAGATGGTTTAAAGGCATGTGAAGTTAATGCTATCCTAAAAACTAAACTCTCTTCCCATGCTATGATTCCGAAAGAATAAACACTTTTTACTATTTAATGTTTATTACCTAGGGAAGCCCACCATAGTTTGTTTAAGTTAAAAAAACCAAACCAACACACAAACCACGTAATTTGCAAATGAAGACTCCCTCCATTCCAACAACTTTGGTCTGCACAGTTCCCTAAAGGTGTTTTTTCCCTGGAGCAGTAAAATGTGCCCTTAAGTCAGTAAATTGTTCACTGCCTATCTGCGGAGAGAGATTTCAGGTACGTTTGGGGTTGCAGTAAAATCGGATCCAAATGAAATGCTAACTTGGGCAGAACCCCGATATGCACTTCTGAGCTGCTGCTCTATCATCATTTTCACCCTCTGCAGCTGCTTGAGTGTTCTGGGCTGAGATCAGAGTAGGAACCCCAAATTCAGAGAGAGAGACAGGAATCACTTTTGGCATTCTATCCCTTTCCTCACCCTTTCTGCTGGGAAGGAAAAAAAAGAAAAAAGCAAGTTGATATGAGAGTGAATTCTACTTTTGTAGCCAGGATTCAGAATTCATATTTGTCTCTGGAGCTTGATTCAAGAGGAAGTATCTTGAAGCGAGAAGCCTCCAGTGTACAAGTGTTTTAAAAGATGTGCTCAGTAGTTTTGTATATGTATTTTTTACTGCTGCCTTAGAAGAAACTCCTGCCAAGATAGTACTCTTTTTAAGAAAATGCAATAGCTTCCCTTAGTAACTCTCACTCCAGTGATGTCTTCTGCTCTCACACCCAACCTCACCCTCCCAAAACACCAAGAAAGAGCACATGAGACGTACATTCCTTAAATAACAAGGATCATAAGCAACTCACAATGTAAGTCGCATAGGGCAAATCCAGGTGGCATAACCATGGGCATAAGTCATGCATTTTGGGCCTCACGTACATTGCAGGGCCAGGAGGAAAAGCAAGTCACTTGAGGGACTGCCAAGTGCACAGGAATGCACCACATCCATCATGTGAATTTGCACACCCTGCTCCTTGCTGCACCTCCAGGCACTGTCTGAGGACACAGCACATAAGCCTGGCTCCCAGGAGCTGATCAAGAGAAAGGTCAGCAGCACTTCTGAGTCGCACCTGTGGCCTGACCCATTGCGGCCGAATGCTTCCCACATCTCCACTGCAGCTCACCTCCGCCTGCCCTTAACGCAGCCCATCCTCGCTGGGGCAAGGAGCACAGTCCTATTCTCTCAGCCTGCAGCAAGGGCCCCACTCCTCCTTACCACCATGTAAGGAATGGTCAATACTAATAGATCTTCCCCCAGAAATGAGACTGCCATTACCAATGAGCCATACCTCTAACCAGATCCTCAAAAAATAAACTTATAATCCCTTCAGTTCTTTTTACATGACTGAGCCATCTTCCTGGTTAGCAAATAAAGATTAAAAGCATTCAGTTCTGCAGGGGTACGCACCAGGAGAAATAAATATGTTGCCACTAGAGAAACTCTGACCCTTTTGGAATACTGGAGCACTGTTAGGCTCATTGCTAGCATCCATAATAAATACAGTGCTCCTAAATTTAAAAGGCCCATATAAAATATTCCTAGACACAGTGATCATTTAACAAGTTTATACTGAATAGCGTAAAAGAAAACAGAACAATTTGGTTTTCAAACACCCAGCACTGATACTATTGACATTTAGCTCCCCCCCAGCCTTAACCTTATCTTCTTTGTCCTTGTCTCTCCTATTATTCTTCCTTTCTTTGTTTACTTGATCCTACTTTTCTCATCTTGTCATTTACACAGTAACATTATTTTAACGAGTACATTTGAACAGGAACTACACCAATTACTACATCATCCATTTTTGCTTAGCCTTTATAAAGAAAGGGAGAGGAAGGAAAGCAAAAAGATTAAACTGAATGCAATAGTTTCGAGTTCCTTGCAAAGTGCCACCACATCTCAAGTTAAGCCTGCTCTGCAGTGAATGTATAAAATATATTCAGTGCCGTATAAGTAATGACATATCAATTAACTGTGTCACAAGGTCTAAAAATATGCAAATTACTGTACTTCAATTAGAAAAATCTACATCCTTGGAGAATATTGTAAATCAGGAAATTTGGGAGACATTAAGAGTAATCAGTGAAGGAAAGCATGCACTTTCCCCCGTATCCTATTTTTATACATACATAATGAAATAATTATAGCTACACTGTATTTATGCCTCTGCAAAAATATTAAAATCTTAAGATCTTTACAATGATAAATTTAATCCACATTACGTTTGCAGACAACATTAATTATATGAAAAAGAAATCTATTATTATTCAATATAACTAAGTTGAAACTAATTTGGACATGTAAATTAGACATACGACTTTTCCATAGTAGCAGTATATTAGAAAACAGACTTTTAAAAGAGATATATTAACTGAAGAGGTCACATGTGTGAAAAAGGCAAGTATGTTTCATTTGATTCTATGACAAAAATACATATTGAGAAAAAAAAGTATATACTCATTTTGAGAAAATGAAAGTTGTTATGTTTTAACAGCAGCTCCTCAATGATTATTTTTCTGTTGGGAATGCTACATCATACCCAAAGCCTATCAGTCCAGGGTGTGCACCTGCAAATGTGTATGGCGGTGTCAGTTTTCAACAAATGGGTCATTCACCACTCTAGCAGCTGTGGTTATAGCTTTTGTTTGAAATTCCATTTGCATCTGTTTCAGAGATGCCATAAGAACGCATATAAGGAGCAAACACATGACTTGGATCTGCAGTGGCTCCATTCCCCACAAACCACTGTGGCCTTCAAAGAACTGTACAGACCAGCAGGAGACAATTCCCAGGACTGCTGCAGCAGAGAAGGAAAGGGCTGTCCTTGCCTACATGTTGGAGAGCCTGTTGAAAAGGATGTTTGTTCTCTCTTGTTCACCATGGAGTTTCTCCATCTCCTGAAAGTGCTGATGGTGACCACCACGTGATGAGGACCCTCTGAGGCATTCAGTGTCTTTTGGGACAATGCTGAAGTCCACCATGCCTGGGTCACCTCCCAGTGAAGCTCCTATGGCTTGTTCCCCAGATGGTAAGCATTAGGAGAGCAGGATGGGAGTCCGCTGGAGATGGCTGCGACACGTGGAAGGTGCAGCTACCCAAGCACACGGGTNATGGGAGTCCGCTGGAGATGGCTGTGACACGTGGAAGGTGTCCTCTGCAGACACAATCATACAGGGAACAGGTGCACAAAGGCAGCCAAATTCATGCATGTATCAAATGCAAAGATGAAGCAGTCCAATATTCCAGCACTGAAAGTGTGGGGTTTTAAATACCACAATTATGGTCTTGCATTTATGTGAGGAGTATGGGCACCCAGTGGCCACTGCAATCAATCAGAGGTAAACAGGCAAGATCAGGAAAGACCCAAGAACAGAACTAAGTCGTCTAACAACATCTGACTTGGGAGCTGAGGCCACCAAACCCTGACAAAAGGTGCTCAGAGTACTGCAATTTGTAAATATCAGAGGACTACAGAGCTCCAGAAGGCTCAAGGTTTTGTGGGATTATTCCTGGTGTTCTCCACAAGTCACTCAGAACTCAGTTCTCCTCTTAATGAAGGTGACATATTTCCTCATTGACTTTGAGGAAAACAGGGACCAACCCTTCAACAAACCCATCTTAAACAGCTGGCACTGACCTGTGCACACCACGACTAAAAAAACAGTATCACACACCTGTCTAACTCTCATCAAAATCAGAGCTATAAATGGATTTTAAAAATGTATATAGGCCAGTTTTACTTAAGCAAAGGAGATTTCCGATAAACATGCAAATAGGAATTTAAACTGCAATTTAAAGACCACGAATTCAATTCTCATTACTTATGCAAACTATCATGGTCTTGTCATGCTTTATTTCTCTGCCTTATCATTTTATCCATGGTATTTCCCCTCTGTTGCTGTATTTTCTTTTTTTCCTGTCATCTACATTTTCTGGATGCATTTTTAATGTCCTCACCTCCATATTTTAACCTTTCAGGTAATACAGGATTTACAGGAGAAGACAGGGTACAGGCATTCAAATGTAAGGAAAGGCACCCCCTGTAATTCCTGATACATAATTGCAGGAAACAGAAAACTTAATGATATTATCGGACAAGTAGTTTATCATTTGAACCTAAGGGCATTTATAGGCTGCAAGCAGAAAACAGATAAGACAGATTTACAATTGCATTTCTACATCTTAAAAAAACTCTAAGTGGTTATTTACAGGGAATAGCTGTATCCCCTTTTAAAAAGTATTTTATTTACTTCAATCTGTGTTAGATTTATTTGCCGTATTTCTGTTTGTCATTATAGTTGAGGAAAATACCAGAATATCCATCCTTCCTGAACTGTAGGACAACTATCAGATAAGGATCAGAACAAATTCTAAAAAAAACCCTCACGAGTTATGATTAACTCTATGTAAAAAGAGGACAGGCAAGGGGAAAAAAATACAAGGAAGAGAAAACCATAATCACCAACTACCATTCCTATGGGAAGGGAAGGGGAAGAAAAAAACAAAGAAAAAAATGCAGAACGATCGAGAGACAGAAATATATGCTGTAAATCTAGCATACATTTTATTACCGCCTATGTGCTGCTACACCCCAAGACCTTGCAATTTAGTTGCCTATTATTTGCTTTTAAACATTAGCAAAAGAGATCTACCATTTTTGAAAGGTAATTATACTGTAATGCAGATGGCAGTAAAACAATTACACAAGATAAGCCCTTGCAATGATCTTTACAAAGCAAACCAAAAGTAGTACTGAATCATAAAAGACCCAACGTGGAGAAGGCTGCATTGCAGCACTACCGCTCTGCTACGAGCTCCCCTGCAAAAGTGGCAGCGCAATATTGCAAACAGCAAAAGCTGCAGACACAGTGAAGGTTAAGCACTTCGTAACTTTAAAGGATTCTTAATCCCAGACTAATCCTTTACAGTCTCTATTTGGTGTAGATCCTAAAATACTCCAAGTGCCACAGAAATGCTTGTTTGGGTGTTTTTTTTCCCTCCAATATAGAGTTTAACTTTTACACCCTCCTGCTATCTACAAGCTCTGTTGGCACACTGTCTTTTTAACAGGATTTTTCCTGCCTTCTGAAAGTTGTTGAGACACAGTGAATGCAACTGCTGAAGAATCACTAATTACTATTAATAGATGTCTCTGGAGATGAAATGAACTATAACAAGTAGTTTGTTTGACTGCCACATCAACGCACCTGGTATTTTTATGACTTGTTAGTGACTCAATGGAGATTTCAGATGGCAAAAGGTGCCTCATCAACCCATGTTGACTGAGACTGCCTAACAGTTCCAAACAGATCCTCCTTCTTTTAAACTTTGACCAGCTACTCAACAGATCAGGGCACTCTCCAGTGATACATTACAGATAGGAGCTAGTATCAGACATGCACAGAAAAGAGGACACAGAGGAGATAGGATCTGATCTTTGCTATTTTTCAGTACATAAAGTAACAGCCTATCATCTACCTTTTGCAGGTCATTTTTATCAAGTTGCAGGCCAAAATGAAATTTGACCTCCATTTTCCAGCTAGACCAGAGATGATAAATTTAATGCAGACAGTGTAAATGAATGGGTCTCTACTAGGGAAAAGTTGGTTTGGTGAGAATTATTAGTGGTGAAGTTTCTGCCCCTGTCCTTTTCATTTCATTTTTCTCCTACAAGTTTTGTCATCCTTTTCCTGTACTTTTCTTCCTCTTTCACCACGGTCTGACCCCTTTTCCATCAGGAAGGATAACATTTACTGTAGCCATGCTCTGGTCACTGCAAGCATTCTTCTCCTTCTGGATAATTAAGAGTGCAGGGCAGCAGGGGGCCAAGTCTGCAACCTCACCCAAAGGAGTCAAAAGAACTACTTGTGTATTTCAAGAGAGGCTAAGCCAGGCTAAAGCCAGCAGATTAGACCTAGAGCTTTATAGCACCACACTTGTATTATTTCTGTCTTTCTCGAGGAAAAACACCAAAACAAAATGTATGCAAAGTTATGCCTGCTGAGGACAATCTCCTAAACCCACATGTATCTTTACTTACACACAGCATCAGGGCTTGGGCTGTAACCTCTTCAGAGAAATCTACTTTCCATTACAGGTTAGTAGAGAAGAGGTCCCTGGCCAGAAGTGTTGGCTACAACCATGGCTAGAAATCAAAAATACTCCACCAGTTTGTAACAGATTGTTTTAAATCCTGACCTGCCTTCCAACAAAGGCTGTTCCATTTTGCCAGCTGAGTGTGAGTCTTTAGGCTGACAGTCCCCTCCCATTAATTGTTTTGATGAAGGAAAGAAATGAAGACTAATGGTGGACCTCTCCAAGTGGCTGCAGTTTCCATGCACAGTCAGCTGTCCTAGAAAATCCTAAGATTATTTTGGATATCTCTCTCCATGCTATTTGAAAATAGTGACTTACTGCCAATGTAAATCTGATATCCCTTGCTTAAGAAAATGTGGTTTTATTATTAAAGCAAGATGCCTCACTGGAGAAAATTTAGCACCACAGAGAACAGCAATGGATATATTTCATTATTATTATTGTATACAGGGTGCACTGGTTGTAAGAGGAACATCTGTGCTCCTAATTCTATTATAACTTCCAGTATTTATGATATCCAGTGAGGCAAGCAGCACACACCATGTGTGCATCTAAAAGACAGAGAGACAAGAATGGATAAACGACAGACTCCTGAAACTCTGCACAGCTCCACCTTTTTCTCTGTGACAGACAAGGAGTCACTACACACAACGGGGCCATAAAAATCTGATGGAAACCACAGCAGAATTCACTGGGCCAAAGACCTTGCATTTCCAATGGTCTCCCCCTCTGGAATTCACCTTCAGTGAGGAGAGGAGATTGAGCACAAATACTAAAACTATCAAGACTGCAATTCAAAGCTGGCAGTGGATCTTCTACATCACTAAGTGCTGAACAGTAGAATGGCCCCAGGAGTGTAATCCTGAATTAAACTACACAAATTCAAGTACCCATAAGCAAAAGATGTATAACTGAAGCAGAGGGAATTAGAGCTAGTTCCTTCTCTTGAAGGGACCAGATGCTTTACAGGCATATTGTAGTACCCCTCTACCATGGTGACAGACGCCTTCGTGATTCCTGTAACTGGTGGCAGTGACAGTGATAAAGATATGCTACTTTTATCCCACTGGACTGAAAAACATCTTTGAATCTCAAATCTGGAAAAAGTGGAGAAAGTTGGGTATCAGTTCTGTGACAAGCAAACATATAAAGTAAAATGCCATGGAAAAAGAGCAACATATGAAAAAATCCTTTCCCACTACTGCAGACAAATGAGGAGTTATTGTGGGAGGGGGGACGGAAAAATCCTGTAAATACAGTTTTAACAAGTCCTTGAGGCCTGTTCCTCCATGTCCTGTCCCAGCAATGTATCATACAGCTGTTTGCACACCCACTGATCTGAAGCATATTCCTCACCTCTCACATCCCAAAGGAGGTGAGGCAGGTCAGAAAAGTTTACATTTTAAACAGCAGTTGGAAATTTTTTCCCACAAGTACACACTCCATTTATCTGCCACTGAATCCCACAGCCTGTGTGCTTCCCAGGCACATTCCTAGCTCCCTAATATTCATCCAAAGGATGCCCAGGAGCTGGGGTGGAAAGAGAGGAAAAGAATGGTTGGCCAGGCTCCTATCCAAATCCTTGCAGTATCTCCTTTAGCCACTGTCAGAGGCAGTCTATTGTGCTAGGCAGCCCACATATCTGACCTGTAGAGCATTTCTCGTGCTCTTATGTAGTACACCAACTTCCCCAGGGAAATTCCCACTGGGTCTTCTAACACAAACACTGCACTCACAGGAATATCTTGCAGTCACATATTCAAGCCTGCAACCTCATTTTCAAAGTGTAATTGTTTGCCTGAGAGCTCCTATACTGCACTTACTCAGATAAAACAGCAGCCAAAGAGAAAGTAGAGCCATATTAAAATATAACATTAACTGAGCAAGTGGAGTTAAACTCCACCTAGGTAAAGGCATCAGGACTGCTGAAAAGAGAAAGGAGGACAGCCAAGCAAGGACCAAGGCCAAGCCCTTGTCTGCTGCTGCACTGACACCTCTGTGGTGAGGTCCATGGGGTCACCCCCACTGCAGTAAGAGGGCAACTCTGACAGCAACTGCTCGTAAAATAAATAAAAAGGGAAAGAACACTGTACACTGGAAAAGAAAAACAGGAAAATTAAGAAATTAAGAGGCAATGTATATGAAAGGAGACAAGAGTCTGTAATAAAGCTGCGTGGCTCAAATTGTGCTCTGACTGTGCCTTTGCTGCCAGTGAAGGTGCCATGGTGCTGAGGATGAAGTGGGAACAAGGCCTCCCAGAGGCACACAGGGTCTCTGTGAGGTGAATGATCCCTGACCAGCACGGCTCTGCAGGTAAGGGCAGCAGCACAGAGCGCTCATGCTGCCAGAGCTGTGCTTCTGCTGCTGCCGCTGCTGCTGCAGGGACAGGCAGGCACTGCTGTAATAAGCTATCTTGTCAAAAAGCGCTGTTTTGCCAGGACAAGCTATTTCCAGCAGTCCACCCAGGACTGCTTTGCTGTTGCAGTGTGTGGGTATAGCTGTATCAGCAGCTTGCTCCTAATGGAGACAGAGCTTCAAGGCTGCTTTCCACATGGAAGAGGGCAGAACACAGGGCAGACATCTTGCCACTTCACCTCCTCCTAGTCCTAGACCCCGTAATGCAAAGGAACCAGATTCTCAGTAATTTTCTGATGTTTCTGGCAGAAACAGGTCATACTAGGCATATGGCTGTGCAGACACATGGATCAGGATTTCAGGCGTTCTCTGACACAGGAAGAGAGAGCAGAAAGTGTCAGTACAACATCTGATACAACCATGAAACTGCATGGTGCAGAACATTGCTCAGAAAAAGAAAAAAGTAAGATGGAAAGCTGATGTCTTCAATATAGATTGATTTGAGGAGAATCACAGAGAGCACATCAAAACTGCAGAGTTGTTTAACAGCTGCAAGGAAGAAAGACTGAAGAATTACAACGCTGATGGCCTTGACCATTGCTGGTTAAAATCCACCACTGCAGAGAAGGCAAGCAACTGTTCCTCTGTTTCCACTTCTGTATTTTGATTTTTTTTAAAAAATGCATTCTATATATGTGTTACACTGAAAGCTTTACTAACAGCAACTCCATAGATCTAAAAAGCTGCATACAACACGTGGAAGTACACTATGTCCAACACCTTTTCTCATACAGACTTGCCCTGTAATCTGCCTAATACAGCTCTACTATCCAACTGCAACAAACAATATGAAGATAAAATTAGCCATGATCTCCGTATTGTGTGATCCATGGGAAGTCTGCTATCATCATAGAACAGCTGAACAATTTGAGGCTAAGCACTTCAGCAACACCCTACAGCCTTGTTTATATCAGGATTTTCCAATGCAGACTAGATCAAAACCTTCTGATCTGAGTATTTTAAAAATATTTCTGAACAGAGAAGTTGCAAACTTAGCCTCCTGCACCCATGAAGAAAAGGAAATAAATGCATTATTCCATGTCCTTTACCTTCTACGGTCTTTATGGAGAAATTTCCTCAACAAGTTGAGACACATTCATCTACAGGAGTATTTTGAGACAGAAACAGAAAGAAAAGCAGGTTAACACCTCCCTTGGAATTTTTACAGATCACGCAGATGCTAATACCACACTTACAAGTTCCAAGCATTTCTAGTATTAAAAAAATACCTTTTTTTTCACCTAGCAGTACTTTGCAGGTAAGAAAGGGCATCAGCTGAACCACTGCAAAACACTGCCCAAGTGCCCTGAACCGACTGAGCTGTTTTCTTTCAGGCTCAGATTGGCATTGCCCCTGAGCAGCTGTGATGCAGGGGCTTCTGCTGGCCTCCCAGATAGCCCCCACAGATGTTTGCTGTCCAGAACTGGTGAGATTTAAAAAACACTCATCAGGTCAGGCAAAATCCCCAGGAAATTTTGAGGCTGGCTCCTAAAAGGGCAATAAGACAACTTTGTAAGTGTAGAATTGAGTAAGATCAAGACTTGGAGAGAAACAGCAGGAAACAAGTGACTGATCCTGCTGGGGGCTAAAGTGCCCTCTAAACTTAACAACTTCCAAAGGATCGGCACGTTGCGAGAAGGGCATCACTTCACAAGATCAACCTCCTCGGCAGGATTTGTGGGTGCTACTGTTCTTGGCACTCTCAAGGCTTCATGTATAATTTTGTGTAAGTACATTAACCTTGTTGTGGCTGAATTCACCCTCTGTGCTTTTCCCTCCCTCTCCCTCAAAGAGCTTTCTGATCTTTGGAAAAGTCAATATGGGTTGTAAGATATCTCATTATCACTGGATGAAAAATGGAGGGCACGATTCTGCCATCCCTCCTCATTCAAGCATCCCCAGTTCTTTCAGCTGTGTTAGTAAATACTACTGGTCATGAATAAAATGCTACAAGGTAGGACCTTTAGCAGAGGGAAAAAAGGATACTAAATGTCAATGCTAGAAACTTCCCACATCTTAAAGAAGTGAGGAATATTTAAAAATGGAATTATGCATTGAGTACACAATTCTTAAAAATATCTAGAAGTCACATTCCCATTAAAATACTGCAACACACACAGAGAGACAAAAAAAAAATCACTCTCTGTTAGAAAGAATGCTCTTCAGGCAATAAAATCAAGGCTCCAACATTAAGCAATGAAAGAATTATGGTTGCTGATGCAAACTTAATTTGGTATCCTTTGCGTATACATTATCATACACTCTAATTTTGTTAACATTTTTTTAAGTGCACTTCTCCTTCACAGCACAGGATGGATGGTGTTGAATTAATAAAGCAAGTATTCAATATTTTGTCTTATCATTGTTCAGGGTATGGCCTTATGTCTTGTTTCCTGCTAACTATTCAAATAGTGCTCTGAAGACAAAATTATTAATTTCCTTATGGGCTTTTCTATAGCAATCATCACTAATATAAGTGAGGGTTTCACAGCCACTTCACTAATCTTCACCAAATCCCTGAGAGTTGAGGGAACTATTATTCTGCTTTATACATTGGGAGCTTAGGCGCAGATAAATTAAAACCAGACGTACCCACTAATTTAGGAAAGTCTGCCTTAAGATGTCCAGGCCATGATTTTTCAGAATCTTTAACATTATGCAGTGCTTTGTATCTTCAAAGTGTGAGTCTCACTGCTTTCAGTAACAGCTATGCTCTTCTGCAAAACAGGCCATAGGGCTGACATTGGGTTTCCAAAAAAATGTGAAACATACAATTAGTGATCGTCTTAAAAAGTCTGATTTAAGGGGCTTAGCACCTCTAAGAAAGCTGTGACAGAAGGAGAGATAGAACCCAGTTCCAACAGAACCCCGTTCCAGAGGCCCAGTAACTAAACAGCAGGTTAACCAGCTCCCTGCTATCACTGCCATTCACCACCAACCTCTTGTACCTATTTCAAGGGACAACAGTCCTGTTCACATCAATACTGACTTGCCCACCTACCTTTATCTGCCCTGCACAATTAATGATGCTTAAACTGTGGGGAAACAATGTGTCGTTATCAGCACAAGACTATTACAATGTGTAAGGGGATAATGAGTATGGCATTAAGAACTTTGATTGCCGTATTTCTTAATAATTCTAAAGCTTATTGTTTTATTGCAGGTTGTACATGCATTTTTCTTTATTTGTGCCCCAAAAAGCAGAAAACACCAGAATTGTAGCATCACGTGGCTATCCTCCCACTTACTCAATTTGGGTTTTAAGTGTTAAGTTCTATCACTACATTTGTGCAGCTTCTAGAGTAACTGACAGCAGTAATATATTATCCTCACTGATGTGGACAAACACTTGAAAATGGATGACAAATACTCTTACAAGGAGAATTTAGAGGTATTTGGGAACAGCAAAAGACAGATGAGCATGACCTTCCCAGTTTTCATTCCTTATGATTCTCAAAGCGATCCCAGTCTCCTTGCTAGGACTAACCACTCTCTTTGTCCTCGCTCTCCAACCCATAATCTTTTTACAGCCAGTTAACTGTCTCTTCCCTTTCCCCATTACTCATCCTTTTTACCTCACCAGATCCTGTCATGTCCTCTGAATCTCCCTGTTCCAGCCTCCCACACATTCCTCTTCCATGCTTTCTAACACATTAACAGAACCTCCTTACTCGCATCAGGCCCTAGTCCAAATGATCTCTTTACCTTCTCTAGTCTCCTTTTCCAGCCAGTTCCAGTCCTGCACATTTCTTCTAGAGGAAACGTAGTTCCCCATTTATCCACACAGTGCTACTGGACTATCGATTCAAGTTTCAGGTGTAACTTTTTCTTCAGATACAGGATTTCCCATTCTTGCCCAACACCCCCAACTATTAGTCTCACTCCTCCAGTTGTTTTTTAGGCTCTTTGTCAAGTCAGTCCCAGCACCCTCTTCCACATTTCTCTCTTTTTCTTCCAGCCTCATTCTGCCCAATTCCCTGGCCAGTTACCCTACCTTCCCATCTCTTCCTCCACGCATTTACTGAGGTCTAGCTTTCCCCTCTTTTGCACTTCCAGTTTTATTTTCTGCATTAACTCACATAGCCAACGTGTCGTTTTTCAGCTTTGAAACCTGGGGGTCAGCCAGGATTGGTGGAGCCCTAACAGCTAAGATCCACCTGAGACCCACTTGTCCTTCACCAGGTCCACATTCACAACACATCCTGCAGACACAACGGCTTTTACCAAGCTGAAGCACAGGCAGAGAGATTCAACTGTAACACAAAGAAAACCCTAACAGAGTCTTCAAAGGATGTATTCCAATCTTCTTCTCCTTTACGATTCAAAAACTGATTAAAAATGGTCTTGATTTCATGAGCACTGAAGGAATATCCTTGATAAAGGAGACTACCTCCCCGTCTGTTATCAAACCACTGCTCTGAAGCACAGGCTATTCGGAAAGTCCAAAGTGTTTCTCAAAAAGAGTAGAATAGCATCGTTTTCAGCACTTCAAAAAGTTGTTCACTTTATATCGTATTTGCAAGGAAATTTTGCAAGAAAGTGTTTTGGTAAAATGGCTGAAGTTCTAAGCAGTGGAAAAAGGGATCCTTTAGGACATACTACACAGCCTTAAAAACCACCTGTCCTACCACACTCCTGCCCTCTTCAGAATAAATCCAATAACTTCTCATTTCAACCAAGAGAAGAAAAGCCGGGAAAGAAGCCAGAGACATACTTTGATGCAAATAGGGTCAGGAGACCTTATTGGACAAAATCCTCTTTCTTCCATTTTCCTGAAGATGACCTGAAAGTCACCAGTGCTAATTCTACTCATTCTACCTACAGATGCAAGATGAAAGGTATCAGCATTTGTTGTTTTGACTAAAGCAATTAACTAATATTCAGGATTCGGCTGCTGCTTCCATTCAAAAATATATTGCTAAGGGAATTGCGTTTGGCTTGAAGGCAATTCTGTTTCATCAAGGGTACTGTACAAGATACTCCTTAGTAACAACAAACAAGAATTAAACGTTTTCCTACTTCTGTAGCCCAGCACCTTCCTTTGGGCCTTCGATCATGCTAACAAGTGTTTTGTTTCTGTGGGCTGGAGTTTTTTAAAGCTTTCCATCATAATTACATTCTAAATGCTACTGCTGTTGCCCTGCCTCGTCACCACTGCCTTGTTTATGCCTCAGGTGCTTTTGCTCATGTCAGCTCATGCACTTGTGAACACACACAAACACATACATGCCCACTTCTGCCACACCAGACCAGCCAAACAACACAGAGCCAATTTCATCTGCACTTGGCTACAAACACTATGTATTTTTAAGGAGGTTCGGACTCAGACTATGATAAGAACCTTCTAAAACCATTTTTTTCCTTGGCTGGAAAAAGGGTCACCACATCCATCAGCTCCCTCCAGGATTTATCACAAGCCTGGCATAAATTAACATCAGACTGGTCCCTGTTTAGCCATACAGAACACAGGCAATTCCAAACAGGCTACAGGCAATGTGACTTACCCAAAATGGCCCGTGTTTCTCATCTGGTTATCTACCTCAAAGATGCCCATGTTGTACTTACAGACATTTATATCACAGATATGCTGCTATGTGCTTCTTTTAGACACAGTAACACCAAAGACATACACTCAGAGAAAAAAAAAAAAAAAAAAAAAAAAGAAAAAAAGAATCTGTTTAGTAACTATTTCCAGTGTTCTTGAAGTCTTTTAAGAAAAAACTAAAACAAAAGAAAAGAAGAAAAGCTTTTAGTTCTATTTAAACATGTAGATGACAAATATGTTAAATAAAGAAATAAGGCCATGCTCTGGACATACTCCTAGCCATTTGGCTGCAGTGATCTGTCTTTGGGTGCCAGCAGCACTCCACCAGCCCCGGGCAGGAACCTCAACTTTGCTGCTACCTCCTGCCTGGTGTGAGCTGCTGTGTGGCTTGCATGACTCCAGCCTGCTTAAAACCAAAGCTACCACGGATGAGAGGCGCAGGAGAAACTGCCGTGACATCGTGGCCTTTTTCTTGATTGCCAGAAGCACAGAAAGGGTCCCATTTTGTCAGGCTGTGGTATAAAGCTGGGAGGTTAACAAGAGAAGCAGGGGAGAGGGAGAGTGCAGGCACAGGTGGGCGTGTGGATGGCGCTGGTTGCTTCAGAGCTTCCCTAACTTAGCATCTCACAGTGAAATTAGAAATATGTCTTTCTTCAGAGTTAGTCTATGCTTCAGTATAGAGTAGCAGGGTGGAGCAAACACTGACATACAGCCTAGAAACTTCCTTTTAGTGGGTTTGATACCAAAAAAATACAAAATACAGACCTGCAGAGCTATGTGACTGAACATAAAAAGGAGCAGCTCACTGAGCACTGTAGCTATCTAGAAAACACACATAAAAATTCAGAGAAGAACCGAATGAGAAGCAATAGCACAATTTACTTACAATCTGGAATATCAGCAGGATTTTAGTTTGTTTTTTGTGGGTTGCTGGGGTATATGGTACATTACAGTAGAGCATCAGCACTAATTCTACATGGCAGCTCCTCAGAATACCATCTGCTTCCCCGGTAACTGTTAATATAGTTGTAATTATCTACTTCCAAGCACTTTATTGGGAATATCATTTGCAAATTAATCAACTACAGACCGGTAAAACAAATGACATGCTTGTCTGAAAACAACAGCATTATTTCAAATTATTTTCCTGAGGGTTGGGAAATACCAGCCATAGCCAAAGCTGGAAACAGGGCAAGGAAAGGTCTATGTTCAGCTTAAAAACATTCATTCTAGCTACATTCACCATGAATTTGTGGGTATATGAACAGATGACTGGTCGTCAGGAGCGCACCACTTTTGAGTCTCTTTCTCATTGCTCCACACAATCCAAGTTCTTCCAGGACTTTGCTTTCTCTGCCTTGGCATCTTTCCTTGATTCAGGCTACTCCAGCCTCTTTGCCCTTGATCTCTTCCCTTCTGCCACTTTTGCACAGCTCATACATCTTACTGCTGGCTTCTGTATCATTGCTTGCTTTCTTCAGCAAGGGATTTTTAGCTCTGAGTACCCCGTCATCCTAAGATAATGTCCAATTGCAGATCTGTGATACAAAGTCAGCGTGGGATTTGTTCCTCCAAATCCCAGTTACACGCACACCATGTTGCAAAACTGGAGGCTGCCAAATGCCAGTAAATACCAGGTTGAGCTGCATCTTCCCATAGAATGAAGTAACCTTAATTATTTGAAAGATGTTTGTATGAGGAATTATGAGAACCGCACAAAAGCACTGTCCCCACCGAAGTTTCCAATAAGCTATTAGGAAAATGAATTTAGAGGAGCACAATAAGCAACCATGCCGCTATCAGTTTACTCATGCAGATACCATAAATAGCCCTCTCATGATAATGCTGTAGAGCGAGAGATTTTTAAAATCACTTAACTTGTAATTCTTGAAATATTAGAAGCCTTGCAAAGTTAATGCAATATTCTAGCTCAATGAACAAGCAATACGTAAGGCATAGTTTTTTGTGGCATCTGTTTGCAGTGTCCTTTGTTTGACAGTAGGTCTAAGTGAAGCACTGTCAAATGGCAGACAGTGGGGTAAGCTGATCGATAATTGTGGAGTGCCATTTCTACATTCATGGTTGAAAGCTCACAAATAAAAGCAAACAGGTTATCTGCTCTGTGATATAAGTGTCCTCAGATCACTGTATTCCAGCATCTCAGCACTTTTCTTATGCTTTTCCCATCAGTGCCTCTATCATCTATTAACGCAACGATCAAGGTTAAAAGCAAAAACAAAGTACATTGGCATGTTTGGGGAGAAAAATTAAATTAATTTCTTCAGAGTGATAACTTCTCTGTATTGCTTCAGCATGCGTAGAACCAGCTCCCCAGGCAAAAATCCTGGTTTTTGACTTTAGAAATATGGATCTGTTTTATGTTTCTTCAGCTGTACGCTATTCAAGGACTCAAATGTAACTTTATTAAATAACAGTTCAAAGTAATAAGAGTTTATATTCTTTAAAAAATTGATGTCCTTGAACAAAAACTCACTCAAGAATTGAAGTAGCAGACAACTCAGCTGGTAAACCTCTGCAACTAAAAGAGTTTCTCTTCCTTCTCATCTCTGTTCAAGTGAGCAAGAGAGTTGTCACCGATCATCAAGGCTGAACAGCAACTACTAACTGCTACTTCTGTGCATGATGAACCTTTTCTTAAGGGTTACAGATACTTGACTCCAACAGCTGGCATTTCATAGTAACCGTAATAAAATGGTATTCTACCTGTGGCAGTCCATTCATAATGAACTGGAACTTTGTGTATGATTCATCACCTCTGCTTTTACTATTTCATTTAACTTCATAAAAGAGTCTGGAAAATTGGTGTGAAATTCTGTCCAAACCTTTCAAATTTTTACATTGTTTTACAGACATACTTATAAAATGCATTTGATTTTATTTGTCGAAGGCCTCGTTCTTTAATGTATGATAAACACCTTGAGAAAACCTAATTGTTTTTTAACAAATCATGCAGCCCCTCTTGCAGATAGCAGGCTTCTGTGAATGTCAGCTAAAGCAAAATTTTTGCCAGATCCATGAATAAATGGCTCAAAAGTTACCATCTGAAAAGAGTGAACAAGAAAGATCTTTTTCTTTAGCAAAAATGGGTATTTATTATAGTATATAAAACTTGACATTTTTGGGGGAACTCACCGCACTCTATAGAATAAAACAGAACAAAGTTAGATCTTTATTGCTTTCAAGGGCCTATGTCAGTAAACATCAATTAATATCTGGCCCATGAACTGTTTTTCACATATTGCTGAGACTGAAGCACTAGGTTTTGAGCACAGACTGCTGAAGAATAACTTTTGTAAGTTAAAGACCTCTGTGCAGAACTCTAAATCACATCTTATGTCCCACTTACATATGAAATCTTTAGCTCATTACATATGAATTAGCAACCTCAGTGATATGTCTATTTCTTGCACTAAAGATGTCTTCCCAACTACTGTGCATCACAACCTTCTTTTCTCTCATCCTAAATGAACTTTACTACTTATTACATCCTCACTTATCCTCTATTTAGCACTGTGCTGAGTGCATGCCAGCAAGCAATTCTTGACCTTCTTTCTCTTACCCGAAGTAGCACAACGGTTAGGAAAACACCTCCCTAGGGAGTCAAAATTTCATACAAACTTAGTAATTCTTTTTCTGATGTATTTATTCATAGGAAACAGGTCATTTAATAATCTAAATGTGGTTCTCAAGCAACCCAACTTCAAAAATTCTAATTAAAATTTTCAACCTAAATGGGCATTGGAAAGAAAGGAAAAGGTGTCCCCATTTTCTTGTTATTTCCAAAGTATCAATAAAAACAAACAAGCAAAAGAAATTGGAAGAAATGTGAGAACACTGGAGATCTGACACCAGCCCAGCAGAACAATTCAGAGCTAAGATAAATGCTCTAACCTTAATGCACCTTCACGGTGCCTAGTCATCTGCAGAGATCTTTGAACAATGAGTGCTTCTGCATAACAAGTGAACAGAAATACCTTGAGTAGATGTAATAAGGCAAGTTAAAGTTGGAAGGGCAGCTTGAGCTCTGAGTGCTTGGGGTTTTGTCCACTGAACATTTGTCTTTAAGGTCCCTTTCCTGTGCAGGGTTAATTTTGCAGGGGGTGTGATGGTGTGCTGTGGGCACATCCCGGGGCACAGCCCACAGAAGGAGCTGAGAGGACGGCAGATTGTCCGGGTCCGCCTCGTGCCCATTTCCATACCTTTCGCCTGCGAGAAGCGTCGTTGTGAATTGGGATTTGCCGCACTGAGCTCACGGGAGTTCAGGTGGCAGAAAGAGGCACATTATTTCCAAGCTTGACTTGAATCAGTTCTGAAAAATCCTCCTACTAGTTTTCTCTAATAATTTCTTTGCTAGTAGTAGGGATTTTCTGCTGCATAGGACATCTCTTCTGTTCTCTTGAGCTTCTGCTCACTTTATAGCAATCCCTTGAAGGCTCCCTGAGGTTGCTCTTTGTGAAACAAGACATATTCTGAGTGGGCACAGACATCTTTGCTAGCCCTTACACTGCATCTTACTCATTTCCTTGCTCCACTGTGGTTCTAACCTTCTTTCAGATTAAGTGCAATTTACATCTCTTTAACTAGACATATTGGTGTTATTACCATTGCAGTCCTATTGATTGCAATGCTGCACTTAGCATCACTGTTCCAATTTTATCATCCTTAGTCATTCTTGCATGACTGTGTATTTATGTACGACTTCTATTATTTAAATTAGCATATAACATTAGAAAGGAAGCATGACAGAATTAAAACAAACTGAAAAGCACAAAAGAATGATACCAACATGCTGAAAATAATGCCCTCCTTTTCTTGGATATATCAGGACTCAGTTATTTGGATTTCTCTTTCAGGAAATGCTGTTATTGGTTACTTTAAGACATTATAGCCATAAAACAATGTAATCAACCTTGAAAACAGGGGAGCAGTTATTTTAAAGTTTCATATTCTCTCTACAGTACAATACAAAAAGGCAAAGAAAACATTCTGAGTAGATGTATCTGTAAAGTACTACAAAGACTTGTGACAGCCAGTGTTTACCAGTGACAGAGTAAAACAAACACTGTTAAAAACAAAAAATAGTTGTTTCTGCCATTAACTAAGAAATCATTATAGTCTAGAACTTCTGTGGACTCTGCACAGATAGCAATAATGTGCCATGACATCAAGCAGACTCCATCACCCCATTAGGTATTTCATGTACAATAGAGGGGAGCAAAGACAATCCTTACTCTGAGACAGAGGCCAGAGGTTTCATCCAATACCCGAAGTACAACGAAACAGATTTTTCTAAATTTGTGACGTGTCAGCTAAGCCTGCTCCCACCTTTGCCTCAACTCTTTCTGTCTACACCATTCTCATTCCTCCTTCTACAATAAAATTCCAAAACTATGCGTCACTAAACACTGATTGAACCTTTCCAGGTTCTGACCCCTGCTTCTGACATGGTTGCTACTACTTCTAATTGCTCTGCAAAGCTAAAGAAAAAGCTTATGATAGTCCTAAATGCTCACAGGTTTATTGACCAGTTTGAATTACAGTACCTGTGTTCCTCACAGAATTCTCTCAAGTAGAGCTCATGATGAACCAAGCAGAGACTAATCCTATTCCTGTAACCTAGTACACTCATAATTCCTTTACTCCCTTGAAAATACATACCCAGCTCTCCCCTGAGGCCCATAGTGACATATCTTAAACCACTGCCAGTCATTCAAAGAAGAAGCAGAAATACTTTGCCTTTTGGAATAAAAATACTTTTTTTTCACCAAATGGTCATTGCGTATTTGATAACCCAAATAAGAACATGCAGATATGGCAAACAAAAATTTAGTAACTGCTATAATCAATTAGCAGGTCATTCAGCAAATCCCCTCTCATTAATTAAGAGAAGGAAATGTTATTTCTTAAGACAGATGCAAAATGATAGTCACATGTACTTATTTCCTGTTGACATCTTGATCCAAGCTGCGTAAAAATAATATGTCTCATTTCTTTTAAACAAACAAAAACCCCACTTATCATCAGTAGGTGGTCTGACACATTCTGATTTTAATGAAAAATGTGCTTTTACAGCCAACAAGGCCAACCAAAGTCAGTCCATGAGTGGTCTCAAGACTGGTTTTGCTTTAAAGCCCGGCCGTTCATTTCAGTGTGGACAGTTACAAAGCTTCTGCACATTATTGCTTAATGCTCACAGCGGGGCTGGGGCCTAACAAATGTTTGGGCTTTCCATTTACAGCCAAAAGGGAGACAACATATCAGCACTTTTAAGCTGTAATACAGGGTCTTGTAAGCCACCAAGATATGCAAACTGAAAAGAGAAACTGAGATGTCCAGAAGCTTAATTATCAGCTGCCTGTGTACTTAGAGGTTGTTACCCACTAAGACCTGACAGTTAACATTTAAACCACTACAAAAAGGAATACTGAATATGTGTATAACTACAGAAGTATAAGAGATCAGACCCTCCTCCTCATGCTGTCTATCACTCTACTTATTTTCTCTTTCCCGAAGCACATGTTTTTCACAGAACCATAAGGAATTACCACTTCAAAGCATCTTCACCAGGCTACAATGAAAAGGCTAAGCAATCATCCAGGGACTTACTCAGCCTCTCCTAGCATCTACCACATCCTTGCACTGCTCTGAACAGGGGCTAGCAGTAGCTTGAGACATTTGGCATCAAGCTCGTCCAGACAGGGCGCACACCTCTGGAGAGGCAGTTCATATCTGCCTCTTGGCATGAAGAGTTATGAGATCCCCGTGCTTGTGCATGTCCCATCAACTCTGCCCAAGCTTTCCAGGACCATGTGTAGGACTGTGGGGAGCAAAGTGAGCCAGCTGCAACAAGTGGAAAAGACAATACAACACTTTATTCCACCACTGTCAGCTTTGGAGAGAAAGCCTTGTTCTGACAAAGAAACAAAATGTCCTCAGAGAAAACATGTATCAGCCCCCGATAATATTTGTAAACTTATCCTTTCAATTCCCTCTAGGCAAAACAAAACAAAGCAATGTAACTTCTAACTCCCCCAAAAAGAAAGGGAGTCATAATCCCATTTTTTAACAGTTCAACAGGGAGAGAGCTTTTAAAAATGGAGGAGACACACTCAGGAGATGAATTCAAACAGATCTAACCTAGATGCTCATGACAGACCAAAATCTGGCCTGACATAGGAATGATGTAGGTTCAGCATTTAATAGTTTGGTAAATCAGAAAGACAGGAAAGAGCTGATCCATCTAATCCAATGAATGTCAGGATCAGGATTTAAAACTCAGTCCAGCACATAACTAAAGGACAGTGTAACGACAGAAGCAGCAGAGGAGTATGTTCTCCACAAAGCTAGTAAAGGTTAGCACCTTAGCTGTGTAATTATCCTCTAAGCTATTCATACTCTGAGAGATTCATCAAAAATAAAGCACATGAGAACTACAGAGGGTGTTCACTAGTTTATGACAGAAGCAGGACAAGAATCTGCAGGCACAATGCAGGACAAGCTGTCCAGGTCTCGCCTTGATTTTAAAAAGACATTCATGTCTGCACAACAGACCGCAAGGTTAGTTAATAAAAATATATCTCATCATACAGCAGGTCAAAATGACTGATGTATGACAAACAGATTCGATAAACAGAGTTAGTAATCTTCACAAAGTTAATTTGGCATTCATAACAACTCAGAATTTATATTTGCACTACCTGATGGAGGGCAGTCCGTATTATTATTATTAACAAAATACCAACAACTGATTCAGCCCCCAAGTCAATTCTATTTACAGTTTGCCATTCCATTATAGCAAAGCAGCACTGGCAAAGAAACAAGAAAAAGACTTCAAATGATCATTTTTTACATACAAGCACAGACAGGCAAACACAAACACATTTTTTAAATAAAGGAAGGAGGTACTAAAAATTAAAGAAAGACTGGACACCTAAAATGGAGAATTATATAATTTTACACTAATTCAAACTGGACATCAAAGTGTGCACTGTAGAAGTACAGTCTAGACACTGAAGAAAATGGACTCCATGCCATCACAACCTCATCCAACACAGCAGACAGTCCCTATGAGGTTGTTTTCTGGGATATCTGCAGACATCTGACAGAGTAAGAGGTAAAGAATTTTCCTATAAAGGTAAGACATTGGATTTTCTATCCACAACCTTTTAACATGTTAATAAGACAGCAGGTATTAAAGTAGGAGAAAATGCACAGTGGGATCCAATTCCATAACCTTTCACTAGCTAGTCATACTGCATGCCATCCAGAATCTTCCCAGAGGAAGGTTAACACTCCAAGAGTCCAATTAGTTAAGGAAATATGCTTAAGTTGTGTTTTGCCACTGAAACACAGCTACTTTCATTGCACAGACAGTAGCTAGAAGGGTAGCACTTTTATGCCATATGCATAGCATATGCATCTGTTAAGATTTGGTGAAGCACTTGTGTTTGTCTTTTCTTTTACAAGAATCACAAACCAAAATCCTCTAATAAAAGAGCAAAATTTAAAATTTAATATTAATCTTATTCACAACTGTAAGTTGGAGGCTCTAACAACTCTTCTTCAGCAGGGAATCAATTGAGGATTTATGCAAGTGATGGTTTTGGCAAACCCTCACAGAGTACAGTGTACTGAAGGTACTCTTCACAGACTATCAGGAGATCATGATGCCCTTGGGAGTCTCTCTAATTAACAATAAACTGCTTTTACAATTGAAAATGCACCCTCAAAGCCTGGTGACACTATGGATACGTCAATTCCTGATCCACATGCTTCATTGTATGCAATGTCTTTGGAAATCAAGGGCAACAACAACCCAGAAAATATTTTTCAACATTTGGACTGTTGCCACCAAATCAATAATGGTGGAACAAAATGAATTACAAGATTCCACAGCTTCAATCACAGAAGAAGTAGTGAGTAAGCCAAAAAGAGAAACCACAACTTGCATTGAGAGACTAGTTGGACAGAATTGTATGTAGACTTGGATCTAATTAAATGAGACTAAGGACAAAAGGGAGGCAAAATCATTTGATAGCCTGCATGGAATTGGTCAACACAAAAGAGTACTCAGCTCCTATAATATGTAAGTAGTTTCTCTTGATCGAGCCAGAGGATTTACACAACCTCCATCCTGAAGGACAGACAATGAATGACACAAGGAGAGGAGAATGCTTAACTCTCAAGATTATTATGATTTTCTTGAAAAGCTTTTCCACAGAACTCGGGTTTTCAACACTTCAGGAACACATGTTCAAAATTATTTAGGGAAAATTCGAATTGGAGAAGGCTGTGAAATAAGTATGTGAAACAGCAGTTTTTTCCAAAAAAAATTATGTGCACTGCTTTGATATGTCTGCACTAAATATTTCTGCCTTGTCAAGCCTCAGCTTTGTCAGCAGCCAACTTCTCTTACTTGCTCTCCACTAGCTTCCCCCTGCAGCAACAACAAGCATGGAAGAAGCAAGAATACCATATTGGACAGCAGCATGTTTGGCTCAGGTCAAAGGGGAGGAGCCCACATCCTGGAGATCCTGTGGGGCACAAGAAACTTGTACAGATCACAGTGTTGTCTAGCAGAGAACTAGATAGCTTCTTCTGTTCACAGACACAGCCTTAAAAAAGATCAACCCAGCAAAATGGTTTTATGAAGTGGCTGGATTTGTTCTCCAAGTATCTTTAACCCATCCCTAGAACTACATACTCTGACTTAAATTCTGTGGTCAGCTTTAGCATCAGCTGTGGCTTTAAAATACTGCATTTTTCTAGTGCTCTCTAAAACCTTTTAAGTGGTGGTATTGAGGACAGAGTGCTCATTTTACCATTGATGTTGCTACTGTAACCAAACCTATGTCTGGAATAAGGAAGTCCAGCATCACTGCTGACCTGACCCTTGTGGGAATGATGACTCGTGCTTACACCTGTATGACTGCTGGGTACACTAGAGAACATTACATTAAACTTTCATGGCTGGTGCTTAGGTCAAAGAAAGCACAGCAAGCTACAATACAATCTGCTGCTTTTTCATAAATGCACGGGGAGACAGGCAAGCTCATTACCACTTACAAACAGACTCAAAATGCATATAAGTGATACTGGACCATTTGAAACACACTTCCAACGACAACAGACAGGGACAGTAATTTTAACCTTGCATTACTGAGTCGTGATTTCCAAACATGATTTGCCATCTTCTGCTTCCACCTTTTCCCTACAGAAAGGATAAACTGTCCAAATAAGGTTGACAGCTTTAAAATCAAAAGTAACAAGCAAAATAGTACCTTGTAGACTAAACTAAATACGTGAGTCTCCAAATATCCTTTACTCTTTCCAGCTGCATTCATTAAAGGATACAGCTAGCTCTAATACAGGAAATTATAGACCTCCTGTAAGAAATGTATGTCAGGTGCCAAAAGCATTTAAATTCTATCTTTTTCCAATTCATGAAGCTCACTGTAGCATTGTATTGTTGCAGTATTAGATTTATGCATTTAGCAAGCAAGCATATTATGAGTGGCTGTAAGTAATTACTCTTTTCTAACAGCAGGTAATACAGTATTGTCCGTGCTATGTCATTTTTATGAGAAAAATAGTCAGTTTTTAAAAAAATACTTCAATGCTTATAAAAACATCCAAATATCTCATTTATTAATAAAACATAGTCCTAACTTGTAGGAAGAGCAAGGCAGACAGACACAGAAGGTAAGCGACATAACTCATTCATTACAGCATATTGATTATCAGACGTCATCCAGGAAAGCTTATTTTTGTACTGACATCACATTCGTCTGGGGATTATGTCTTGTAGGACACATTTTTAATGAGATTTTGAAAACTGCAAAATTCAAAGATAATTTATTATTCTTTGTAACTTTTTGGTTTGTCCTCTTGAAATGGTCACCATATGTATGGTATGTCCTGTCAGGAAATTATGGTGATGGAACATTTGATTAGTCTAATTGCTTAATAGTTGTACCAGTATGCTAACCTTTCCATGTGGAGTCTTGCAGAGAATGTTCTCAACCCCAAAATCCTTCTTTCAGACCATCTACCAAGTGCTCCTTGTTGGAAGTGTCTCTCTGCACTAGGAATGCTGGCACTCACTATACAGAGCTCTGAACTTAGTAGGTGGCTCTAGTCTTTCTGCAGACAGTTTCATACAGATCAGCAAGAGCTTTGCGTATGAAAGACGTCTGGGATACAGCCTTACATGTACTATACAAACCTAAGTACCTAATCCATCTGCTTCTCACTTTCATGACTCTCTGCAAATACTTTAAAGACAGTACCACCAATCTACAATGTTCTTTTTACTCACTGTACAAACAAAGCTAAATAAACTTTATGAGTTACCTGTATTTGGCACGGTGTAACTAGATCCCAGGGAAATTTTTTATAAATTTTTTAGTTTAAATACAAAGTTTAAACCCAGTTACTAATACAATGGCACTTGTGGTATTTGAAACACAGGAAGGGACTTCAATCATAGACAAAATAATGTCTGGGTCTATTTAAATACTCAAACCCTTGCTCACTTTTCTCATGCAAGAGCCTCACTGGACGTAAGCAGGTTATGCATGCATGTCAGGACTGAGTGTACCCAGGCTGGCCTCCCCAGGACATTACACTTTATCAGCTCCATAACAGCAGCGTAGCACAAAATGGTGCAGAACTGCAGCCACGTGGCATTTACCTCTCAGTGCTACAAATTCTGACCTCTACAGAAACTCTGCTGTGATTTCCATCAGCTGATCACTGAATCCAATGAGCAGATCCTAAAGTCTAAAGTCTGCTGTGGTCTGCTGGAATAGAAGTCACCACCAACATATGGCATGATTATTAGTGTTTTACACAGAAAAATTCCTCAGGAGACAACTGAGTAAATGTTTCTTTTTTTCATTTAATTATCTGATCCTCATTTGATTCACTCTTCTGTCACCAGTGAAGAGCAGCATGAAAATAAGACACCCCAGAAATAACCCCACTGGCAAGGCTAAAGAGCAGCAAAAAGAAGATAAAAAGTTGTATGTTATGACATTCTGCTTTTACAGATGCTGCTGAAATGCTATTGCTAAATACCTGGGCAGTTTATAAATAAACCCTTCCAAAAGCCTGTTTTACACAATCACAAAATAAATTAAACTACCCAAAATTCATGCTGCTAATTAAAATAGTCCCTGTAGGAGGGCAAAGTAGCTACAAGGCTGAGGTAAACATGATGCTTTTTTATTGAACAGCAGCTGATTCATTTTATATCCTACTTACATATATTTGCTAGTGTCATCAAAACCTGGTAAAACCCACAATTTTGTACCGATCAGTGGAGGACTCCAAACAGATACTAGTCCATCTTTCAGGACACCAGCAAGCTCTCTTGCTTTGATAGAAAGCCAGTAGCACTACACTTCCATTCTAAAAAAAAATCTGCCAGCATAGGAAAGTAGGAGTAAGACATATGCAGTCCTTTATGTATCTGGACCAGAACATTTAATGCCACTCATAAAATCAGAATTGTAAGAGTTATGAGACACCTAGAAGTGGCTATAAAGGGTTAAATGGACATTATATTGCATGGTCTCCTAATAGAAAAGTGGAGTTCATGAGAGAAATAAACTGAGCACTTACCACGGTGCCAGGAGCAAGTCACTTAAAAGTTACTTTTATTCAGAAATGATAATTTAAATTTTAATAGATGATAGAGTTTCATTTTAACCAGCTGTTCCAGATAAATTTTTCTCCTGACAATACAATTTAGAAAAAACTCAATACTTAACATCCGAGTCACCTAAAAAGTCAATCTAAATACACCTCATGACAAGTGACAACCTTGTCATGGTTGGTTACACAACTTGTATCACAACCTTATGAGTTTATGGAAGCCCATGAACTGATTGACTTACCTGGCCTAAAAAATGAGTTACAGACACAGAGAGCTCTCTTTTTGGTGCCTTTATAACAAGAATCAGAATGAAAAATTAAAATCTGGACCATGCAGACCTCCCCACCTTGCACTGGCAGTCAGCACGCAAGGCACTGGTGCATTTCAAGGTCTTGCAAGTACAAGGTCTCATTATATACAACATCTTTAATAACACAGCAGCAAGCCACTCTCAAGATTGTCTTTTACCCTATATCCTAAATAGCAGTTGAGAGCAGTGACAATGCCCTTATTTCCTCTTGGGTGAGCAAAATGAATTGGACCCAGGGAAGACGTCTCCAGTGTAGACCCCTGACCAGGAAATTTTTTACTGATGCTTTTTTACTGTAACCTGTGGCTCAGCTTCTCCACAATAACTTAAATATTTCATTTTCCTTTCTACTCTGGACAGAAGTATTTATCAGACTGACATCTAGCAGGGAGGTTGCAGTCTGCTCACTGGTCCTTATTTTTTTAAAGAGATGACTGAAGTGCACCAACACTTAGAGCAGTGCTGGCTGCTTAGTAAACAATAAAACACCTGTGCAGGAGAGTCTCCCATAACTTTTTCATGCCTGCAATGTGCTGCAAGGACTTCACCATTCTTCTTTCTTTTGCTCACTTACTGGCTTACTTGCAGAATCAGTGGTTTCCTCTCCCTCCCTCTGGGCTGCCCCTTCTCTTGGCTCCACTGGCTGATGGAGAACCTGAGGATGCACCTGGCATAATTTTATGGATACTTAGCTGCTCGACTGATTACCCCAGGCTCTGGTACACTGCCTGTCATGGGCAGATTCAGTATCCAACCCAATATTTTCCTTAAGAGAGAGGCTCTAGCACAACGATGAACTGATTCTGGTGAGCTCACGTAGTATGTTTATGTTATGGATCAAAGCAGATGGCCAACAGTGGTCCTTCCAGGCACTACCATCACAGACCTACATGCAAATTTTCCTCCAAACCTCACTCTCATGTGCTCGCACACTTCAAGGAGAGCAAGAACCAAACCTTCAATGGAGACATGACAGTGCCAGAAACCTGTAGCATTTTATCAACACAGATTTTGCCCTTATCCTTTGCTGAATTCCTTTAACAAGCAGAAATTCCTGTGGATGAGCAGTGGAGGTGGAATGACACCCTGACAAGAAGTTTGACAATGGGTCTTCTGCACTAAAACCCAGCACCAGCAACACTCCAGTAATGCTGAGCTAGCCCTCTCCACATCTCCAGCTTTCCACAGCCAGGCCCAGACTGTACCTCACTTCCTGATACTCAGTTACATCCTGTCAAGCTCTGGAGCAAGGCCAGGATTCTCCTAAAGAATAAAGAGCAACTGAAAGTTAGAAATAGAAAATTTATAAAGTTCAGCAGCTGGATCACATTACATGTTAAGCAGTACCCAAGGCAGCACAAGAGGCTGCTTCTAGTCAGCTTCCCATTATCAGCTCACTCAGGTAAAGGTTTACTCCACTCAGGAGCAGGTAGTGAATGCACACCCAGGTGATCAAATTATGTTCCCCCCCAATGCTGCAATGGCAGTGCAATCCTCATGAATAAAGAAGCAGCTCTCTTACTTCAGGATGGATGACATAAAAAGGATTTGTATCATGTGAACAGAGACTGTGGTGTTGCGTGACACGGAGACTGCTAATTTCAGGACCTTTTGGAATGTGACATTTCTCTACAGTACACTGAGTCCATATCGTCCCAATGCCACATGATCTAACATCCTTTAGCTTTACATCTCCATGGTTCAGCTGCCACAGTGGAAACACATAGTAGGGCTGCATTTTAAATTATGTGAAGGCAGTCCTCATGTAAAATTTTAAGTGCATCTTCAGAAACTCTGTTTTACACCCAAGTTTTAATTGTGACCATCTATTCCAGTGGTGTGGACAGCACCAGCCACAGCACAGCGTGGGACAAGGGTGCACTGCTGCCCACACCACTTGCACTACTCAGCTCGTGCAGGCCAGCCATGAGGCATCTGGATAAACCTACACAGCCAGCTTCAGGGCATCAAAAGGCACTTGACCAAACACAGGAAGAGGTGTTTTAGAGGCAATGCTTGTCAACTCCAACTACGGCAGGCACTGCCTGGACAGCAGGCCACAGGTGGTCAGCAGTTCACCACAAAGATACTGCAGGCACACAGCTAGGTAGAAGCATGGCTGGGGCTCAGTCCTGCATGCTGTAAACCAGCCAACAGAACCTCCCTCAAATCAAAACACATGGTTACAGCAAATCTGAAAGGGACAGAAGCTTTAGCTCCCACGAATGTGATCACAGATTTTACCTAGAAAAGTGTAATTCAAGTCTTGTGTATCTTTTCTCAGTCAAAATCCCTCTAAAATCTTGTGGCCATAAGGTATGTGATGAAGGTATGCTGAGTTACAGACAAGCTTTCTGACAAGAGAGAGCACATGTGGAAGGCACATGTTGTCTGTCTTCCATTTCGGAAGAGCACTGCACTCACAGCAAACCATTTTAAGGAGGTGTCACTTTACTAGAAATCTATGGGATGGTGATTGCCCCAATTAATCTTCCTGACTCTAGCATAGATTAACTTTTAAGATCAGTTCTCAATATAGGCAATTACAGTTCACCAATTAGGCAGTAACACACAACAGTGCATTTCTGAGCAGTTAGAGCACAGAGCGGTACTACTACAAAGTGCAATCCTACAGGACAACCAATTGTAACTGAACTATGAGCACAATTATCTTTTGCTTGATACTTATTATAGCTCCTATTAAACAGAGTTTTTAAATACAAATAAAGAAGTCAGCTATACCTGTACATTGTTCAGACTTTGTGACTCGTTCAGAGAAAAAGGCACCCTAGCCTTATCCATAACTCCAATATTGCAAAGATCAAGAACCAGTGTTTTGCCTGAAAAAAGAACTGCAACAAGAAGCATATTATTGGTAGACATATCCTATTGCTGACAGCCAAAAGGAAAGCTCAAATAAATTTTGTGAATCCACTTCATAAAGACATCAAAAATGCCCAGCTCATGTTCCCATACATGAAATACATTTAGCTTTACCTCTACAGACTATCACAGCTATACATCTAAGCCCTGGTGCAAAACTTGCTTCCCAAAATACATCCCAATAGTAATCACTCAGATTTAAGTGACCGTTGAGGAATTCACAGGACAGGATAATAGTTACATTTTCACTATTCAGATATGACAGGAGACAATCAGACAATCTCTCACTCCACATCCCCACCAAACAATTCCAGCAGGACACAGCCAAGCCACCACACATTTTCTAATCCATCCTAAGGCTTGACATTTCTGACACTGGACTTTGGAAAGCAACAGCTCAAAAAACATGTTAGAGGGATCTCCCTAATAAGAAGATGAAGGAAAAAAAAGGAAAATATACAGACATGCAAATTGCATTGCCTTCTTTACTTTTCTGCCTCTTTTTTTTCTTCAGCTGGTGCAGGAGTCTGCATAAACAGGAGCCAGTATACCATGGTGCTCAGCAGCCTGATTATCATTACAAAACCTTCTCTCCTCTTTTGCACTGCATCCTCATATTAAAAATAATGTTCCTATGCTTAGACTTCTTATTTTTAGTGTACTAGAAACACATAATCTGTGAGCTGTATGTATATTCAATAGCACTGTCAAATAAATTATTATGGCATGTGTACTTTTCCCTCCTTTTCTGATTTATAATGGATTTTAGCATTGTTAAAACTGCAGTTAGTCTGTCTATAGTCTCATAATTCTTCTCTCAGTCAAATGAAACTACAGTCTTGCAATTTTAAAACCAAATTACTACTAAAATGTGTAGAAATAGGAATTTTAATAAGACTTCTATGTTACAAACATTTTAGCTCAGAAATATTTGGAGTCAGGCTCTGAATAGGATTAGCTTCTGCATATTTTCTTCTAATTTTACATATAAATTAAATACAGGATCTCTCATCATAATTAAATTTGAACTACTCAAGATTATGACTGTGAAAGTACTCTACATGCACATCTACACAGATTACTCAAAAGTCAGTAAATTCTGTAGCCTACAAACAGAAGATGCCAACCTCAAAGTCTACAATTATTCAAACCAGAAAAGCTGGTTTCAGAAAAGCTAAAATACAAGCAAGGCAACTGCTGGGCAAGGGAGAAACTCAGAACACAAACTTTTGCTTGAAGTCATGGGATTGTGCACAGTGCATGTCAGCAGGTAAACTAAAAGTATGCTGTGTTTTGATGGATTTTCAGATCATTAAATTAGTGATGATGATCTGACTGATTAGGATAAGCAAGACTCGGGATTTTTCCTGCATCACTAAGGTCAGTAATAGATCTGCCATTGATTTTAATGAGATAAGGTCTACGCCACTGATGAAGTGCAATAAATGAAGGCAAGCCCATCAGAGTGGAAAGACACAAGAGCAGAAGCTTGAGTGGAACAAAAGGATTGAAAGATAAATAAAGAGCAAAATCAGAAAAATTACTTGTCACCAATGCCATTACTTGTCACCAATCTGCCCTGCAGATAACCAAAACAGTTCTTTATCTCAACACAGCACTTCATGTTTGCCTTTATGTTCATATGGTTAAACACAAAAAGACACAGATTTTCATCATGATAGTACACACCTAATTACTTGGACACTCTGTTACAGCTAAGATGGCTTCATTTCATTCCTCCTAAATCTAATTCCTAGTCTCTCTCTTTTTCACTATGTATGTATCTTACACAAAACAACCCCAAACAACCTAAAAGCCAGATAATTCCTTCTGTCCTCATACATATAAACTTTAAAAATGCTTCACAGATGCAGGTTCTAGAAGCTTCAAGGACTTCACATCCGTGATTATCTTTCATGATGACATTGCCCAGCACTGGATCCAGCTGTTTTTCTACTGTATCTGCTACTGTTTGCAGCTAACTGGTCTTGTATAATGCAGAATTTCATACAAATGGACTGTCCAAATAGAAACACAGCAATAAAACTAGGACTACTGCTGCTGTCTCACATAGACAGTACTCACCTGAACAGAGACTGCTGTATCTAAGTTTAAGTATCTGTCTCTGTAGTTCTAATTATTCAAGTTTCTGCTGTCATCCACAATGGGAAATCAGGTTCTAAGAAAATTTCCACCCCCTGAAAGTTACTCATTAGCTTGAATTTCAGCTTCTAGCAAGTTCTGGGCTTAGCAAAAGATGGCATCCATCCAAACACACAGCAGTGGGAGAAAGAAGGTTTGTTTTAGCAAAGCAAAACATGGTTGTAAGATACCTCCTCATCCAAAAGATGCATCTTAGGCAAACTCCTACAAAGCTTCCACTCTCTGCAGAAAACCATTTTCACCCAGATTGGGAAGTGCCCCTGTAGGAGAATCCTGCCTAGTACGTGATACGTTTGCATCTAATAACAGTTACAGTGCCAAACTGTGCGCTTCAACCACAGCAACTCCCATATTGTGACAAGGAAATAAAGTTTCCTATTATGGAAATCCTATATTGTATTTAATTAGGTAATTATATTTAAATGTATTAGTGAGTGGTTGGGCACAATAGCAACTGCTGGGATTTCTTCAAATTAGGAGCATAGAATTCATTCTTTCCAACAGATGATTATTTTTTAGGATTCTATGGGGTTTTTTCCTAAGCTGTGGAAATAATTCTATTTTTGGCTTAAACACTCTCCAGCAACAATGATCCCCACTCTTGATACCAAAATTCACAGACACACAAAGAATTTCATCTTAGCAGAGTCACCAGGCCAAATTAAACCCTAGCATACACTAATAATTTATGCAAATGCAGGGTGGTGATGTTTACATCTAAGTTCAATTTGACCCTCACCAAACTACCACACCTAGGGTTTTGTTTCATTTTTGCACCAAGTCAAGTGTCCATTGCACTGCAGAGTGCTTGCATTCAATGCCTGCACTCGGAATAAAGTATACAATTTCTAAGCATCAAACACAAACTCCTGCTGAACAAAATGGTATTACATCTCCATGCCCTAATGGCTGGCAAGTAGCACATGCCACCATGATCCCTTTTAGCCTGGGGCAGGCCTTTCCTGACAGTCCTTGACTTGAGTTCACACCTAGCAGCTGGATGGAAAGGAATGCAGGCAGAGATGAGCAGCACCTCCTCGTTACCCTACCTGCTGCTTTCTCCTCTGGCCAGCAGTGACATGGCAGAAATGGGAAATTCATTTCAGCCAGGAACTTTTTAGTAGCAGGGCACATGGAAAGACAGAGATGTTAGGGCTGCTTGAATCCAGGAAGGAAAATGGGAACTAGATTGTGACACACAACCTACAGGAAATATATGCAGCCCCACTTTATTCCACTTACAGAAAAAACTTCTCTGACATCAGGGACACACACATGCTTCAGGGCTACAGGACAGCTACAGATATATGATCTTATAATTAACATGAATACATTTATATACATACAAAACAAAATACTAACTTGGTAAAACAAACAAAATATTTTACTCAATCTCATTTTTCATGTCTTAGCATACAGTCTGTGTTATCATGAACTCTAAAAACAAAAACTGAAATGCATAATTGTTTACAAGATATAACATGTCAAGTCCTTCCTTTTCTTGAAATTCTTCATGAATGTGAACAGAAGTAGAGGGATGCAGTGAAATAGGGCTTCATAGGAAAAATGTGCCTTCAGAATGAGAGATCCTGACCAGCTAGAGAAGATCGCGACCAACATTTTTAGCATGGAAATGATGGGGACGCATTTCATGCTCAGAAGCTGAGAAATCCTGGCAGCCAGTTAGTGCTTCAGTGTGGCTACACCAGCTTATTTCAGTCACCCACCATCTTTACCTTAGAGACCTTCCAAACACTGTGTTTTGGCCCTGTGCTCATTTGCTACATGTATTTTTTAGTACTCCTGGGTAAGATTCAAATGCTCTGTATTGTAATAATAAACACTACTTGCCTGTCAAGTTAATTTCCACAAAAATATAATACTATTAACTATCCTGCTTCTCTCTCTCACCTCCTTTGTTCTGGAGTGAGCCTCACAATGAAATTCTTGACTTCCGTTCACCTTTTGACCACTGGCTGAATCACATTTACAATGCTTAAAAAATTCATGTTAATCTGGACACACTCTGCCTATCAGATGGGTAAGCTTTTCATTATAACAGCCTAAAAACCACTTAAAATCACAAAAATAGCAACTTAACTTTGCCTACCCTAATACAGATTTCATATAGGCATAACACGTTTGGCTAGCATTTGACTTCAGCCTAGCATTCAGCAAGCAATTCACCTGCTGACTTTTTTTTGTTAAGCAATCTAGCAGTGGGTGCCTGGAGTTGCTTTTCTTTATCTCCATGACATAATGGTATAGACAGAAATTACTAGATTAGGAAATATTTCATTCTTGAAATGAAGTTAGAGGGTCAGTGTCTAAAATGAGTCATTACAGATCTCTGCTAGGAGATTAAATATTATCAACCAACTGAAAACCGTTGATATAAAATATGCAATTATTCTGCAGTATGTGATTACCGTATATTCTTCACATCACTTAATTCTGCTCTGTAAGTGCTAACAACCTTTTTACAAACTACAAACTAGCAGAAGAGGTACCTAAACTAGAAAATATGCTACAAGAAGCAAACTCACAATGGGATTACACTGGGCATTTTCCATCTAGAGGTTTCTGGTGTTGAAAAAGAAAAGCATGCAAGGATCTTATTTAAAACTCTATGATTAAAAGAAACAGAAAAAAAGAGAAGTAATCAAGATCTTAGTTCTTCTTCAAAACAAAGCAGAAAGGCAGTTTCTCTATATAAAAAAATAAAAATTAATATACATTACCAGGAGTAGGAAAAAATACTATGACATATGACAAGCCTTGTTATAACCCTGTTTTGACATCATAATTTCAATTAAATAGTCCAAATAACTCTAAAAAGCATCTTAGAATGTAGTAAGGGGCATTATTTCATGTCAAGGAGATGAGAATCCTGGTGGGAACAACATGGAGCCTGACTGCCTCTTAAGGTATGCTGGCTGTGGACAGGCACTACTGATAGCATTTCAATGTTCAAAGTTGGAATGGCTTACTCTGTTATGTAATTAATAACATATGACAGACATGCAAAGAAAAATGTAAGATCAGCTGGTTTTATCTCATGTCTCAGGAACTTCACTCATATCTCTGAACAGATTTATTATTTACTTGCCTGTTAATAAAACTAGCAGCTCTACTAGTCAGTACTTTTTTCCCTAAGCTTTTGAACTCCACTGAGATTTGGAGGCAATTAACATTCACCAGTAACAGAGCAATCAACACAGGGATATCTAATGGGACTGGACAGAATCCAAAAACAGGTATTAGGATAATAGTGAGTCACTGACATAAGGTTATGATGTTAATTTTGGAGGGGGGAGCAACAGTGAGTTTTCAATAGCAGTGTCTGTGATTGCTGTCACATTAACATAACATTCTTTTCTATATGGCTGTCCTCTGAATCTGAAACATGTTTAAAACTGAAAGTAGCTGACAACACCAAGAATTAACTCTCTGTTGCCTATTGTGAAAAAGCTTGCTCGACTAAATTACTTACACAATGGTTTCCAGATGCTTTTCTTCAATGAACAAATAAAAATAATAATTTTAAAAACACCAAGAACTACCAGGGGCTGTGCATGGTTCATTTATGACCGGTACATTCTGAGAGGGATCTAGTTAATCCAATCATCTTTAGCTTAAAAAGCCAGGGATATTCCTGGAAGCAGCATTCATTCGAAGTATGGCTGCTACCACATCAGCTCTCCAACTAAGCTGGTTTAAGATGCACGTTGGATCCCATAAAAGGCTGGGCACCTACAACTAGGCTTTGCAAGGCATACATTTCTAGAAAGTTAGTCCCAAAAGGGAACCTGAAATACAGTGGTAGATACACTGACCCCAAGGGCATATAGGAGCCAACCTCAAAAGAGCACTGGAGTGTGAGAAACCTCAGAAGACTCATATCAAGCACGTGGCCAAAGAGGAAAGCTTACTGCTGAGTACACTCCAAGCCTTATCCCCTTCCAAAATTCCCTGAAACAAGGCACCAGGTGGCTACCTCCATCCACAGCCCAGAACCTGCTCCTGAGCAGACACCTACTCCCGTCCTCTGAATGCAACAGCTCCAGCAGCTCCGCACAGGACCATCTAGCAGAGGAGATGTTGTCAGTAGCTGTGTTATGCCATACAGTGATGGTAATGGCAACAGAAAGGTGGAACACCTGGATCCAAATCTTTTCCCAGACTGAGAGCCCAGATTCAAGCTTATGTCTCCTGTGACAGCATCAATGCCAGCAGGCCACAGGTGACACTGCTGATGGATAAGTACTTTCCTTCGGCAGCTCTGTCACGAGGGAGCTAGGCACCCAGGATTTGGAGTGTCAGGAACCACAATATAAAGGACAATCTAATTTTGTAGAACCATGATTAGAGTAAGGGGCATTTCAGATGGGTACTGTTAGGGTTAAGTGGCATTGAAGAGGAGTGAGTGCAGACCTGTGTGTCCAGATTCATTCTGACTGCATATATTTCACAGAAGTTAAAGGACAAAACCAAGAGGCCAAAACCAGCACTATTAAACAGAATTGTTATTTTTCACAGATTAGCAGGTCTGAGAAAAAGGCACTGAGCAAATGTAGCCTCTTCTACAAACATATGGCATTTGCTATCAGCACCATATGTAGCTTCTGTACTTAGCGAAAGAGCATCCATTCTCGTAACATCTATGCTGTATTTATCAAGTTATGCTTTGCCTTCCATAAACATCCACTGTTTTTGCAATGTTATATTCTCTATACAAAAGCCACTAGAATTTGCCAAGTAAGAGCTAATAAAAGAACAGAAAGGAGCTCAGTGTTTGGATTATAGGGTTCATTTCACTTCATCCTCCATCCAAATGCGGACATCGGGGTGGGACACATCAGACATTTCACTCAGCTAGCAAACCAAGAGCAGCATATATAAACTAACTAAAATGACAAAAATATTTAGCTTCTCACCACGAAAGGCTGGCACAATAGCATATAAAACATATGGATTACACAGCTTTACTCTCCTAGTCTGAAGAATCATTTAAAAATTAAAGATGTCTACATGGCATTAGACACTTCCAACTGAAGCTGCCCATATTTTTTCAAAGGCTGAATGTGAAGCCACTTCACTGAAGGACCAGACTTCTAATGCTGAATGATAATGGGAATTAAGACAACTTCTGGTTTTGTGAGTTGTGTTTTTATGGTGGCCTAAGCTCCACCGAACACAACAGCCTCATGACTGTCATGCCTGTTGGAGTCTTGTGGAGATTTCATTCCCATTCCCAAAATTGGTGAATGCCACTGCTTCTTCTCCAGCCCAGCCACCCCAGCTCAAGCCAGACAAGAGGTAAGGCTTTTGCTCTTGCTGAAGCCCAAGAAACTGCCAGTGAGAAGGGTTCTTTATGTGGAGCCATTTGCTCTTATTAAATACCCAACCTTCGAGGCAAGTTTTAGAGATCTCCTCCGTCTCACAGCAACCCCCAGCTTCTTTCTTGGGAAACTAGGGGTAGCCTGATGTAAAAAAAAACCCAGAATAGTTTAGGCACACAAAGCTGAAATTGTGCTGGGGACCCTTATATACTTGAGGACACCCTTCAGGTCCCACAGCATCCTGTATCCCAATGGTCACACCTCTTACGACAATTTTCACCACCTCACCCATATCTTATGTTTTTTACTAAATGTATCCTTTCTTGATTGAGACTTGAGCAAGAGAAATTGCTCAGATTCTCGTTTATTGTTCACTGTTAATTCCTATCTCTTTACTGACCTGCATATAATCCAAAACTGGGGGTATTTCATGCTTCTGTGATCCTCCTTTCTCCAAATGGGCATTTCTATACTTGGAACTGTTTTTGAATAGCTCTTTCTGCAGCCTCTCTCATGCACAAAACAGAGCATTTAAACATAAATTATTCAAGAAGTGTCCAGAATATACTGCCTATTGTCGGCCTTGGGGAAAAAAAGTCACTTTATATATACTCTGTCTTAATACCCCTCCACTGGCATCTGCTGCTGGTCTGAGACATGTTACTAGGTTTCAGAGACCTTTGATTTGCAGTATTGGCTATTATGTGCTTACATTCATTTCAACCACCAGCTTACCCAATACTGTGTTTTGAGCAGGGGCTCAGGCTGCTTGCTCTGAGTCAAGCTACTGCACACAGGCTGCTTCCACAACTCTGGAGGGGAGAATATGCAATTTTTATTTTCTTCATATAGTAAAAGGTAAAATAACTACTCAGTACCTATTTCTCTGCTGCAACAGTTAAATATGTTTCTACAACAGCCACAGGACTAGAAGATTAAAGAGCTAAGTGCAGTCATCCAATTCTTCAGCATGGTCCCGCCACACGTCTCAATCACTGGCTTCCCCCAAAGCCACAGTGGTAGAGATTAAAGCGCTTCTGGTCCATGGTAATCCAATCAGAGCTAGAAGGCCTTTAATCTCTGCCATTCTGTAGACAAACATTTTGGCAAAATGCCTTCCTCACAGTATTCTGAATTCCACCTGGGTTGCACTCTCGCTTTGACAGGGATTGGGCTCTGTAGGATTATCACCCCTACCCAGAAGGGTGACAATTCCTGCCTTTTCCCTTGGATTAAAAAAGAAGACACCCAGTGCATATCCTCCTACATGGACAATAAACAGCTCCCAAGTTGTATACTAGGAAGCAATGAAAATTCTCTGGACAAAGGAAGATTGAGAGAATGCACTTTCTAATATAAACTGGGGACAAAGGGGTTTTATTGTTCACAGTCCCAAAGGATTCAGTGCTTAGGTCAATTGTCCCCTCCTGATATAAGGAAGGAAACCACTATAATACAGCTGTGTTGAGTGAGCCCATTTTTTAAAAATGAGGTGACAACCAATTGAAATTCTGGAGCAAAACCAAGTCTCTCCAGTCCAGGGAATTTGCATTATGCCCACAGGCTAGCACAAGACTGTTCAAATTCTGCCCTGTCATATAGATAGGATATGGCATGATCTTCCTTGAACTGTTAGATTTATGTACATCTGTTTGTGTCAACCACATTACTTATAAGCAGTAGAGGAAATCTTAGCCAGAAAGGCTGACACAGTCATCCTGAAAAAAAAACCCCAAACAGTTTAAAAATAAAAAAGGTATTTTTTCACTGGGATGGGGTTCTGCAGTATTGACAGNTTTTTTTTTTTTTTGGTGGAAATCACTGATGAGATAAAGGATTTTCACTACAACCTTAATACTCACATATTATCACTACCTTCACATATCAGTCCCTTGGACTTATGCCTGTTCAGTGAGTAGGAAGGGATCTCACTACAGAAAGAGAGGCACAGAAGTAGCCTGTCGTTTTCATTAAAGAACAAGGGGGGAAATCTGGGGAGGAAATTGGTAGAGGGCAAGAAAAAAAGGCAAAAAAACAGTAAAAGAGAGATGAAGCAACATTATTCTAAAGTCAATGTGTAAATCTTTAGCTGTACAACTCCCACTTGCATTAAAGGGATTTGCACAGCTAAAACCTCATGCATCAAGTTGACAATACAGCCATAAAGATGTGAAATCTGAAGGGGGGGGTTGTTATGGTTTGGGATTTATTAAATTTATTTATTTGGAAAATAGGTTTTTAAATTTTTTACAACAGAAAGTGAAAGCAGAATCAACAAGATGATTCCATTAAGCCCACACAGTTAGGACTTGGACACCTAAAAGGATTTTTTCTATCTGGCAACCAAGTATGTGTCCAACCTGCTCTCTAACAATAAGCTATTTGCAACACTTTGAGCTAAATCTATAGGATTAATCAAGGGTCAAAATGACTTCATTGCCCCAAACCAACCCCTTCACAAGGAATCTTGACGGCAGGGAGCCTGAGAGAAATAATCTAAGATGCCTTTGCCTTTTCCACCAACACTTTGGTACAACAGCTGGAAATTTCCCATGCAGTCAACAGTCTTTACACAAGTCGTGCATCTTCCTCACACCAACTGTCTAAATTTGAGAAGATAAATTTATGTACCCCAAGCCCAGCCCTGGTGGTAGGCGGGGCCTACGAAGACAGGAAGACAATGCTATTGTGACCTATGGACAAGTGGAGCTATAGCCAAGCTATAGAAATCTGAACTGGGATGCCCAGTTTGGCTCTAGAAGAATTTGACAGCTGGGAAGCTTGTTCCCACTTTCCATCTGGCTGACAGTTGGTTCCCTGAACGTTATGTCAAACTGCTGGCTACTGGCAGAGTGACACCATCGCAGCAGTAATTATTGAGTAAGACCAAGGAGAAGTGGGTGTCATGTCCAACTACAGCACTGCTGCTTCACAAGGTGCAGAGGAACACACTGTGCATAGGAACATGGGCACAGGGACCTTTTCTTCTCTGCAGAAGTGGAAGAGGATATCTAATTCAACACAGTTACTGAGAGCACTGCTACACCACAGGGTTAATATCAGCAACAGGTTGCAAGAAAAGAACAAAACTGAGCTTTGTACTCTCTGAGAAAGTGGGGCCAGCCAAAAGTTTCTAGAAAGACTTTAAAACTGTGGCAGGCTATAATAATTTTCTGCTTTTGAGTCACTAAGTCAAGTTTTGTTAAGTACCAAAAAGGCAGAAATATTGGTCAGCATTATGCTGGTAAGATCATGTTAATGACCCACATACCATTTGCACTCCTCTCAACTGCTGTCTGCTTCTTGATTATCACTGCCATTAACCATCCCGAGAAGTGCATCAATGAACACGTTTTTCCAATATGACTCAAGTGACAGGCAGTATTTTCTTCACATCTAAGATCAGCAGATTTAAAAGTGAACAGGCCATGTCTCAATCCCACTGAAGCTGAGGAGTTACACCAGTTTTGAACAACTGAGTATCTTGCCTTAAGTACTTAGATTACAGTGTAACTGTTTCCAAAGCATAAAAGTCCTCCTGTATAATTTTCCTGTTGTCATCCAATGTCCTGATACAAGTCTTTCACTATGGCATAAAAAGCCACCAATCACTGAACCAATACTGCTTGCCAAACTTTCAGCAATAATTTGCTCTAATCAATAATTTTCATGTAACATTAACTGGCACTCTCTTTGCTACTTTTATCTCCACAACTTACATTATGCAATTTGGCCTATCAATTTACTTAAAAAAGAATGATAACATTTACTATCATGATGAAGAGCTTATTGACAATGAGGATTTTTCACCCAAGTCAATAAAATGCAGATTACTGTTCAAAAATTAAAAGTTCAAAGGAATTGCTTAAGAAGCCAAAACTGTAATAGAAACTTATCAAAGCTAAATGAGCAATAAATAAGACAGTATGAAAACTGTCAGAGCAACTTAGCATCCCCATTCTATTTGTGCTTCATTTTATTAGCTAATCAAAGTGTCATATTATTCCTACTGGCATCTATTTACTGCCATGTAATTTTGATAAGGGCACCATCTGTATTTATAAAAGCATTATCTTAATAGCTGTCTAGCAATCTACAAACATAGGTGATATTTAACTTTTCTAAGGGGATCAATTTTAAACCAGGCAAAAGGACTGATATAAGTCAATACGCTCTGCTAACACATCAAGGGCCCTATCTGGATCTCCCGCTGGCGTGTGCCATTATAGCAGCCTTACACTTACACCAAGGAGGTGAATTTGTTTGACACGCTGTGCACTCTTCTTTGCTTTATTAAGATGTACAGCCATGAATTTTGTTTAGCAGGGCTTAGAGCTGCCCGGATTTTAAATCCCTGGCAAAAAAAAAGGAATTGTCACAGAGAACTATTTTGCCACAAAGTTTGTTTAAGTGATAGTGATAATTTAAATTCTCTACAAATAAGGGGTTTTCTCCCTCTTTAAGGATTCCATGGATAATTTAGGGATATAATTTTTTATCTGTTAATATGTTTATTTGTTCCCACCTTTTGCATTGCACTGGGCCTGTCAGTGGAGTGAGGGCCTCCCAAATGCACCCCAGGTCAAGTCTCTCCCATCCCAGAAGTGCCACAACCCCTCAGATGCCTACTTCCTCCTGGCTCCCAACTCTCACACTTGTGAAGCTAGGCAGGGCAGCCTAGCTTCACAAAGAAGTTAAGTAACTTGTAAGCAGACCCTGCACTTGGGTTCATTCCCAGGGGACGGGAGATACCGCTCTGATTCTGTCCTTACAGATGAGGACCCAAACTCCACCTTCTAGTCAAGTTTTCCCACAACAGTACCAATACAGTTTTAAAGATGCAATGCATGGTACCTTGTGCTTTGGGCAGACTCAGAGGAATGTAAGAGCGATGTTGGGGATCTCTGTACACAGCTTTGGTACCCTCTTCACCCTGACTCATTCTGCCATCACACAGGGGCAACTCCCTGGCAGCTCAGCTCTGCACAACAACGGGTGATGCCAGCTGCAGGCCCATGGCTCCTTCAGCACCTTTCTGCTAAGGCACTGCCAGCCATATAGCTGAAAATGCTCTATGAACGTCTCTTTTAAGCAGAAGAAATTAAACATCTCATTTTTAAGCAGCTGCTAAAGAAGGGACTTTCTGAAATGCTAAAGCAGAACAAAGCATCGAAACTCTGAAACCTCACACAAGAGTTAGCCACAGAAGACTCTGGATTTTGCTCATTAGTTCTAGATCTAACCTATTGGTCAATGGGATGGTGAAATAGGAATTTCTACAGGATTAAATCCTGTGGGATCTCAAACACATTGTCAAAGCATGGTTGGGGGAAAAGAGGAGGAAAATGCAGTCCATGCACTACATGATGAGTACATGTCAATTATTCTTAGACTGATTTTAGTACATTCATTTCTAATATATTTCAGTGTTAATTGCCATCTCCTATTTGACATAATAATTATACAAAACTGAATAACTATAAAATTGCTGCCTTATATTGCAAATTAGTAATTATAGTAGTAAACATTAACAACATGCCATATATAAAATAGTGATTTGTATATTGAAATGAATTAGAAATAATTGCAATATGTGATAATTAAAATTATGCAAACATTAGCTATCTAATTGTTAGGTCGATTTTTTTTTTTCATTTAGATTCTCCTTTTAGAGGTTGATATCATTATCCAAAAAGTTTTTAAATGTGTAACTCAAAGAATTTTTTAAAATCCAAGGGGGAATGAAGAAATGAAACAGGTCCTGATTGAGCCCAAATGGGGATTTGAGGCAATACTCATGCATATGGCTATCCATGCAGGGCTGTGAAGAAAAAACCTTCAAGAATATCTTCCCAAACAAAGAGGAATCCTTTTCTTGTCCAATCTGCAGAATGTGTCATAACCCTTACAGCTCAGAAACTTGTAACCAGAATCAGTCATTGCGATTAGTAGCGACAGCATCCTCAAAGATATCTTCCTGCCACTGTGACCTCTCAGGACTTTTGTGCAGAAAACTACTTGAAAGCAGCTGTGGAATATCCACCTCAGGCTGCAGCTCGCTTCTTGTGGACCTGTCAGATCCTTTTCCTGTAGGAAGCACTTAAGTGAGCATTGATGCATACCCACCCCAGACCCTCTCTTTACTACAGCGGTCCTGTACCTCTTTTTCTCCTGTTCCGTGGTATATGTGTCCCTTGCTAAGGAAAGACCTCTTTTTCTCTGTTGATCATCACAATGTTTACAAATACAGGGTTAACTTCAGAGACAGGGCTTTGAAAACTCTTACCTTAGATTTCAGTTTAGGTATATGTTTGGTAGAATAGTAGCAACTGCAAACTGGAAAGGAAAATACAGAAGTTGGGCCAAAGTTAAAGTAATACCTAGCACAACCTTCAAATGATAATTGTAATGTCCAGTACTGATAGGTACTCAAGATCTGCAATACCTATCAGCCACACTGGGAGTTTTAAGGACTGGTTAGATTCAAGCTTTGTCAGAAAGAAAATAGGAGGAACTTCCGTCCTGGCAAAAATATCCACCTACTTTCAACTCCATACTTCATATTTTTGTATCCTGTATCTTTGTCTTCTTCTCTTCTAATGCTCATCTCCCTCCTAGCTTCATTTCTGCAGTCCTGTAGAAGCCCTAATGGAGAGGAGGGGTTGGAGACATGAAAGTTGCTGTAGTGTGCAAGCAAGGAACAAATTAGGTTACTAAAATTATGTGATAACACTACATATATCTGCTAAAGAACATCTTCAATATTAGTGTAAGACTGGAGAACTAATCAGCAAACAGTCCAGATGCATTATCAGCAACCAAGCAGTGAGACAGCCCCTTTATGTAATTGTTTTCTTTGATAAAGGGAGTTTCTTAGTACTGTAAATCTAACTCATATAAGTGATCATATAGCCACAGGTACAACATTCATTATTAACTATGTAAAGAGTATGCACCAAATCAATTAAAAACAATCTTTAAAAGAAGGTACATAATTTATTGGACCCAGGTACAGCTCTGCTCTGATTTATCTTCTGGTCACTTGCAAGGGATTTTACTTAGATGTTTAATCTAACATTCATTGAAAAGGGTAATTCTCATGAAATTGCTATGGCATCTCCTATATCACTTAATGCAAATGCTTCAGTGCCTCGGCAATGGAGAGGAGCTTTTTCAATAAAGACACACATCACAGTGCAGTGTGAAGGGCTCTCTTTGTTCAAGTTGTTCTAAAAGCAGCAAAATGTTTCACAGTAACGAGACGTTCAGACTCTAACACCAGCTACATTTAGATGACAAATCACATTCCAAATAGTGGATGTACATCACATGTCCATCATGCAGCTAGGAATATAGTCTCCAGACATGTTTTGCATATAAAAGCACGCCCAGACTCATGAACTTGCACAGAAACACTAGACACTATCAACTGATGTGCAGCATTAAAATATGCTTCTGACATTAAAAAAATCAAACAAAAACCCCAAAACAACAACAACAATAAAACAAACCCAGAACGCTTATTCGTGGCTCCTGAATCCAGATTTAAGACACTTAAATGAGCAGTCCAGTCACTAAGGGTCACATAACTGTCAACACCCATTAACCACACTATTTGTTTATATATAGAGAGTGAATTTCAGCAGGTACCAAAGCAAAGACAGACCCCATGTACCATATGCAAGCAGGAGCTAAGCTTTTTCAACTATCTATAAAATCATGGTGGTCAGCCAATGGGAGGGGAATTGCATCCTGGGGAATGAAGATTGACCCCAAAAGGGAAGATGAGAGCTGCAGGAAAAGGCCTTCACAGACTGGGATACCTGTAGGAGCCAACAACAAGCCATCCACATTTCTGGGCAGTGGGCAGATGAAATGTGAAGGAGTTGTATAGTAAAATGTCAAGCCTGAGCATGCTCTCATTCCTTCTTCAAAAATCTTTAAGGCCTTTCACGTCAGAATTACTTCCAATTTAGACTGGTTTTGTTGTTTGGCACCACATACCCAGTTTGGGAATGCAGTGAGCCGGGGCTGATATCTCCCAAGGCTATGGGATGTACACACACAGCTCCAGCTGGGGACAAAGACACGCAGCTCCATGACCAACTCCTCTTCCTGGGGAAGACCACACACAGTATTTTTCAGGAAACAAAGATCTGGCTATTATAATCTGCTGTTCAAACATATGTAGGGAAGAGGTTTTCTGATTAACATCCCACTTGACATGGACTTCTTTTTGGGCTGTTTAGCAGAGGTTGGGAGAAGGTAAAAGAGAAGAGAGAATTGGCACAAACACAGCCTTCAGCCCTGAGTACTGATTTGCCACCAGCATATTACCAAAACCCTGATGAAACAGCACCTCAGTGACAGGCAGCAGACGGGGTTTCAAGGGAATCTTGCTGCACATACATTTTCTCCATCTGCCAATTTTCTCTGGAGAAGGAGATAGTCTGTTCCCTTACTCCAGTACTTCTCATTATTAGAAGCAAACAGGTTGGGTTTTGTTTGGTTTGATTTTAATTAAGACCCCTACCAATAATGCTGCCCATCATCTCAGAAAATGGTTCAGGAGAACATCTACTTCCTTTCACAGTTATTTTTCACCTTTACTCTTTCCCTGAATGTATAAAACATCACAGTGGGTACAGATTCCCATATATAAAGAATACTGATGTAAGCAGCTATAAATCTTTTTACTTAGAAGCTCTCTCTTCAGGTTACCATTACAATCCATCTGCCTAATAAATGTATTTATAAATGTGCATGTTTTCACACCTCTCTCACCAGTATGATGTCACCACGCTTGCTAATCATGATACAATTTTTCAAGACCAGCAATGTAAGTCTGTGCTTTCTTCCTTGATACAGAGAACTCTGTACCTGTTAGCCAGCATGGGGTTTTTTATCAAAAAATGCTCTTAAATTTTTTCATTTTCCTGACATAAGTGAAATGGTTATGTTACCGGGAAGAATAAAATACTTTACTGTGTTTGTGAAAAATAAACCCCATACAGAAACTCAAAATATAAATATTGCCCTACTAGGGAAAAGACATTTATGGTCATGTTTGCATACACCAAACACCAACTCATCAGTAATTTGAAATCATTACCAACCTTTAGTTTGTACAATGGAGTAAGTGAAAACGTTAATTTAAATATCTTTCCACACAGAAAAACTCTACTGACATCAGCATATTACCAAAACCAATTTTCTTACATCAACTCACATCTTCCCCTAATTCTGTAGCATAGCTCTTGGGAGTTGCTACAAGGTCTGTGTAAACTGAAAATCTAAATAACATTATGACGGCTGTTACAGAACTAATTTATAATCTAATACTCTAGTTGAATTTAATATCCTACTTATTTATTCAAGCAAAATATCTAGAAAATATATGTCACATCATAATGCAGTTTTTATGAAAATGGAAAAAATAAAGAGGAACTTTAAGTACGCATAATAATAATCAGCAGGGACAGGTACAAGCAAGAACTGTTGCTTGCCCATCACATGAACAAAAGCTACAGTGCCTTAGTAATTGGACTGTTTGTTTCAGAATTCAATTATTACCAAATCTAGTATTTTACATTAGATGTGCAAGCTGAAAATGCTTCTTGTATTAATGCTATTAGTTCCACAGCACAGCAGCATGTAACTGGTGGACAAACTGCTGCCTCCTCATCAGCTACCTTTAACAGCCCCTTTTTTGAACTGAATTGAAGAATTGAGCTTTATAGCAGTATTTCTAAACATGCCATTTTATTATAAACACAGTCATAGATGCATTGTAACTTTCAACTTAATGAAAATTGACTGCGTCAGTGAATATAAAATTTACCTCTTAATTTGCCTTTTCTAAGACCTTCCAAGTGAATACCTCTCTCAAATATAGTTTTGTAAAAATATTTAGGAACACAGCAGGAGAGAAAACAAATAGGCTAAAACCATTCACAAAACATTTTGCTATTGAAGTGTCATTGCTGCATAAGCCCTGTTAGCTATTCTGGCAGAAACAGCAGTTTATAAAAACTTAGTAGACCTGAATAGCATATCTATATGGCAGAGCTGAAAGTCCAGAAAAAGGACAGCATCCATTCTTAGTCAACTTAATACCCACTGTGGAGGCCTGCATAAATGATATTACAGCAAATGCATAACCTTGTTGCTTAACTTGAGCTGTGCTGCAGTCCAGGCTTTCAGTCTCCACCTGGCATTCAGCAGACCAGAGATACTCACTGACCATCATGCTCTGGTGATTGTCAGGGGGCATGAGTAGCACACACCACAAGAACAAATAAATATATATATATATGTAGAAGAAACTATATATATGTTGGTTTAACCCTCTCAAGTAGTTAAATTCCTTCATTTAGATACACAATTCACTCTAGGTGAAAAGTTGTACTGAGGCTACTATGAAAATGTCATTACCTTATTCACACAATTTGTTTCTGTGTGTTTAGGTGCACCCAGTCACAGAGTAGGTGAAATTCACCTATTTGGAAATCCAGGACACAAAGACAGAAACTGGTCAACTCTGCTGCCCTCAATGGTCTCACTGTGTTGGAGGGTACAGGATATGCCTGGCTGAGTTTAACAATCACACTTCTCTTGCAATAGTATTTACCCTGAGTAAAAACTCTACAAAGAAGATGAAAGGCTGCTGTCCAAGACAAGTCACAGAGTGACAATTAGATAATTCCCCTTCACTTTTCTCCAAAAACCTGTAGTTCCTTATCAGAAACACTTCACAGAACTACTGATTAGAGAGATGCTACATCCTACTCCCTATGAATATGTCCCTAAGGTTTCTCTTAAAAACTAGCTTATTATTATCTTCCTTCAGGTGGTCAAAGGCTTGTCAAGTACTTGCCCTCCTATGATGTTTCCTCACATCCTCCACCAGCCCCTAAAGGCCACAGGATTGGCAGGCCTGTGCTTCTGCCTCCTTGAAGCCCCACAGTAGCCAGCCCCAATGGCAGTAGGAGCTCCCCTCTGCCGCTCCTGTGCTCACATACCCTGTGGCAGGTTTTGTTTTAGCTAAGAAAAGAAACAGGAGGCCAAAGAGCCTGGTCTCCAGGACCACAGCAATCACGCAATGGAGGCATGGGCAAGGGTGCAAAGAAGTGCAACAGCCACCAGCACTGCTCTTCTCTAACTCATTACCCCAGAGGACTTTCCCGAGAAGAGCTGGACTCTGACAGCCTCATCCTCTTCCCACATATTCTGTATTGCTTCAGAGACAGCAAGACCAGAAAAAGAAGTTTGTCTAAATACAGCCAGGAAAGTAGCAGAGCACTGACAAGGACAGGCTTTGCACTCTGATCTCTCAGTGAGGTGAGATTGCAGCAGGAGCCGTAAGTGGACTACCCAAAAATGTTTCTAGATATCTTGACATTTTATGTGCTTTACTTAGTTTAAGAAGACATATCTGAGGGGAAAAAAAAAAACTACTATGATATTAACTTCCCTTATACTTATTAAAAATAAACATTATTCATGGACTCCATTTGAGTCCAGTTAGCCATAACAGACTTGATCTAAATTTTTTTTCCATCAGCTTTTTAAAAATAATGTTCAGGTTATTAAGTTACTTCACATCCTAGAAAGGTGCCCAACAAGTCTGGGAAAATGGGGGTAAAAGTGGGGGGTGGGGGGAAGCCTTCTGTTGTTTGTGTGTCTTTACATATTTCTGCTCTTTCCATTTCTGAAGTCTACCAGGGCAGAAGCTGTCCCCAGAACACATTAAATAATTATATGGGGAATCCCCATAAGCTGTCCTTAGGCAACTTTAACTTCTTTTTTTCACCAAGGGTACAGCACAGGAGGGACTCATAAAATGGAAGATCCTCAGCTCTTGCTCCTTCAGGCAATAAACTTCCCTGGGTCATGCACAGCATGAAGGTTCTTCTGCTTTCTTTCAACAAAAGGCTAAAACCTGTATGCATTTTTCTTCACTGATCCTTCACTAGGGGAAATTATTTTGGACAGCAGCATGGCCAGCTGCTCTTAATTATAAATCAGGTCTCCAGCATATGTGCACAGTACATGGGGCCACTCTAACAGTCAGGGATAAAGGTGTACAGGTGAGCCAGCTCTCCTAGGAGCAAACACTGGTGTACGAATTGAAGGGGTGCAGCTCTGAACCCACAAAGCCAGCCCTCAATGAGTTCAGCTCCTGCACCTTCATCAACCCTTCCCATAGGAAATGCTCCCATATTTATTGCTGTTGGAGGTGAGGAGGGCTCAAAACCTTCACTGCCTTACCATTTCCCTGCCAGCTTTTTCTCATTTGATTTTAAGACATTCATTAACAGCCAGATTTATGGGAGGATTTCTTTCAAGTAAAAACAAAGAGGCAAATATGGCCCAAGGACCAAATGCATCCCATGAAGTTCTGCACTGGCCACTCTCTCCTATTCTCTCTCAGCTCTTTCAAATATTTAAGGATTGCAGAAAGGCAGGAACCTCAGGAGAACATCTTGCCCAACATACCAATCACAGCATTATTTCAGCAGAGAAATATCTGGTAATAACAGAGTCCAGGTTTTTCCTCAAGCACTAATGGATGCCTCACAATGGGTGCCTCAAGCACTAATACTCACAGTTCAGATCCAATCAATCAGACTGATTTACACTAAGTGGTGCTGAGGGCCAAGGAACTCCCACCGAAGCAAGTGGATTGCTTCAAAATCCTAGCATATTTTTAGATGTGGACTTACAAAAGAATTTAGTCAATGAGTTTCAGTTCACAGCTTAAATCATGTACTTCTATTTTACTGGCTTTATGAATGTTTTCACTCCTTTTCTTTTCCTCCAAAGGCTGATTAAGTTTAAAAGAGGAAGATTTTGATGCTGTCCACTGTACTCTGGTACAGCTGCATCCAAGTTCCAAATCTTAGCAGGTATGCTTGTTATGCTTTTCATATCTTGGCGGTTTTTTTCATCCTTTAGCCTTAAAAGCAGACATGAATGAAAACTTGAGTCATGCTCCTTTTTGTGAGCAACATGGCACCATGCAATCCCTACAGTCAAAAAAATAAGCATCCATTTAGTTGAGGAGCAAAATAAAGGAGACTGCAGCAAAGAAAAGAGTATAAGACAAAAGGTGAAAGAGCCAAAGGGAAAAGGGCATTGAACAACACAGCATGGAGAAAGGATGCAATATTCGTAATTCATAATAAGCTTTCACAGCTAAATGGCAAGCAGAAAGCACTGGCTACTGCAGCTGAGGTTCTAGCTTAGTAAGCAGTGTGTTCGCTCCTTATGTTCAGCAAGCACCAACCTAAGCCATCTGCTTCTTGTGTCTGTGGTAAAGGGAGCCAAAATATACCTGATATCTCACACCTGCTCCAAATGGAAAACACCTACAAAGAAAATAAAGCACTCCTCCCCGGTGGACACAAACCTCTGGAGAGGTGTGTGTGTCTGTGTGTCTGTGCTTGTGTCTTGGGTGGGGGAGTTCATCCCTCCTGTGTTGCATAACGTGCCAGAAAAATGTATGACATCTTCTAATAACTACAGGGCAGATTTTTCAAGTCAGGCATGTGCAATTGGGCTAGCCTAACTTAGGCATGCAAATAGCAGATGTGCATGCACAGATATCTGACCTGCACACACACACAGAGATAATTCGTATTTCACAGCTTTGACAGTACTGGGGCACAGGTTTATCTTCAAAAGTTGACTCTTACTTGTGGAATTTTGCATCCTGATAGCAAGGAAAATACATTCATTTATGTTATTCAGCTATTATTCTGGTATTCAGATGGAATTCAAAGCAGTCACCTAGAGCAAAAATGACCCAATGTTTCAGAAGAATTAGGAGCAATGTATGGTAAGGAAAAGATTTAAATCCATCTCTATCCACTATATTAGCAGCACTGCTGTTTATATAACATCATACCTAAAAACAGACTCAAGAATTATTATTTTTATTATTTGAGAATTAGATCACAATAGAGGGCAATTTAAGTGGTGCATTGAGTGTTTTATGAGCATGCAGTGACAAGTGAGATTGGTGTACATGGGCAAATATGAAAAGTGAAATGAAAGAGCCAGAAAATAACAGAGCTGAGAAGCACAGTTGTATAACGGGTAGATGGATCTTGCATCTTTTGTCCTGTGATGGTTTGGCTGCCATTGGCTGATCTCACCAGAAACTGAGGAAAGCAAATAATAAAAAAAAAAAAAAAAGAAAAAAAAAAGTATCCTCAAAGCTGCTGAGAAAGGAGTAACAGATTCAGGCTCTGACCTGACAAAGTCAGAGAGTCAACGTCCTTTTGAAAATCCTAATATAGAAATCTAAAGATGTGACCTGATTTCAGAAAGTACTGAGCACTCAGAAGATCCCATTGACTTCAGGATAAGTAACTGCAAGAGCACAGCATATCCTTTCAATTGCTAGTAGTTCCATGAAACATGTTTGTCACCTACAAGATCAATGGGATGGGTAGGTGCTAAGTATCTCACAAGATCAAGCTTATCTGGCTAGGAAATAGACCAATCGCTACACGATATACCCTTTGTTTCTCAAATGTAGGTTCAAAACAAAACCAAAATTACAAGTTCTGCTCAATGAATGGTACTATTTGTGAAGCTTTAATGACATTTAATATATGAGTAATCAATACATTTACACACATGAAATGCATCTCTTAAACTCTTCACAGTAAATTTAATTTGTACACTTTTATTGTTTGACCATTTTTCAAGATTTTCCTTCATAAATACTGTAGGCTGTTCTGAATGTCAAGACTGCACAGCTCAGGTCAAGAGTTTTGGAACAGATAAACGAATGAGCAAATCCAATTTGATTTAAAAAAAGAAATTCTTTTTTCCCTAAAGGAGAACAAATGCAGGCTCCTCTCAGAATAACAAATATTTTCTATAAGGATCCAAGTCCACTTTTACTCTTGTTTTGAATTTGCATATTTATATCACTTAAAACAAATATGCTGGTATATTTATATTAACCAACAGTTATTGTTCTCAAGGAGAAGAAATCCAAATTGTCAAAGCACTAACAATATATTGTTAAACCAAAATGCAAGTCAGCTTTGAATGCTTAAATGGCCTGATACCATCTGACCACTATGGAATCAGCCTTTGGTATTAAGCTGACACCAGAGTGTTACTGAACTGCCCTGTTCTGTAAAATCTTTTCCATTTCATACCACTGATTTGCTACAGAAAAGACTCCTGCTTCTGTTTTAACAAAGCCTTCTGATGTTGAGGTTCAATTAAAATTTCATAATAAACACACAGCTTATTTTAAATGCCACAAATTCTTAATAAAAAAAAAGTTAACAGCATTATACTATAACCTTAAACACTGTTCTTCATAGTTATGCATTTAACAGTGTAATAATGTACACTGCTACATGTACAGAAACATGTACTCATACACAGCAGAGTAAGTCAAAATTGAAAGGTAATTCCCAAAGCTGTTCTGTGCAACCAAACCTCAATATATCTCAGCTGGTTTTTTTTTCCTAATATGGGTTCTGAAAGCAGAATATGTTTCTGGGTTTGTCTTTCTTTTTTCTGTGGGGGATCACAAGGGGATCAGAAGACATAGGTTACAACAGAAGCTCCTGAAAATTAGAGATTTTACATCAGCCAGTAATCCTTCTTTCACCACCAGACCAGTTACATCAGTTTCCTGTAAGCTATTCTTACTGGCTATGCACCTGTGGAACTACCTGAAGAGTGCATAAATAACCAAAAATAGGACCAAAGAGCACAGGCAGCATCTGACCACCCCACTGGTGCCTGACCTCCACTGCAGGCCTGCCTTTTGGATCTGTACACTTTACAGAAAGACAAGGGATGAAATGAGAGTCAGTGGAAACTGATGGTCAGGTGCTACCTATGGAGGACCAAGGCAGACTGGTAGCAGAGACATTACATTGCTGATAGAAATGTAGTTCAGCTGCCTGTCAACAGGCTTTTTTTTTTTCTCTGCCTGTCTCCCTAGATAAAAAGAGCAGTTATTGTATCACAAATAACACCCTGCTACCGCAGTTAATCTTAAGATGGAAGAGCCCCATCCCATTCATCAGCACACAGAAGCCAGAGAAAACAAACGGGTGAATCTGAAGCTCCTAAATACTGACCCTTACCAGACTAATTTCTAATAGTCATACAAATTCAATTTTACTTGGTGAGAAAATACTACAGGGCTGCTACAGATTATTTTACAACCACCTGGTAGCAATGTGACTGCGTGTCCATTTTGCAATAATCTCAAACAACCACGGGTAGAATTGTTGCTACAGCCAGGAATACTGGATAGGAGGCACGTGCACTTGTGACACGTGGATGTAAAGGCAGATGCAGAGCTTCCTGGTGGCCATCGGCACCCATCCCACACTACCAGGCTTCACTCCAGCCACAATGACCAACGTGGTCACTTTAAGATTACTGACCACTCTACTAGTTTCAAAAGAACAACTCTGTTCTAACAACCTCTTATTTATTCTTTCAAATGGCAACTTATATAAATTTTAATGCCTCTCCCTTATTTTTGGTCAATTCCTAGATACCTTCATTTATCATTTTAACCTTAAGGTAATTCTACTGGAAAGAGCATTTACCATTCTTTTGCCATCTCTTCTAATCTACCCACACACAGGATATATATTATTCAATGCTGTATTTGCTGGCACAATAACCTCCATAATTTGTAAGAATTTGAGACACATTAGCTCTGGAGACTGAATATTTAACCATTTCTTAATATCAAGTCTTGAAGTACAGACACAACTACTGAATGTCAGTACAAAGCTTTTTTTCATTCTAACAAATGCAAATTTCTGTCAAATTTTGCCATTAATAATGTTTAGGGATAATTCCCATATTTTCAGAGAAACTTACCTAATTAAGGTAGTTCTGTTTGTCAGCACCAAACTGTGACGCAGGTATTTATTTGAGAGCTGCCTCATGTACGCTAATGAATTAAATCCCTTTCACCCTCTTGTTTTGCTGTTACATGTTTTCAAACAACAGATGCATTTGTAGCCAAATACTTGTCCTCAGCTCTTTGATACAAGCTACCCCTCACATAAAGGCTGGCAAACTGACATACCTCCTGCAATTTTAAAACTCTGCTGTCACTTGCAGAGAAGCTATTGAAAATTGCTCCCGTTACACACTTTTCAAAGCAGCTGGTGAATGACATGCAGTGTACTCTCCCCTGCTATATGGAATCACAGAATTATGAGCATCACAATTAGCCAGAAACATATATTCATTCTCATCTTCCATTATTCTGTAAGCAGAATAGTGTCTCCAAAATTTTCATTAGCATTATCAGCTGCAAATGAGGATACACTGTCAAAGTTTAAATCACATTATTCTAGTATGCTTTTTCTTTTTGCAGTATTCTTTTCTTGTTTGTATTCCCGTACTGAAAAACAACTAGATTAAATTATATAGTAAAAAAAGCTATCAGAAACGTTTTGCCATTTCCATGGTTTCAGGCACCAGTGGCCTCAAACAAAAATATATGCCTTCAACCAAATCTTTGCTTTCCCAACTGAAAGCAAAGGGATTGCTGGCAATACTTTTGTCCTACCAAGACATGTCACTGTAACTATAGGTGAGGTTTGGCAAACAATATGGGATGCTGTTATAGTGAGAAGTTTTACATATCTAAACTAACTCCCCTGTACTTTAATTATCAGAGTCCCTTCTGGCATCACAACACATGAAGGCATGTAATTTAAAAATAATATATCATCTTTTAAACATAAAAATAATTAGACTCAGACACTGCCCCTGCTCTACCAAACTCTGTACTGAGCCAATAAACTCCATATAGTGCCTTGTATAGTATTAAGCTTAGAGAAAGTAAACTCTTAAACAAAGAACCTGAAATACATATCAATCCTAGATGCAGTTTTTAGCAGTTTAAAGCTATTACAGAAACACTCTCCAAATATATGATTTGGGATTTCAATAGAAAATTAAGGACATTTTAGTACATATATTTGACAGGGGAATTGGTAAATGAAGTATTTCAAAAGCACTGCAGACATGTAAAATAGGGCTGTTGGGATCAAATACATATGATTAGGTTTTTAAACCATCAGAAAGTTCACTGAAATAAAAGGCACTGAAAAAAGGGTTTGAAAGCAGCAGCTTAGAATTCCATGCAATTACATTATTACTCCTAATACTTCCCCAAATTTATTTCTATTCCTCCAAACAAATTCTCTAGCTTTCAAAACTGTCTAGTTGGAGTACTCACAGTGATGTTCTAAACAGGCTTTTTGTTTGTTTGTGGTTTATGTTGTGTGTTTTTTTGAAAAGAGTCTTCCACTCCCTTGTTCCTCATTTCTGCTCTGAAACTCTTGCTGATCTGGATCCAACACTTGCAGAGCATCAGTTTTGCTTTCCAGTCTGAGCACAGTTAAGTGAAGTCTCCCTCTAGAAATCTCTTTGTAGCTCAGCACAGCACATCAAAACTGGAGCTGGAATCCACCCCTACTTTTATGCTGCTGAGCTTATAATAAAAATTTCAGAGAACAAAAGTAATGCATGTAGAAACTTCAGCCCCTGTCAGAAGATGGCTTACTACTTTGTTCCAAAGCAAAGCTGCACACAGTACTCACTGAAACCTCTGCAGTAAAATGCATTTATATGTACAAGCACTTAATACTAACCATGTGTGTAGTAAACCTTCCCACAAATTTTCCTTCATTTCATGCACATCCCTATTTACCTTACAAATGGAAGGGCAACGATTTTAGAAGGCAAGATCTCAAACAGGAATCCCTATCACCAATTTTTTCTGGCGTGTAAGCTAAGGCACTTCTAGGAAAACATAAAAGCACAACTTTTGGATGACTGCATGTTTATATAGAAACCATGACTCAACTCCCCTGCAATGAGCAGAGACATCTTCAGCTAGATTAGGTTGTTCAGAACCCCATCCAACCTGAGCTGGAATATTTCCAGAGTTGGGATCATCCCTCTCGGCAAACTGTTCCAGTGTTTTGCCACCCTCATTGTAAAAAATACCCTCCTTACATTTAATCTACCCTCTTTTAATTTAAAATCATTACCCCCTGCCCTTTTGCAGGGAAGATGAGGGAAGCTGGGAGGACAGCAGCGTCCTCTGTGGTAAACAGGAACAGAACAGGAAGGAGAGCAAATCCATTCCAACCTCTGAGTTTATTCCCCTCTGCTTCAGTTTCAGTTTACCCTACGTGATTTGTGAGATGAGTCAGGAGGGAGAAATAAGAAGACAGACAAACAAGAGGACCACAAGAGCTGAGCCTCCCCCAAGCCAAACTGGAATATATCGCTGTTCTGGGGGCTTGGCACCATCTCCCATGAGCTCATCTGCAGCCCAGTTCATCTGACTCCTAACAACACTATCACTGACAGCTGTTTATGGTAAAGAGGACAAAAGTGAAACAAATGGATATTTTAACTGGTGGGTCACAATTGGCTCTGCATCAGGAGTACGTCTAAAATGCAGCAGATTCCACGTACCTGCTAGAAGGAATAATACACACAAGCCACACCAATTGTATCTTCAAAAGGAGTCCTTCCACCTCTGATTTTACAGCCTACTCACAAGACTAAGCACAAAAATCCTGCTAAGGGACATCCTGTGGATTTGCACCATCTCTAGGGACAACAGACCAATGTGCAGATGAAGTTCACCCATATGTAGGTTTTTTCCTACTATGGTGGATACACTGTAGATACCAGTCTCAATTTAATATGTAAACCAGATATAATTTGAAACTTTATTAATGTCATTCAACCCATGTCAATGATTGAGCTACTTTCACCATTATTACCTCCCTGAAAACCCAGCACACAAGAGAACACCCAGCAAAGAGCCAGGAACATGTCCAACAAAAGGAGCTCAGCACTCTCCAGGAAGATCTTGAGCTCAACAGGTTTCCAGTACTATCCATCCTACTGGAAGAGCTCCTCAAAGAAGTCCGTGTATACCACGTACCCTTCTCTCCAGCTAAGTAGCAATTATCATAATCAGGGAAATGAAGGCCTATGCCTTCATTGCTTGAGGTGCAAAATACACACAGTCAATGTGCTAACTTTACCTATTTTATATATATTCAATTTTACTTGGAATGGATACATCTCAGAATAAAACCATACCAGCAGTGAGCACATGGATTCAGAAACAGGGTTCTGTTTCCGATGTCCTGCACAGGAGATTGCCCTTTAAAACAGCAATAATTACAAGTTGTCCCTTCTTGACAACTGCAATATATAAATAAAACTATTAACACACTGACAAGTCAAATTGTACAGTGATGAATAAATACCTAGATAAATACGTTAATTCCAGTAGGATGCTTCCCTCCCCTCACCATTCTGAGATGACGAATAAAGAGGTAAGTAAGGAATCTCCCCAGGCTTTTCTTGTACCATTACTTCCTACAGCTTCTACCATTAATCTCTGCTCAAAACTAAGTGATTCCAGCTTTTTGTCTCTCTGTATTGGAAGTTTTTCCACAGATCTAGTTACTTCTGAGACATATTTTCATTTCTGCCACACAGGTATTTTGAAGTACATATTTATGCCTAAAACTTCTGGTTTACACAATTATCAATAGAGACAGCTCAGTTCCTGCAGGAATGTACCAATTAAATATAAACAACTGGCGAAACAGCATTTGTACACCCTCTATTTCCTTCTCACATAGGGTATCACTGTGTATTTCACACACAGCATTTTCCACATAAAGCCTACTCAAATGCCACCCTTCCAGGAAAAGACTGCTTATTTCACAAAATGCTCTGTAAATTACTTTGATTTATGTTTCATCTGTTAACAAAATCAGCAGAAATTCTCTTCCAGACTGGATGATCAGAATATGGCATGTAGGAGAGGTCAATAAAAGTCAACACACAGTCATAATTTAGGGTTAAAAATGAACAAATATGGAAAAACCTTGCTGCCATGGGCTGAGTATCTATGGATGTGGAGAGGAAAGAAGTGACAGTCCTCTAAACCTTTAAAGTTTACAAATTCCATCTTTCATTAAATTTAATGTTTTCAGTACAAAACAGTACTTAACATTAAGCTTTTGTGTCTGTTAAAAAGCTCTCACCCATATGGCAGCCACACTGTACCACTGAAAAAATATGTGCTCCTGAGTTAATTATCAACTCTACTTGATAATACACACATACATATGTGTACCCCTGTACGCATACATGTATTTTTGCATATGTGAAGAAGTATGCATGGAAATACCCACTGAAATCTCCACTCTAGGTCTCATTAAAATGTCTTGAAATATTTAGCAATTACAGGCTTGGATATCCTATCACTTCAAACTGCATATTTACACATTAAATAGTAAAATTACAAATGGTTTATTAAGTAATTATTCATTAGTAAGTCTTTAACCAGGAGACATATGAAATTATAACTATTTTAAGCCAACCAATGGACAAGGATGAAATCTGTGGTTTATGAGTACTGCAGAGCAGCTTAAGGATACTCTGAAAATATGACACCTTTTATGCTTCTTATTGAAATATTTTTTGTTCATATTCAATGCAGCAAGTCCCATGCTCAGATTAATTTGGTTTTTGTCAATTTAGGCTATCTTATGCACTGTTGTTATTTATGATTTCATCTATTTATTGAATAAATAAACTCAAGTTCTACGAAGCTCATATCAGAAATCACTGAGGTTTTAATGAAGTACACTTTGAAAATATACACTCTTGTTTGAAACAAAATTTAAAAACCCAAAGGCAGGAACTATAGAACATACTGCTTCTCTATTTGCAGGAACTATTTCTGGATTTTCAAAAATCTGTATCCATTTTCTGTGGTTTTCATGCGCACAATCCCTTAGAATAATCCAAATGAAACAATCCTTCTTGATAACCGTTACTGGTACACAGAAGCTCTACTCAGTTTCCATTTTAGAAACCACAGTACCACGTTTCTATTTTCTCTTCCTGAATCAACTTAAGACTCAAGACTTATAAAAACCCAACTTCTTCATTTATTCATCAGCTCAAAGAAAAAAAGCTGGTGGTAAAATAATTAATAGTTGTTATATCTGATCCACTATAAAAAGCTTGAATTCATGAGCACATAACACTTGAATATACCAAAAATATGATCTGAATCATATCCCTTCCCAAATGCTGTAATAGGACAGTGCACAGCTACTGTTTTAAAACTTACAAGTTTAAAATAGTGTACCAAAACTGGCAGTGGAAGCCCATTACCCAGTGTGAGTGTTTAGTGTCCTGCTTCTGGCCCATCTGGAAAGCAGGCTGGGTGAATGGAGGCTGTGCTGTGACAGCCATCTTCTTCTCTTGAAGAAGCACCACCTCGTACCATCTGGGATCAAACACTTCATTTTGACTGTTCTTCTGGATTTACGAGAAAACAAGCTCCTCCACCATGTTTGGTTCTGCTAGGTAACACTCACCTTATATTTCTTCATAAATGCAGTAACAACTGTGCAAGTTACAAGGCAAGAAAACAGTGAGCAGGCCTTGACAGCAAAGGTTTCATCATGACAAAAAAAAGACAACTGCCTCTCCAAAAAATGTTTCCCCTTCAATGCTATCAGATTTAGAAGAACCAGGAGGAATGGGTAAATATTGGCTTCAAAGGGAAATAACTTCCTTTGTGAGAAGAAGCTGCCTAATTATTTAGGGGTAAGCAGAACTCTAAATAAAAAGCAGCAGGGAAATTGCAGCATAAGGCATGTAATAATATAAGAACCAAGTTGTTACCTACTACTTTTAACATTAATGATGAAGCAATGGCTTTCATGGTATTGTTAAGGTTGGAAAAGACCATGAGGAAAGGTTAAGGTTGGAAAAGATCATTGAGCCTGGCAGCCCAACACCACTGTGTTCACCCCTATACAATATCCTCAAATGCCACATTTGTATACTTTTAGAACACTTCCAGAGACAGGGAATCCACCACTTCCCTGCACATCCTGTTCCAATGCCTGATCTCCCTTTCAGTGAAGAAATTTTTCCAATAGGCAATCTTGGCCCTCTCTGGTGCAACTTCAGGGGTTTTCTTCTTGTCCTAATTCTGGTCACCTGGTAGAAAAGACAGACCCTCTCTCACTACCACCTCCTTTCAGGTCATCATAGAGAGCAATGAGGTCCCTCCTGAACCTCCTTTTCTCTGGGCTAAACAATGCCAGCTCCCTCAGCTGCTCCTTGTAGGGCCTGGACTCCAGACCCTTCACCAGCTTAGCTGCCCTCCTCTGGACTCACTCCAGCACCTCCATGTCTTTTGTGCTCTGAGGGGCCCAGAAGCTGAGGTGTGGCCTCACCAGTGCTGAGTACACAGGGACGATCACCAGAACCAGAACTGCGTTAGGCCATCACGCTCCCATCGTTTCAATCAGAGACGGAACAAACTCAGAAGAACTCACCACCACTCTCTGGGCCCAGCCATCCAGCCAGTTTTTTACCAGCAAACGGTGCACGCATCTAAGCCATAAGCAGCTAATTTGCCCAGGAGAATATAGTGCAAAATTATGCCAAGACTTTACTGAAGCCCAGCTAGACAACATCCACAGCCTTTCCCTTACCCATTAAGTGGGTCAGCCTGTAACAGAGGGAGACCAGCCTGGTCAAGCAGAACTTGCCTTTCATGAACTCATGCTGGCCAGGCCTGATCCTGGGGCTGTCCTCCAGGTACTGAGTGACAGAACTTACCATACAAAGTGAGCAAGGTACAGATCATGAAAATAAATTGCAAAAGAAACATATGAAGAATATAATTGTCATGGCTATGGCATTGTTATGGCTTGGAACAGCTTTCTGGCTGAAAGGTAAAAAAGTTATTTTGAGGTGGGCAAGAAAAGGGAGGCACAGCTCATAGAAATTAGCTGCCGCAGAGTGTCTAAATGGAGGAATTATCAATCCAGATCATGATGTGGCAGTTTCTAACGAGAAAGGCAGGATGCAAAAATAACATCTCAGTACAACTATTAAGCTGGAATAGATGCTGTTTACTGTATTAATGTTGCCTTTACTGGTGTAAAAAAACAAAACCAGAATTGTAATAGGCCATCCTGCTCCCATCTTTTCAATTACAGAGATAGAACAATCTCAGATTCCAAAGCTAACTACAAATCAAAATTGTGTTATGTTATCTACTGAGACACAAATGGAAAATAAATACTGTTAACTGTCACTTTCCATTAGGTAACAGAAATTCAATTACATTTCAAACAAGCCTCCATGTCAACAGAATAAATCTGTTTCATAAATGAGCAGGTAACCATTTTTTATTCTAACTTCCCAAAGGGAAAAAATCAATTTTAATCACAATTGTTCATTTTTTCCCATATTAATGTTTTGAAGCAAAGTACATCATCTGACCTAATAAATACCACTGTATAGCACTAAGGTTTAGGAAAAAGGGGCGAGAAAAGGTGTTATGAAGAATTACTAAATTCATCTGCTCATACATTGTGCTGTTTTGGCAGTGAAGGCTCATGTTGCCAACTGACCTACGGACCACCAGCTTTCCTAGCCTTCTGATTGCATCAGAAGAGCAGAAACCCAAGTAAGCATCACTAACTATTGCAACAATCAAGAGTTTATAACAATGTACCAGCCACCATAAAAAGCAATGTGTTTTATAAGGATGATAACACTCCAAGAAATCGAGGCAAGTAGTAAAGAAGCTTTATGGAAAGAAAGGGCCCCACTCTCCTCAGATATGAACAAAAATATATGTAAGTGGGATGAATTTCTTCAGAAATACAGGACTTTTCTGGATTCAAAAGTACATTCTCATCTGAGACACGACCAGGGCGGGGACAGGAAAATGAAGAAATCTGAAATTGGCACCTGTATTTGAAATTCCTTTGTAAATCTTTATACCGGATCTTGGAAATATCCCATTTTACTTGCATGAGAGCCCCAGCTTGTCAGAAGCCTGCCCTGAAGCAGAGCAGGAGGCAGATTCATCATCAGAGTCTTGAGCACCAGACCTTCTCTCTTTCTAAACACAAGAGGCTAAAAAACTGGCTTGATATAAAGAGCAAGAGCACTGTGACTTCAAGTTCATATCTTGTCCTCCGCATGTAGACAAGAAGAACAAAGCCATCATCGCTTGATGTGGGAAAATACTGGTGCTGCACCCCACTTTGATTGGGAAGGGAAGCCAGAACTGCAATTCAAATGTGTTTGGCAGCCATGGGTGCCCACAAACAGTATCAGTTGCAACAGAGACAATGAACATCCTCAGCTACACGACTGCCAACTGGCTAAGTGTCACATTAGGTTAAAGAGAGAACAAAAATACTCTGAATGACATAAACTTATTTCTTTCTATGGAAACCCATTGTGGAGCTCACAGAAGTCACAGAATATGTTTCTTGTAACACAGTGGAACTAGTTTGTGAAGTAAGATTTAGCCATTAAGCAGCAGTGGTCAAAATGTAATTAAATTGGATCCCTCTTAGAGTCATCACATCAACAGACAGTGCATTAAACGTGAAGTATGAATGGGGCTTTTTTTCCTAAATGAGGAAATTAGGTAAAGCCTAAAGGGGAGAGTTAGGAAACTAAAATCCATAGAAATCTATTAAAAAGTATCTTATTAGAGTCACAGGAGGCTTTTACATATATATATGTGTGTGTGTGTGTGTGTGTTTTAATATACATATACATATACATATACATATACATATACATATACATATACATATACAGTAAAAAGTCAGGAACAAAATAGTATGGCTAAATAATAAAGCACCCCAAAAAAACCAAACCAAACCAAAAAACTTAACAACAAAAAACACAAAGAAACAATGAAAAAAAAACAACCAAACAAAAAAAAACCAAAAACTAATGAGAAGAAAAGCAATAAACAAAACCAATCATCACCATATTAAGTGTGAAAACAGATTACAAGGGTGAACAGAGTCCCCAAAACAGTCAATTATATAAGTAAGGTTCTGGAAGTACAGCTTCCAGCAAGACTGCTGTTTCCATTAAGCCATGTGGGTATCAACAGTTGGGTTAAACAAAGCAATTGGCCAGGAAGCTAAAATTTTTCTTGGAATCACTATCCATCACAATTAATAATACCTGGAATGGACAACTCTCCATCACATTGCTGTTGTCAGAGACAGGATGATTAAAGAGGGTGAAATTTGACAAATTCTACTGTCTACTCCATTCAGCACAAAGAGCCTTCCTCAGTTTCAAACCCGTTTGGAAATTTGACCCCACTTATAGCCCATCTGTCATCATATGATTCTCACAGCAGAAAGAGAGACTATTTGAAGGTCAAGCAGAAGAAAAAGCTCCTATTTTGAATGTTCCAATACCATGTGCTCCACAGACTGCATGAAATTTGGATTAGTATTTTTATCATTTCTAAGAATTTAAGAGCAGCTGGGCTGGTTCAGAACCAGGCTGAGTTCTCACCTGTTTTTGACTGTGTCCTCAGTGTCCAATCTCTAAAGAAGCCAGAAATGGGTATGAATATATGATATCACCTCCTTTCAAAGTCCTTGCCTCACCTTGGCTATTTCTAGTTGATGGAATATTCTGTTCTTGATGCTGTTTGCCTATTTTGTTACTCTCAACAGATCTCTCTTCCAATTACTTGCTCAGTATAACCTTGAATCATCATAAACCTTTTGTGCCCAAGAACTTGTCAGGTTTTCACAACACATGTTCCCTAAACAGTAAGCTTAAGCTCTTAAGCTTAGCAGTTTCCAGCCCCAAAGGTGGGCTGTGAAACACTTCATGAGTTCTGAAAGAAGCAACGATCAAGAGAGTAGAGCTAACACAGATGCATTATTACATTTCCAGCCTCGAGGATAAAGTTGCGCTCAATCCACATAATTAGAGGTACACAATTTTTAGTCTTTAACCAGAAAGAGTACTGGTTATTATCTATAACAGAAGTCAGGAGTCACAAAACATACAGAGTGTAACAGAATTCCTTATCCCACCAGGAGTGCCCTGAGAACCCATCTATAACAGTCTGAGTGAAGAAAAAAAGAGTGAGCAAAGGAACATTAAACAGACTCTCTAAGAAGCTTCTTCATATTAATTTACTTAGAAAACCTGGACATGCAGTCTTGAAAGTCAAATACTCTGGAGGGGTGGGGAAGGTCTCCAAGGGAATTCTGTCTACCTAAGACTATGTTCTGGTCTCAAAGGCAACTTACTTCATTGAGGATACCTTGGAGACCAGCCCTGGTAGCTACTATGCATCTCTAAGAGTATTCAGTGTGACCCAGTCATTTATAGGTGCATTCCTGCCATGCTCTGAAAGACTAACTAAATTATTGGAAATAGGAACAAGGAGGAAAAAATAACCAGTGCATGAAGAAAGCATGTCCAAATGATCAATACTATGAGAGGCACAGTTATTCATATTTACTAATAACTGAAAGCTGACATGCTATAGGTAATAAGAATGTGAAATCTGCTGACTACAGAGAACTATTTAGGGTAGTCAAGATTACAAAGGATTGTGAGGAACTCCAGAAGGACCTTTAAAAAACTAGGTAATTGGACAACCTGACAGCAGATGAAATTCACAGTGAAAAAAGTGCAGAGTAGGGTACACTAGAAGGAACAAATTTAAAGCCACTTGTACATACTGATGGATTCTGAATTAGTTATAACCTCTCAGGAAAAAAGATGCAAGATTCATCACGGGCACTTCAATGAAGACATTTGCTCAATACACATGAGGGGTCAAAAAAAGTGAACAGGATGCCATGATGTATTGAGAAGGGAATACCGAATATGAAAAATATTAATATACTGCCATTTATATTGCCATCACTGCAAATTAATGACATATACTCCCCTTGAATACATTACCTCTGTCAAGAAGGACATTAAAAAATAGTCCAAAGGACATCAAGGATAAAAACCCTCCTGTATCACAGGAAAAGAGGGTTTCTAAAACAGCTGAAAAACAAAGTTTCCTTGCAGACCGATTTTTCCACTGTTATTCGTATCAGCCTGGATCCTCTGAAAAAGTGCAGAATACCTAACAACAGAAACAAGATACCAGGCCAGGAAGACCTTGACCTCTGTTCACAAAACAGTGCACATGCTTTTAATTAGAATCTTTAAAAATAATTACCTGTTTTTCAGAGAACAGAGCAACGGAGGCAGGTGACTTAGTGACCATGCACACAAGTAAGGTTGAGGTACTCCATGCCTTCTTTGATCCAATCTTACCAAAAAGGTCCCCCAGGTCTCAGCACTGAGAGGCAGAGTTAGAGAAGGGGATGCCCAGCAGTGGAAGATGACTGACTCAGGTATCTCAGGAGAACTCAACCCATAGGTGTCCGTGGGACCTGGCAGGCTGCATTCAAGGCTGCTCACTTGCAGGGGACACCTTTGAAAGGAGAAAGACAGGCCCCCAAGAATTGGCAGAAATAGGAACTTCAGACAGAAGTAGGAACCTCCTGAAATTCAACAAGAACAAAAGCCCTGTCTTGCACTTGGGAAGGAATATACAATACAGGCTGGGCTTTGCTGGGAAGCAGGCCAGTGGAAAGTCTTGGTGTGTATGGAGCTGAACATGAGCCAGCAGCGTGCATTGGCAACAAAGGCCAGCGGCTTTCCTCGGCTGTGTGAGCAGGACTATGGCCAGCAGAGAGAAGGGATGACTGCCCTGAGCAGTACCCATCAGACCACACCCAGAATACCACAAACCCCACCCACAAATAGAAGAGACATCAATGAACCAAGGCAAATTTCAGCAGAGGGTTTCAAGACTGGCTGGGGTCTGGAACACCAGACCTGTAGGGAGAGGCTGAAGGAACAAGGCATGTTTTGCCTGGAAAACAGATACCAACAGTCCCCTAGCACCTGTGAGGAAGGTCACTGAAGAGATGAAGTTGGGGTCTTCACAGCAGAGCATGATGGCACAGAAGACAAAGGGCCTAAGGTAAAATAAGAGAGGTTCAGACAGGGTATAGAGTAAAACCTTTTCCTGTAAGGACAGTCCACCAGTGGAAAGAGCTGGCCTTAAAGGTTGTTTAATTTGTTCAGAGACTTTTGAGATTCAACTGGGCCAGTACCTAAGCAACCTGGTCTGACCTGGCTACACAGTATGAGGCTGGACAAGAGGTCTCCTGAAGACTCTTTCAGACCAAATTATCCTATGATTCCCTAAGTATCACCACCTCTGGAGGAGTTCGGAAAGCATGTAGATGTGGCATTTGGCAACTTGGTTTAGTGGTGAATATGGCAGTGCTGGGTTAATGGTTGAACTCAATGATCTTGGAGGTCTTTTCCAACCTCAAGTATTTAAGGATTCTAAGTAGTTCTTTTTTCTGTTACAATTACAACATGGTGAAGGAGCTCATTTATAGTACCCAAGTACCTGGAAACCCAAGAAAATTACATTTCTACATAGCACCAAACCTTATGAATTTCAAACTACAGCAGGAAGCAGATCTCTGGACAGGCTATTTCTCCTCAAGTTTCCATCTGTTCTCTTCCATCTACTTCAGTTTTATATGGCCCCCATTAACCACAGCATCTCAACATCATCTTTTTTCACTGCATTTCAGAACCATGATTATCTTTACTATGAAGAAATTCGTAAATTCACTTCCATGTGTTATTGCTTCCCATTCCTCACTTTTCTTGCTGTACATCATTAAGTTTTCCATTGTCAAAAGCTTGTACCTTGGATATGTTCACAACAAAGTCTCATTCATAAATTGGAAATTTTGATAAATAGTCAAATAACACTCTAAATTACAAGACACAGAATAGAAAAACCATGGAATCCAGAAAACTCAAAATTTCATTCACACATTTTCCTTATTTTATTTTACTCTGATGCACTACTTTGTATTAGTGATAGCTTAAAGATGAAATGTCATCCTTAATTTTTGATTTCTCACGTTAATGGTTTTCAGGTTTCATCATACATATCATGACATTGAAAAAGAATGGTTTTTTAACACATTCTCTTTTTTTAAAAAACTTAGTATGAAATAAAATACTGTTCCACAGAGTACCTCACCAGGAAACATTTTGCCCCTATTTTACCTTCATTCCTATAATTCATCTACATTCAAAATTCTGAACTTCCTACCTGTGTTAAACACAATTAAAAATTATGATACAGTATAAAAATGTGGATTTGCTTTGACCTGCAGAAGCAGTGACCCAGCAACAATGAAGCTGTGCAAGTGCCGTTTCCTAGAAAACAACACTCTATTGGCACAAAACTGGCTTTGTTCACCCACTTTCTTCTCTGCCTTTCCTCCCCTATCAGAGCAATTCATAAATTAATGGAAACATTTGGCTTACACACCTATGCATGACTAGTTTGAGATGGGGTCCCAAATCCCCGTAGGCACTAGCCTTATTTTCAAAAATATTCAGAACTTTTCAGTTTTTATTCTTGAACATTTCTGTTGCCTGTGCCTGTCTCAAGGGTACTTGAGGATCTGCTTGAATACAAGGGATGTCCTGCACAACCTGTCCTGTCCTCACCCCCATTCCTGTTGCACCACTTCCTAAGAAAATGTCCTCCATTTTGAAAGGCTGGAATAATTACTTACCCTTTCTCTTTTTTTTATTCATTTTGTTCACTTTCTTCTCTATGTTTCATTGCTCACTTTTTCTTCAATTTGACTTTTTAATTTACAATTCTCATTTTAAATACTTTTCCAACTTTCCTTTCCTAAAAACATAGGCAGTAAGTAATGTAATCAACAGTGACACACAAAGAAATATCACTCTTTTTCGAGAATTAATGTGCCAGGTATCCTGGCAGGTAAAATTCCACTACATTGCAATTAGTTTACTTAATGAAGGTTTTCTCAACTGGCATAAGATCTAAAAACTTTATATTTGCTTTCAGGGTTGGGCTTTTTAAAAAGAAATTAGATATTAAAAAATATTGCAAGGGCCAGAGAGATCACTCTGCAGATCAATCTAGTTTGGGAACCAAAATTTGACAGCAATTATATAAAATTTCTAAATGTAAGAGGACATATATGGGGGAGGGACATTTTCAGCTGACAATAAGTAAAATGGTAACACTACTGCCAAGATGAGAGCAAGAAAGACCAAAAGCAGTACAAAGATTTGAGGAGCAAGACTTTTGAATCTGACAGCATTAAAAGTCACTTGAATTTTACTTGGTTTGTCAATCTACTACTCCTTTTGAATCTGTTCCCCAGTAGACAACACCACTCTGCAATGATGAGCACAGTGATTCCTCAAGGATTTGACTGTTCTGATATGTATAACCCCAGGCTAATTTTCTATATGGGTGATACTATTCTTTTCCCAATGGAAATCTACAGCTAATTTAAAACAAGGAATAATTTATGTTAAGATTACTGAACCCATAGAATACCAAGCTTGAAGTTCTTAACAATCCTAGTACAAATTGAAGTGCTGCTGAATAAATCAATTAAATGCACAAGCACACAAATATGCTAGATAAACACATACATACACCTTTATGCATACTAATTGTGAGAATAACACACCAAAACTGATTTGAAATTATTAAATCTAGAGTTCATGAAATATCAAATTCAGATCTATTTATATCTTTATTCAAGAATAGATAGTTTCCACAAATTTTTAAGTATGACAAATTTACAATAAACAACAGAGGTAGGCAAATAACTAATCTTCATTATGGTAACAAAGAACATTAGTAAAAAGGAGTATCTTCTTCAGCCATAAATTGTTTTTAGATTAAATATGAAATATTATTTGAAAAAATCTGAGAATGAAAAAGTCAAAAAATAACCTTCAAACCTGAGGATGACACAGTCTGTTTGGCCTCAAATACTATACCTCTATTTTAAGCAATTGTCAAAAAGCCTGTAAGTGATCAAACCCAAGAAAACACTGCAGCACTGAAAAATTTTAGATACTTTATTTTGAAATCTTCTAAGCTAAACATGTCCCTAACTCTTCTGGAACTCTAGATGGATAATAAAACCTAGTGTATGTCTTAGCCTTTCTGTGTCACCTAGTCAACCTCTTGATTAGAAAAAAAGTTGCATCAAAAACATGTCAGCAAAGGTTAATCAACAATCCAGTGGGATTTACTCATATAAAAAGATAGTGACTTTTCTCCAGTTACATCTGTGAAAAACAGAAATTCAAAACACAATTACCTGTCCATTGGGCTTAGTTAAGATTTTTTGTTTTGACACTAAAACTAAAGGACACAGAGCTGATAATAGCATTTACAGGGGGTTTTCTACTGCTGACTTGTTAATGCTTGCCTAGGTTTGTACAGTTCTCTATCTTCAGACCTGGACTCATTTCAGTTCTACTTACACAAGCAGACAGAGAAAAAGAAGAAACAGGATCCATTTAAGCACCCACACACTGCATTTGGTCAAGTCCTGCAACTATAACATATATGAGTGGTTTTGCATAGTACTAACACCACAAAAGTAATGTAAATTCCTCCAGTTAAAGTGGGGGAGAAAATTAATTAAAAAACACTTCAAGATACTGAAACCTGGTTGATATCAGAGTTATGACAAGTAGACCTGAAATAGTCAAATCTCCCATCTTAAGGAAGCTGATGATTAATTTGGGAAGATGAACACTCACGTCTCTTCCAAGTGATTTTTGCCATACTCATCAGTTATTTTTATTAAACCTTGAAGATAAATATTCTGTGCATTTCTATCAACTACTATGATTCTGAAAGTTTTACTCTTTTTGATACATTAATTGGCTATCATGAAAAATGGAGCAGAAAATATTATTCATAGAAGTGTTACTCCGCTGTGCATTGCAACTTCAAAGCACTTCACAGGCTTTCCTCACCCTCCACAGCATTCCTGTCAAACAGATAAATACTGCTTGGCCCATTCTCAGGCAGAAGAGGAGGAACAAAAGAAATAAAGACCTGAACTGCCAAAGGGTTTCATTAAATGAGATGTTGCAGTGACCAGTTAACATAGTACCTTCCAGACAGAGGTTTTAGATGGCTACACAAATCTGTCTAGCATTTTTTCAACATCTAAGGTTGTCTCTGCATGTTAGCAAACCGTTATTGGCATCTTGGTTTAGGTCAGCTAACAGACTACCACAATATTAAAACTTTTAAGGCCATCTCGTCCCTAATCCTGAGTAGTGGTCATTATGTCATTTGTTCTGTAGAGCAAAAGATACAAATGACCTCAGACATTCTAGTTAATTATTTATGCACAAGGAGTAGTATCATGATTGGAAATTATGCAGAACAGATTAAATGGACCACATTTTATTATGGAAGAAAATTACAAGCAAGATTTCCAAAACATGGTTATCTAAAAATAGTCTTCCAATTCCTTACTGAGACACTGGACTTTCCAATCTGCCAAGTATGCAGAGATTTTCCAAATTAAACACCAAATAAGAAATTCAGAACTTTTTTCCACCAGTCTTTTCTATGAAAAGCTGCCCTAAGTAATGCTGGTGAGGTAAGAAAAACTGGGTAATAAAAGCAAAAGATCTCGAAAAATATGCACTGGCATGAACAATTAATCTGCCCTAAAAAACTTGACTGTAAAGACATTGCTTATATAATTTAGGATGTTGAAAAACATGAATTTGTGTTGGGCCATGTGCTGTACAACATAGTTTAATTTCTTCTGTCACAAAGAGTATCATTTACTTGAATTACAGTTGATGGCAGAAGATGCCAGTTCCCATTAACTACACAAAGAATTCAACAGCAGATATTACTTGATGCTCATGTATTTCTGTAGGAAAGCTCTTAGCCACCTGGTGCTAGGAGTCAGAATTTGTCAACCGAAGGTGTTCATGCAAAAACGTATTAGTGACTAATCACCTGAGACCAGCTAGGGTTAATTTAGCAGAACAACTTCTAATCTCCACTTCTTTCTTCTCTCAGTGGTAAATGGACCAGTAGAGACAGCAGAATAAAAACATGCTCCTGCTTCCTGAAAAAAAAAATCCTTTTTTACTGTGTCCATCTATCACAACCTTTTACCTTCCAAGACCATTATGAATGCCACATCAGTCAAGGAACCATCCTTTGAATGCAAGACAGCATTTCAACCAAATGCAGCAAATTTTGGAGAGGCAAACGGTCAAGCAGTGGAATGGAAGATTTAGTGAGGAGGTAAAGCACAAGGATGAGAATCCACAGAGCAGCAGTCATGTTTTAATAGCCATTATGGGGTAACAGGCCTTTTGTAAGAATGGCTTGCAGGATGAGCAAAGAGCAAGGCAGGAGCATGAAAGAAAAAATGGCTTGATGGAGAAAATAAATGCCACTGAGTAGCGCTCAAAGAAATTAATCTTTACAGGGAATGTCTGGATCATTGTACCATCATGTTCTGAGCTGCAACTTAGCTCCTCCTGGAAAAGCAGATGAGCTGCTTCTGAGAAGCAGCAAGAAAAAAATCTATAGAATGGACTAGAAAAGGGGGGCAAATTCTAGGACAAAAGATGAGGAGTTAACTTTCCACCCACAAAGACTGATGGAGATACATACTACTGATTTAAAAGGTGTAAGACAGGCTAGATGGAAGAATCCCATAGGAATATCCACTGCATCTGCTCTAGTGCTGATCAGAAGCTCTTGGGGGCATGGCTTAGTGGGGAACAGGGCAATGCTAAGTTAATGGTTGGACTCGATGATCTTAGAGGTCTTTCCCAGCCTGAATGACTCTGTGATTCAAAGTCCTGAGCCTGAAGCTGAAGAAGAGAATGGCAGTAGCCTAAGAGTATGTGAACCTTCAAAAGAGATTTGCCTTAAACACTGGCGGGGAAACTGTTCTAGATACAAGGTTTTTAAACCCACACAGATTACAGAAGTATCCAGAGAAATCTCCCTGTTCTACAAGGGCTGTAGGTAGCTTTCCCATCTTGAATCCAGTGTCATGAGTTGTGATTCTTTGCTTTCTAATAATTGGTTTTCAGAGAAGAGATAGAATACAAACCTATGTATTCTGAAATGTACTTAAGCACAGGTAAGAAAATACCTCAATCTGGGACAGCTAGGTACCTGAAGAAAAAAAATCTGGGGGTAGCCACAAGGGTTTTGGTGCCATTAGAGGAATATCACCACTAACTTGTAACAGTATTTACTTGAGCATTTCATTGGATCTTGTTTTTAATGGATTTTGCTACCCAATAGTTTAAAAAATGCAAATCCATATTAATGAATTGTCTTCTTAATGCTTCTTCCCTTCAGTCACTGAAAAACAAAGCATATTATTAAAATGAACCACATAAGTAAAAATGAAAAGGGACTAAAGGGTCCTGCTGAAAGTCAAAGCTGGGCTAAGCGCCCTACTTGGCAGAAATTCATCTTGCTTACCAATTCTTTCATTTATAATTAAAGCAGCTTCCTTACTACACCTTTTCTAAGCATGGCTGTAGCTCAACCATCCAAGAATTACCTGGCCTTTAAAAATCACTTCTTTCATCAGTTGGCCTGTTTTTATTGGGTTTTTTTTTTTGTTTTAAGAAATTCCCTCACTATGTAGAAGAAATTCTTTTAATCCAAAGAATCCTTTGTAAGGGACAAACTAATTGAAAGGAGAAGAGAAGGAGAGGCAATGTAACAGCTTCTGTTTGTATTCTAAATGTGAAATACAGTTTCTAATATTCTTTCTAACTAATTAAAGTATATATGTCTGTATAATACCATACAGACATATCTAATGTCTTCCTCATGAGTCCACCAACAAAACTTTCTGCACCACCACCTTCCTAAGCAACAATGCAAGAATGCCTTTCTTCCTAAGGGACAGACATTTTATTGCAAGAAGATTAATCTCGGAAAAGCTGCCATTTTGTATTTCATTAAAATGGGAAGAGAAGCAATAGTACTTAAACTGCACACGTCCCCCCACAGGAACCACAGGGACATTCATTCTTTTGGAAAAACAAGAGGTTCAGTTGTTATGTTGGAGTTTTTTTAACAAAACAGCTGGGGATTTTAGCCAAACAACTCTGCATCTAAATCCAAGGCTCTGAATATACACCCCNGAAGGAGCATGTCACGATGGCAGAGTTTCTCCGGGCAGTGCCATGTGTGTGACAAAGAAACATGGGGAGTTTCAACCCTGTTTCGTGGGGAGGACTGTGGTACAAGAGAGACTCCTCTCTCCCCTGATGGACTGAGAATTGATTACTTGAGGGTTGGTAACTTGATCAGGACTCCAAGATTGTTTGTCTCACTGTGCTTTGGTGAATTTGGGTGGGAGGAGGAGGAATGGTTTAAAAGGTGTTCACTCTGTTTTCCTGTGTGTTTTTTTCTTGATGTTAGTTTGTAGTTTAATAAAGCTTGTTATTTTTCTCTTTTTTTTTTTTTTCTAAGTTTAAGCCTGCTTTGCTCTGTTCCTGGTCACATCTCACAGCAGTTAGTTAAAGAAAATACATTTTCATGGTGGCACTGGCATTGGGCCAGCACCAAACTGTGACAATACCATAGAAATGGAGATACCAAATGCAATTTAATTTTGTGCAGAGCATTGTTACAAGGCAGATGTAACATTTACACCCCACTGCAACCCCCAGTGCAGTAAAGCAATGTATAACCCAATGCTATGAATAGTAAACAGTCACTGTAATGCATGGTTCCGGTGTTATGTGCCGATACTTCTTTGCTTTTGGCACCTGCTTTGGTTCTTAAAAGTCCCCTTAGAGTATCACTGTACCTTTTCCAACCTTGTCCACCTCTTCCAAGGGTACTGATGCTCCTATGCCAAACAAACCCCTACTATTTCCACCCTGCATACTGTCTTGCCCTTCTTTTCAGATCAATACATTACTATTACGACTCATACTTTGCACTACCATGATACTTGCCTTAGTAACAGTACTATGAAACTCCAAAAAGTATTTTTTCTTCACTGTCACATGAAGAATAGCAGAGACAGCATTCAGGTTATACACAGGCTCTGTTCAGGCTCTCTGTAAAAGAGGCATCTTCCCCACAGAAGACACATTTCCTTTAGGAGAATATTATCGAAAAGGTTCTAGTTTTTAAAATTAGTTCTGTAATAAGCATGAGAACACAAGGATGAACATTTCATTTCGTTTACAAGTCAGTCTACAAGTCTCCACCCCAGAATGAGCTCAGGTCCCTCAATTTCACTGCAGGGGCAGGGCCCAAATCTTCTGCTCCCTTCCTTGGGAAACTGCTTCTGGAAGTTTGCTAGAGATAGGCTTAATATGTCACCATACCTTTCCAGCGATAACTACTTGTATCTGACATCCACAGTGAAGAACTATCTAATTTACAGATGTTTTTCTAGTGTATATTTTCTCTATTTTTCTCAGTGGCACGAAATCATGTGATATCCTTGCCAGGCTATGAATATGCAACACAATTTTACTTTTTTAAATTTTGTATTCCCATGGCAGGTCAATTCTGAATCACTTACATTGTCTACTGGAAGTGTAAATACAACTTAGGGCTAACAAGACAGAATGAGTCAAGATTGCTGTCCCAAAGCAGACAGCCAGTGCCAATCTAAGGCCCAAACCTGCATGTTTGACATCTGCATGTGCAAGGCATAGGACCATCCATCATCCAAAAGCATACATGTAATTTTTGACATGACTGGAGCTAGCACCATTACATGAAAAAGCTGGTGCCAGAATTCCCCAGAGAAATGCTGAAGATGGTGACTGCAAAGGTGTATAATTGACAGATACTGTGGAGAAGTAGAGACAAGTGGTGCTGCATGACAAAATCAAGGAATTGTCTTTACCCAGCCTTGCCAAGATGCCTCAGCTCTGAGCTAAAAAGGATGAGCACATTCAGTCTTGGCTCTCTTCTGACAAGCTTGACAATTAGTGTCCACTGATTAGGATGCATATAATGACATTTTTTTACACTGATATCAAACTGACTATATTCCTGTTACTTACTTTTAAAGGACATTTTAAAATATCATAGCTCTTTCATCTGTTTGAAAACAAATGAAGGAACGATGGTGTTTATAATAGAAGTGCAGTATCTAACCTTTCAATCTAGAAGTTCTTCCCATGGCAAGTCAGGAATGTGAAATTAATGGGCAAAGGAATAGGTTTAGAGCAAATTTACATATTCATCCTGCAGCCTGTTCACAGTAGCACCATAAGCAGGTTTGAGCAGCTCTGAAATATGCCTCCTTACACCCATTTACCCCAGCCTCTCCTGCCATATATGATTCTTTCACCTCAATTTAAACAAAATGAACACGGATCATACTGGCACCAGATCCATGGCTTGCTTTCCAAAAGGTACTACAAGATAGGCAAAAAAGAGCCAAGCCAGTCCATTTGGGCATGTAAACCCGTAACATAAACACAAACACTCGAGTTCCACTCCCTAAAGGTTAATTTAATCATAAGCCTAAGTAGTTTTCTAAATTGAGGCCTATGATGTTTCTTAAAAAACTGAGACATCCTAGGATCCTAAAACAAATGAGTATCTTTCACTTCAGTTGATTTCATGCTGCTAAAAATTCCCTTCAACCACCAATGAACTAATGCATTAGGATGTGTGCTGCCATACCAACAAAAATGCACCACCATTTCCTTTTTAATGGCATATCAAATATTTTGCTTTGTGTAGACATCAAGATTTACAAGGGGTTTTTTTTAGTTACATTAATAGTAATAGTGCTAAAATCTTAAGAACTAAGTAGCATTATATTTAATTATCCTTCCATAATTACACTGATTAAATACAGCGTAAGGGACCATAAAGATAGATAAAACATTATGGCTAAAAAACTTCTCAAAAATGACCATAAAATTATTATTAAGCCTGAGGTGAGAAAATTAATATCACAAGCATGATTTTATAGGGCTTTTTTATATCACTTCCCCTTCTTAGAGTATCTCATCTGCAGTGGCAGCAGAATTTCCTCCCAGCAGTAATGGAAATGCGAACTAACTATAAAAAATGTTGCAACTTGAAAGGGAGGTCAGTTTAGACCTCCATACCAAGGGAGAGTATTTGGGCACTTGATGCTTCAGGCAGATGCCAAAAAAAAACGTATTAAAACATCTTTGAGCTCCAAGCACACTGGCTTACACTTGGGTAATATTTGTTTTTCTCATTTTCTTTTCATTTCTTGTCTTTTACAAATACTCTGTATGTGCAACAATCAGCACAATGTAACAGTCACATCTATTTTCCGAGTAATGATCTAAAAAGAAAGATCCAAGGTTTTTTATACTGGATGACCAATACTATTATAAGGTTTAAAGAATCCCAAGAAAAATTCTGACCAAGAACTAATATTAAGGCAAAGAACTAATACTGGAAATCTACAAGGATTTCAAAAACAGAAAATATCAGATTATAATGTTTGGATTGAGCACAAGAAAAAGAAAACAGATTTTTCTGACCTACGTATGGGATAAATCATTTCAAGTAATAATTTTCCTGATTCTTTGAATTATATGTTTAATTAATTTTATTACACATAATTACCAAAATGTATCATAATTATCTGACACATTTCAAGAAATATGGTCTCATTTTACTTAATTATATGATTAATTAACTATGGTAAGTAATTGCTAAACTTCAACAAAATTACATTTCTCCTTTTCTTTCAAAATTCAGAAATCATCCACAAGTGCTCCTGCCTGTGACTGCTTCCCACCAACAGTTTCATGGTCATCAAACATACATTTGCTCTGCAGGAATGAAGTGTGCAACCTCCTACTTCTATGCTCTTTTACTGTGTTATATTCACTGACTCGCTCTCAGTTCTTAAAAATAGCTACAAATGTTTTTCCATAATGGTTGGCTTTGATACAGACACGCCTGGTTGTCTTAAGAACCATCACACTCCCTGGAAAGTCTGTTATCACATTTCCCAGCCCACTGCCTTGGTTCTGATGCCTGTAGTGCATCGAGAACACGGCCCTGAAGATGCAGGACTGGTGCAGCCCTTGACCTGCATCCGGGGTGAAAAGCAGGAACAGCCATAGTGTATCACTATCCCTTGCATCTGGGTTGGCAGAAAGCATCCATATGAGGCCATAGAGCAGGAATGAATTGAAGACAACCCATAATCTCTCAAATTTATCCTAGGGGCCAAACCAGTCACCAGCTGCGTCACAAAACTGGCACATCAGCATCTCTGTTGTGCATCACCACTCCTGCGGCTGCCCTTAGCTGCCAGTCATTATCTGAGCCAGGGTGCAACATTCAGGATGTGCACATGAAGAAAGCTCACAATTGCATAACAGAGAAAAAGTACTAAACCCTATTAATCCAAAGTGAAAATGCAGATGAAAAAGGAGTAACAGCATATACTGTATCATGGGCCCTGGTAGATATAAATACACATCTGGGGAGTTGTACATCCCAACCAAAGCTAGCCAATCAAAAATACACAGAAGGAATTTCTTGTAATTCAAGAGCTAGCTAACAATATTCCAAGGATAGGTAATTTGTAACACTAAAAAGAGCCTTAACTTGTGGTATTTTAATACAAATTGATTGCTGGTATTTCTGATGTGTTAGGATAATTATTTTACAAAATCATTTCATCTCAACTGAAAATGCATTAACACATCCAGACCTCAATCAACAAAATTTATTCCTGCATTTTGACAAAAGTAGCAAGTCAGTTATTAAACAGAGCTTTCCTATTTTTTACTAGTTTTATGCCACTATTTAATACCAGGCACACAATCTCTGGATTTGAGTTGCATGCTAGACATTCCTAATCCAACTAGTGCCGCCAAGAATCGAAGCAAAGACTGTCTAATGCAGCAGGATCTTATTATAAGTCAGTCCCAAATGACACTGAAAAAAAAGAAATCAATCTTTTTTATTTTAATCCCCATTTTCCCCTAAATAACAAACTCTGATTCTTTGACAAACTGATGAGGTGCCTATTCTGCAGGCCACGCGCTGTAGGCTGGCTGGCGAGCAAAATAAGGAAATGTGTGTGAGAAGCCGAAATGCCTGGCTGGCTATGAAGCAAAAGAGAAACCAAAGGCTGTCCACATCAGTGCCTTGCCAGGTCAGTCACACAGACTGCTCTGTGTTTATCATCTCCCTGTGCAAAACTGCCTGTCAGCATTTTACTTGGATATCCAACACAATTGTTTTTATGCATTCTTAGAATTAAGGACACATTTCCCAACTTTCTTGATGGATGATTTCGCGTAAGGTTCTTAACATAACCTACAGAAAAAAATTACTTTGATGATAAAGGATAAATTATGGAAGCCAGTATAACTGTCAACCTTTTACTAGCCATGTCTAAATATCAAAACGCTGTCAAAGAGTTTTTCACATATCCTCAAACTGGATCAGCCTCTGGCATCCATGGACGCCCCTCCACTCCCATACCTAGAACTACCTACCCTCATGATCAGGTATCAGGGAATGTTTTTCTTATTCCTCCTCCTTAGAAGTATCAAATCCAGAAAAGCCATCACACACAGCCCTCTGGAGATGGCTTCATACTGCAAAAGTGATCTCTTCTTCCAAAATTCAGAGATGGCAAAAGTGATTTAGAACTACGTTTGCCTTGCCAAATGTGTGCTGTGGATCTTGAACAGCTCAAAACTCTTGGGGAGGTGGAAGGATTAACAGTTAACATCTTGGCCATTTTAGCATAATTGTCTCTCAAATGCAGAATTCTTTCTCACTGCAGCATATCTGAATTAGCAGTAAACACCACAAACGTCTCCTTACACCTCTCCCCATTCTGCCTGTAAAGTGAAAAGCAAACTAGTTACCAGGAACCTATTCTCGTTTGAATTAATTGCAAGTCTAATGGCTATGCTGCTCTTTGAGAACGTGGGAGATCTTAGGCACCGGGTGATGCTGACGTCAATATACTAAAGGGTATCAGCCCAGGCAAAAGAGGGGCCCAATAATGGAAAAGGAGAAGGCTGCATTCATGTATACATTAGGACCTCAGTTCACTCATGTATTCTCCAAACAGTTATACTGTTTCTAAATCTTATTTACGAGGTTAGACTGCAGAGTCTGCAGTCAAGTTTATCATAGCGCTGCTCCTATTTTAATGCTTATTCTTTTCTTAATAAGTAAATGATACTGCTGGATTTATTTCTGTTCTGTTTGGGAATTGTCATTTTTATTTTTTTTTCTCAGTATCTAGACACATGCTCGGTCAGGCAGCATTTTCTGATAAACATATTGTAAAATATTACACATTTGAAAATATGCATACAAAAATAAGAAGGAGTAGTGAAGGCATGATTATACCTGAATTCACATCAATATTCACACACAGTATAGTGATCTTCAGGGGAGCACAAGGTACAAACACATCCACCAATTTATCTTGTAGCTGGAGTTTCCACATCATCTTTCCCCAAAGGGGGAAGGCTTCTCCTGGATTCTTGGGCTTATTTTCCTGAGAGCCATTGCCAACAAAGACAAGAGATGCTGGTAGACTGACCCCCTGCCATAGGCACCCATCCAGCTGACGAAGAACACTTGGACGGGCAGCTCAGTGTGTGCCCCATCCCAATCAACCCCATCCAGCATTCCTGGCATGCCAATGTGAGGGAAAGACACTTGCCTTTAGTAGTAACTTGGCTTCTTTCAGTTTGGGTCATTCACCAGATTTCTGGATGTCTGGTAGCTTGGGAAATCCTTGATAAAGGGCTACTGTCCCTGCATAGAGCAACCCTACATCACAACAAATCAGCCCTTTCTCAGACAGGACAGCTAATCAGCCTGACCATTTTCTCTAAGCCCAGCATATCAGCCTGCACAGGCATCTGCAAATCAGACACAACAGGACAACTGCTAAAGGATGCATCTGACAATTGCATCAGCCTTGTCAACAGTGGAAGGGCCCACCTAAATCTCACCTTGGAATAACCATTTGCAGTTGGGGCAGACAAAATGTGAAAAACACATGCCATCCCATAAGGTTTCAACCTCTCCATTCTGGTACTAAGCCTCCTTAAGAAGTTATTAGACCTGATTGACAGTAGCAAACCAAGCTCAAATCAAGATTTCTCTCCAAATTTAATGGACTTTCCGGACCTCTACTCTTGCCTTCTCCCATCTCTACAACTAGAGAACTTGTTCATATTTTTATGTTCATTAAGGCAAGGGTTTGTGCCTAAATTTCTTACAGAGGGTCATTCACTTGACATGAATATTTCAAAACATATTGAGATAAATGTATGTTTCATTACAGTTAGATCACAATGGAACTTCTATAGAAGTATTTCTGACACAAAATGAACCTTTGTGATTAATGTTAACAAGACATTTCATATAATAACAAGGTGCCATAATGGATTCAATGTTATTTTAAAGTGTTACTAAACCATAAATTGCTCTAAAAACACAGTGAGGTCTTGCAGCAGAATTTAGATTTAAATACACACTTTTTATAACACTTAACATATTGCACTATATGAATCACAGTAAATAAGCCCAATGGGAATGTTTACTGAGACACAAAGCAAGAAGATCTGCATAAGGAACTAGTTTATCATAAACAATACAAATATTTACTCTATTATTTAATGTGTGCCCAGCATGCCTATCCTTAATGCAGCATTAGCTGACATCAGGCATATGCCATATGCGCAAATAATTAATTCAAATTATGTTTTCTTCCAGTGTGTTGTCTCAGAAACGAGCTGAATTAATGCAAAGATATATTCAACAGCAAATACTGAGATGATCTCTCTATGTAACAATGCAGCCACGTCTCTCTCCATGAGCACACAGTTTTTAATACTTCACCCTCATTGTTATTCTGAGCCAAGGGCTGATGGTATGTGAAATACTCCAGAAGTGTTCCTCATATAATCACTGGATGACTAACACAGTGATTTTTAAAAAGTGACTTGGTTAAACACTTTTTAATAAGACAAGTCTTTACAGAGCAAAGTCTTCAGAACACATCCACCTCCTTTAAATCAAAAAACCCTCAAGAATAAACATCCAGTAGATTGTCTACAGCAGTTTTCCACAGTGCAGGGACAGATCAACTGTCCATATACACTCAGGTGGTGTCCAACAGAGAGACTAGCAGGTTATTTCTAACACAGACAACATAACCTGTGAAGGTATTCCTGAGAGGGACCACATGGCACCTTTCTGCCATGAATTACTGCACTACAATATCCTGCTCTCATGCCATTTCAGATGCAATTTGCTTATGAAAAATTACACTTAGGCCCAAAGTGCTACATGAAGGAAGTTGTAAGCACTTAACTAGTCTTGAAAGGCACGTTTCTACGTCATTCCTGTACAATTTTGTTCACATCTTCTCTGAGAGCTGCATGTTACCTCTCTGCTTTTCTGTGTGGTGCTAGTGCCAGCCCTCTACACCTACTAACTCTCCTTTTCTCATCAGCGTTTCAGCTGATCACAGAAAAGAACTGACTGCTGAAAAAGGAATTTCTCCATCCCAAAATTAGCTTGGATAAATGCCATATACAGCTGTTGGAAAACAGCTTGGCTTTATCACATTGGCAATCCAAGTAATACTGCAATTCACTCCATTCAGAAAGATTCAAGGAAAGGAAACAGTGAAATAAGGTAAAGAGTCAGCCTTGTTAAGTATTTGCAATGTCTCTAATGGAACGGACCCCATCTGATGTTTTGTGTGTCCCTCAAATTAAGTTATTAATCATACTTCCTGAAGTATACAGTCCTGCTCATCTTGAAGCTGTTCATATTTCCCACACAAATGGAATCCCCAATTCAGGCTACATTATTCATCCATTTAAATACACAAATTTTTAACAACACATTAGTGAATCCAACAACTTTTCAGTTTCATGCAGAAACTGGGGAGAGGTTCACTCTGGCTCGGTCACATATCTAGATCTGATTTGGGACATGAAAGATCTGGAGACAGAATCTGACAGACAGGCACTATCTATTTAGGTATCTCAGAATCCTTTCTCTCAACTCCTGTGAGGTGCCCAGAAGGGTTTGTAGGTGCCTTACTCACACCTTTACAAATTTGGCCTTTAGTATTTGTCTGTTTCCAGAGACATGCTAGGCTTCTTGGCATCAACTCACAGCTAATCCCTTTGGTGGGGCTCCCTGTGGCTGCCCAGGTACAGCCTGGACAAAGGAGGCAAGGATTAGCAAAACACCTTTTGCTACAAGAGGAGAACAGACTGATGGCAGGACAGGCACCAACTGGATGGTGCAGGAAAGACCACATTGTACCCTTATTTTGGCATTACAATATGACATACAAAGGAAAAAAATCAAGAGTTGGTTGCATATAGTTCAGCCAGACAAGACCTAAAGCAGGCACTATTAATGGTGTTAAGATGTCTACAAACATCTGAGTAGTTTAAATAGCAATATTTGAAACATGTGACCATGCCTGAAACTAAATAGATACAGAAACAAAAAGTAGAAATTACTTTATTTTTAAAACTGCTTTACTTAAATTTTAACCTCCTGATCACAGCATGAAAAACTAAATCAAAAGGAAAAGCTTGCATTTTATGACACTGCATATTAAGCAACCAACACAATATCATGCTTAAATGAAAAGTGTATTAGAAACAAACACAGCAGTGCACCAAGACCTACGACACTGTTTTATGCACACAGTTCTAAAAAATAAATATTAACATAAAAATTTGAAGGTGTACCTAGTTCCCAGTTTTACCACACTTAGCCCCAAGGAGACACACTTATCCATTTATTGTTTGAAAAAGCTGCCAAGACTAATACAGAAAATTTATTTTAGACTCGGCTTTATTTTACTCTCAAGATAGTAAAGTAAAAACGACCTTTTACATGAAACCAAAGGCACTGGAAGTACTTTCACACACACTTGGGTTCTTGGAGCTACAAGCTGTTTCTTGGTTTTCTTTATTAGTTTATGTTTTGAACCATTATAATGTATGTTTTACCAATGAAACATGGAATACAAAATAAGAATCCAGAAGCACAAGAACCACTTTACAAAGGCTGTCAGAGAATGAAACTGATTTTTCAGGTCAGACATGATCTATCCAGCTCCATGATTATAGCAGGACAAGGACTGTGTTTAAGACCAATAGATACAACTGAGGTTTCCAAAGGAAGCCTTTCTCAAAAACAGTTCATGCTTAAGGTGATCAAAGGGTAGTTGTATCTGGTACATATGTAAGCAGTTCTAACATAAATGATATAAGTATGTTAAAGCAAGCAAAATATTCAATTGTTTTACTGAAATATAGGAATTTTATGGTATGAAAAGCAACAATAACAATTTTCTTTCACAAACGATCAAGCAAAAAGAAGAAATGAATATGACAGTTTTCCTTATCCAGAGTACAAGGGGTTATCATAGACAACATCAAAAAAGTCATGCTGAAACTATGAAAAATACCTTGTCAGTGTCCTTTTAAAGTCATAACTTACTATGGAAAATCAGCACTCACAAGCATAAATTTGTTTCTGTATAATTCACTGCCCAGTGACATTTGATTCCTTCCTAACAAACCTGTATTTAAGAGGAAAGTCATAAAACTGAAAAAATGGCAATGACTGAGTAATTCATGGCTTGGTGCTTTATTAGCAATTAATAAATTCACCTAGCAATATCCAGAACATAGTCATCTGCCACTTTTTATTTATTTCATTTCATTTTCCATATCTTGCATATATTGTGGGGCAGTCATACATACTTGCCTTTACCTTGCTTTCAGAACACTAGTAATTCCTCATTGTACTTCAGCATTTCAGGCATCATCTTTACTGCATCATTAAATGCACACGAAATAAATACATCTTGTAAAGTAGTGGCGAGTGTAGTACTCAACAAAGGCCCCTCAACTGTTTCACAAATAGCTATCAAGTTTCTGATGTTCAATGTGTTCATCTATATTTCATTATCTAGGATGGGTTTTGATTTGCTTGGGAGTATTTTGGCCTTAAAAAGTTCCAAAAATAAGTTCACGAAACCCAAAGGGGAGCTTTTGAATTATATTCATGGCAAGGAGATACACAATAAATGGATGTTGACAACAACTCTCTTTTGCCACTTATTGAGTAACCATTTAAGTCAGAAAGAGCCCTGATGGAAGGCAAAAATGTTCCAAAATAAAGAGACTCAAGAAGAGATCACTTTACCATTTGAACCTTTCCTCCCCTCACAGCAAGTCAAACACCCAAGTGATCCAAACTGAAAGCCAGAGAGAGGAGGAAAAGCAGTTTCTTGAAACAGCCAGGCAGGTACTAAGTCACTTAGAGTTTTGAAAATTGCAGAAAACACACAGTACTCTACCACTTCCTGCATTACACATTTCATACATTAATTTAACAATAAATTATAATCAGTCTTCAAGAATCAAGGCATTGATCCAGTAAGAACCATGCATCAGCAGCAGTGTCAGCCATTGTGTCATAATGGCCTTCCTTCTTCCCCAGAGGTTCTAAGGGAGAATGAAGATACTTCAGACAGTTTGTATTTCCTAGAATTTGAGGAAAAGAAGCAAGATTTTGTTCCTATTCCATTTTCTATGCTTGCTCCTGTGAGAGAAGAAGCAATAGTTCTGGACCCAAAGATGGGATGATCCCTATTTCCCCTCAACTTTCTGTGCAGTCTATGCTAATACATCTGATACTGCATTTTACTGTTTCTTTTCTACTTATGTCTTAATATTGACAGACATCATGGTGGTACACAGAACTCTAATAGCGAGTATATAGGCTCTGGAACAGCAAAAGCTCAATATTCAAGCAAAAATAAAGAACGATCAAATAAAACCAATTCTGGCATCTGGCCGCGCCCTGGTATCCACTGGAACGCCCAAATAGAAGGAGCTCTCACTTCCCCTCCTACACATCAATGTCACTCCAACAAAAACAGACTGGTTTATCTATGCTACCGAGTTCAGAATCCCTCTCTCAGGTGTTGCAATTTGCCTGCCTGTTTTAGGACATTTTAAGCAACAGTATTGACAGCAGCACAATTTCCAGTCTAGGGGGCAATTTTCTGGGGGTCAGAGATGGTGTTTGGTTGCAGTACAGTTTCACTCAGAAGGGAAAAGTCTGCCCCGTGGCACACTCCTGTAACTCACAAAGTGAAGTAATTCCAGTCATTAATTGACTTGCACACAGGCAGCAGATTTCAGTTTAACACCAATGCCCTTCCTGTAACAATCTATCAGCTTCCTCCAGTGCAGTCTCCTGGAGTGGCATCATTCAACTGCATTGCTATTGAGATGCAGTGGGAAGGTAAGAGCCCCCTCATATTTGAGGTGGTTATCCCAATTCAGATGCTTAGCATTTCTTGAGAAATCTACAAACACTTCAACACTGTGATGAAGCTTCCTTGAAAAAGAGATCAATAATTCATTGTACTGCAAAATTTAATTCAATTCCTGTTGATAACAAGATGATACAAGAGGGTAATATCTGATTTTGTCTGCCACAATTTCTAGGTTTTTTATTTAAATATTCCTACTGGTACTACCTTATTTTGCTTTTTCTCTGGCCTTTGCAGCATGATTTCTGGCAATATCTCTCCAGACAGGCACATACACCTGACAGTTTTAACAGGGCAACTGAGAGAAAGTTTCACAAATACCACTCAGTACTAACTTACATCTCTTCTTTTTGCCTTCTTTCTTTCTTATCTTCATCACTGGAACCATGGGAAGTGAAGTTTTATGCCAATATTTTTATGCATGTTGTTTTCTAAAAAGTTATCTTAAACATTATCACGGAGTACTTAAAAAAGCAGTATTATCTCAAGTATTTCTCCATTATTTTGCCTGGTAACACATAAACGGGGGAAATAATTTTAATCAAAGTGAAACAAGTCTCAATCTGGAAACTGCAAAAACGTGTCTTTTGCAGTGTCTTCAGCTAATTTAAACTCAATTCGGTAGACAATGAAATTGTGGGTGTTACAATACATAACTGGCAATGGTATCACTGGATCCAGTAATGGTACAAAACTGAATTACAACTTTCAGACTTGTACTTTTGAATTCTAACATACTGCAATTGAAGGGGCATCAACAGAAGGTTAACAGCAGTTCATCAGTAACCTCAGGAAACTGCAGGCAAATTCAGAAGTTTGGGGGTCTTTTTTGGTTTGGTTCTTTTATACTTCTTTCTTCCTCTCACCTCAGATTCCACATTTAGTTTTTCAGAGTTAAAATGTTAATTCTTACTGCTGAGAAAATTAGTTTATTACCAGTCCTTCACAATAATTTTTCATGATACTCCTCTGCAGGAGGAGGATAACTTTTAATGTCAGTGTGAATATGATTCTGTATATCTGTAGCACTGAATTTATAGCACACATGTGGAAAATCTTGTAAACTGCCCTTCTCTTGATAGACTGTGCAGTAAACTGTACAGTATTTTAATTAATTTCTTAATTACAAACCTAAAGTGTGGTAGTTGAAATCTCACATGCATGCACAGCTGAGATTGTTGCTTTAGCCTGACTAACACAAGGCAGATCAAGGCAGAAATGCTCAAAATATGGAGAACCAGCTGGAAAGATAGATACTGGCTCTTGCCTGCTTTTACTCACTTCCTATTTTATTCCTTCTGTGATAATTACCAGATTACTTTTTCCAAGCCTTATGTTTTAACCTTCTAAAAATCTCAGAAGCCTGAAATACAACAGAGGAATTAGTACCAAACCAGGGACATTCAGTTGACTGAGTTACTTAGCAGTTGTATTTCATGATAAAAACATAATGATGTGTGCATTTGGTGTCACTGATTGATCCAGATACCTGCTGTCACAGATGCATGTGAAGCAGGACATCCAGGTGCGGTGAGCAGCCAGTCATGCAGAAATTTCCATTTCTGTAATTTGGCCACAGAGCAAATACAATTTTCTCTCAGATTTTACTCATTCAAGTATGAGTTCCCATTCCCATCTCTTGTAAGGTTGAACACTATGGACTTATCAACCTAAACCATCTTACAGTGACAAGACTACATATAAGAATGGCACAGAAGACTAGCCTATCACTTCAGGCCAAGTCTCAATCTCATGTTATTTTCAACAGTGGCCAGATGCATAGGCCCTTTGGAAGAAAATTTGGTCTTCCCTCCTTTCCTCTGTGAGCTTTTAACAGTTGCAGATAAAACGTTTCCTGAACTTAATGAAGTTGCTTTAAATATGAAATCCCAATGGATCTCCTAAGCTCCCATCCAATTTTCTCCTGAAAGGTAAGGCAGGAAGTATGATTTGGAAGATGTTCTTTCAAAATACTTAGGGTTCTTCCCTGACCTCTCATGTGCCTAACAGCTTGGACCTAGGCAAATCTCAACCAAAGTATTTCATGAGGACAAGAACAGTTCTTACGCCTGACAGAAGAGCATTCATGTGAGTCACTACAGCAACAGTGGCTCCAAGTGCCGCACTCGCACATTCCCCAGGTACCCACACAGAGATTGGCACCAGCATGGAGCTAAGTCCTGTGCCCTCTGCAGCAAACAGAACTGATGGAGCCTGAAGAGCACAGGCTCTCTCAAACACTGTTACGAAGATAGATTTTAATATATAGTAATTAGACATGCCAACCACGATAATACTGAGGGCTACGGGAACAGGCGCCAGCTGCAGAGCCACTCCTGCTACTGCTTCTAAGACTGCAGAGGTAGGACTAGGTAGGCAGCAGCACAGACCTGCCTCTGACTGCACTGTGTGCCTGCCAGCCTCTGTGCTATCCACCACTATCCTCGCCGCCAGTCTTCACCCGCTTTACATCTCCCAGCCACATTTAGAACATGCACCATGCCCTTCCAAGCAAGGTCTGCCACCTACGCTCTGAAAAGATCTGCGACTAGCTTAATACTTCATTTTTGGATGGCTAAAATTAGGCAAGAGTCTGCCACTCCCTTCTACTTCTTTAAAGCTTTTAATACATTTTATTCTGCTCTTATGCAAAATATGCCTGCTGTAACAGCTTGCAACCAAAGCAAAAGTACAAGGCACCAAGATTTTGCAGAGAGCTCTGTATGAGCTAAGGAGGAACCAGACTCCTGTACAGCTGAGAGGTGACACCAGGGAGGTGGCTGGGGTGGTTCCACCACAGAGCCATGCAGCCACTCTGGGGTTGGCCTCGACATGCTGCAGCAGCAGCACATAGTGGGGATGCACAGGTGCCTAACACAGCACAGCCACACCGATTTTGGTGCTTCCAGAGAATTCGGAATCCTCCCTTTACAGCATGAGCATCCCGTGCAACTCTGTGAACAGGTTACTGCCCACAGTGCGCAGAGTTTTGTGGGTTTTTCTTTACAGTATCCTAACCAGCCAGAGTGTCGCTGAAACTCCAATGCTGCTTTGCATTTGATGCTAAGTGTAGCACTGCTGGTTGATACGATAGTAGTATATGCCAGATATGTTGGGTTTTAAAAAAAATGTTTAAAAAGCAGTAATAATGGTGCAGTCTCCTGAGAATACATTTATTTCTGCAGTATAAAATAAAATTAAATTCTTCAATCTCAAAAACTATTAAAAGGTTGTATTTAAAATGCATGAAGCATTAAAAAGACATCAGAATTAAAATAATCTCATAAATCTCTTCATTTAAAAGACTTATTAGAATACAGATAGAGGCAGAAAACAGCTGCCCTGCAGACTAAAGCAGTAAATTATGACTATTTTAACTTTTTTTTCATTTTCATCATTGAAATTTTCCTCACAGAATTACTGCAGTAGTATAAAAAGACCAACTGCCTGTATATTTAACATGAGAATAGTAAATTATTTTTCAGTGGACTTCACAACAGATAAGCTGTATATTCTTTCAAATGTCAGCAGACTATGGGATCGTTTCCAGACAAAGGAGGTGGGGAATGTTTTCAGAAATCACTATTGCATGCAAAACTATAGAATTAATCAGCAATTCATTCTCTTTGACACAACAGCAGCAGGAAACTGCAGCAATTGTGATCTAGCACTCCAAACTCCTCCCGCACTCTCTTGGCTATTAATTTTTAACAGAATTCCAAAGTTAGGTATATTTAAATATTAGCAGGCTGACTTGTGAATTGATAAGCGTATAACAGCTCCAGGAAGTTTGCTTGTTTAGGGACCTTATCATCATGTTAAGACTCTCCATTTAGTCAAGAATTAGGCTGCTCTTAAAAGCAAAGAGCCTTCTTCTCATTGGGCAATACTGAGATTGGTACAAGAAGATTCAAGGGCAAAGGGGGAAGATACGTGAGACAAGAAAATCAATCAGTAATATTCAACTTTTTAAAACTGACAGACAAATTAAATTTTTCAGCAAGTGCCCTCATTCCTCAGACCATCATCTGTCAGTCTTGATGATACCAGAGCATTCCTTGGAGTACAATTAAACATTAATGCTGATTGCTCCTCAAAGAAGCTCAATCCAGGGAGAAGGCAAAGAAAAAAACCCAAGGGAAGGAGAGTTCACACCATTTATCCTCCATCTTATCAGTTTTCCAGTGGTATGATCTTGGAACATCCAGGCTGTTGATATCCAAGCAGATTACAGAAGGAAATGCTAAGGATGCAGAAAACTAGGGAAATGAACAACAACAACAAAGCTAGCAAGGGGGAATGGAGGGAAAGAAGTTAAATCAAGAGGATAAGGAGTGCTCCCACATAGCAATTTGCTGGTTTTGCTTCACTGCAAATTATATCATATGATATTATAAACCACTTTTCCTGACAGCAGTGTGCATTACTGTGCACTGTAACTTCCTTCCTGCTTACAAGAGATAAGATTAGTAAATGTTTGCTTTATTAACAACAAGTTGAAATGCTATTAAACCAACTTAATTGATGGTACAGTTACACCGAGTCTGCTTCTTGTTTATATTTTTCAAAACTTACACCTGCAGCAGAGGTTGACTTCTCTCCAAAAAAAATAAAAAAAAAACCCATCCGCTGTTCTAATTTCTTCCAACACTAGCACCTGTTCGGATTGTGCAAAGATCCTTAGCTGTAACTCCAACAAGGATAACAGAAGTGCTGAAGGATAAAAACTCTTTCTTATTGCTAGACTACCATTATGTTTGGTCAGTGAGTTTCACGTTTTGGGCTTCAAATAAAGCAAGTAGTCAACCAGAAGGCATAGTTTAAACCCAGTGGATTAGTGCATCATCAATAAAAAAACACATCTGCCCTTCTTTTACTTTAGCCTAAGGTTAGCTTCCCCATGAGTGGCTCTGGATGCTTCTGTAACCTGCCCCGCAAAATGCTTATGCAGAAGAACATTGTGTGTTGTACAGCTGCTTCAGGAAACTGCTGATAATGCCAAGCTTAAATGTACATCACTAAGAACACACCAACTCTACTGCGAACCCAGAGAAGAAGAACTCTCTATGGGGAACAGAAAAACCCTTAATTTAACTGCCAGTGTAAACTGTAAAAGATGATGGTGCTGCTCATCTGACAGGGTTCTTGTTCCACTTTGATGGTTCCCTCATCCTACGCCTGAACCACACTAATCATTGTTATTTACAGCAAATAACACACAATTTAGAAGTTAATCTATTTTTTTTAAAGCTGCAAAGCAAGTCAATTATACAAATCTCTAAGTGTAATTTCCACTTAATATAAATATACCAGCTAAATTACAAGCCAGATCTTATTTAGTTAGTAATACCTTGACAAGCAACATTATTAAACCTTTAATTTATTATGTCTTCAATTGATCAGTCTCTTACCTGATTGTTATAAGAACATAACGATCGGTACACAGTTGTCAAGACTGTCATGTACACAAGATAGTAAAAGCCTAAAAGAAATTCAGTCTTTTCTTAAAAAATCCATCAAAACCTATTTTTTATTTACAGACAATGATCATATGCAAGCTAATGCAGTCTGAAGAAAGACAGTAATTATGCTTCCTTACAGCATTTTTTCTTTTAACAACTCTGACATAATAAATTTTGATGTCTGTTGGAAGCTTATCAAAATTACAGTCGTATGACTGCAGGCTCTATTATGTTAGTCCACATCATGAGAGGAGGCGAGCTGACTGGTTCACAAGAAATTAATTTTGATTACATGATATTATTTTACATTTCAATCACATGTTGACCTGCCTGGTATAGTGTCAGAGTGAAAGATGAGTTTGTATTCGGGGCTTCAAATGTTACAAGAAAAAAGAATCCTAGCAGTATTTCTTATGACTTATGAGATGAAGCAGTAGAAATCACTTGATGTAGCAAATTGTAAGTTTGAAGGATTTACACAGCTAGATCCTCTGTAAACTCAGGGCAGCCTCATTCACATCAACAAAAAATACTGCCCAAGAACCTGACGCTCCATCATCTCATACACTACCAAGGTTCTGCAGAAACTAAACTTCAGTGTTAGCAAAATGCCTCCATCCTTCTTTATTATGAAGGAGAAAGCCAGAACTGAATACCGATGCCCAATCCTTAGCATACACTAAAAATGAAATACACATTCTTTGTGGGCCTGTGAAATCACCTTTTCATCCACTTGTATACTCAGCTCCAGTGAATGGGAAACCCATCAGAACTGGAAATGGTCATGGTGGTGAGGGTTCAGCCAGAGAATTCCTTGGCGTAAGGAATTACTTTTTAAACTAAAATCTGAAATGCAACTGTTCTATATAGTACTCTATGTATACACACAAAAAAACAGTCTCTATATATACACACACAGCTACACACACACACACACAATTTTATAAAGATCCAGTGAAGTGCAGTCTCTAAGTGCAGTCCCCATTGTCAGGCTTCTGCTGCACAAAAGCAGAAGCTGTCTGTAAAAGGGAACACGAAGGTATTTGCTAACATTACACATCCTTTTTGTAAGGCACAACTGTGCAAACAGTTTAAGGTCTGCACACTGTTAAACCCTTATCCCTGAAGATGCTGTGAGAATTCCAATTAATTTTAGACTTCATTTAGCAACCTGAATACATTAGGGAAGCAATCATCACAATATCCTGCAGAGTGCTTCACACAGCTCTGTATCATATAAAGTGAAGGCTCACTTAGATACAAGGTGCAACCAATACTCAAGGTAAACCAATCTCTCGCTGTGAATTAGCGAGGTCCGATTTGACGGATTCACTCAGACTCTTGGGAGAAAATCAGAGAAGTGGGATGGAACAGGCGTTCCCAGTCCAGGCCCCACACTGGCTTCCACCGACCGATTCTTGTGACAGGGGGTCACAAAGGCTGCTCAGATCAGTGTCTGCTCCTACAGAGGCAGCAAGTACAGCCACTGTGGTCTCTGCAAGGCACCTGCGACCAGCCTTTCACACAGAGTCAACAGAACAGGTCATTCTGAAGGAAGGACCATGTATCAGCTATGATTTTTAGGCAATCTGCAGTGGTATGTATTTTCTAGTATATTCTTCTTCTCAATGGAGATCTCTTACTACATTGCTTGAAACCCCAGCATACACAATCAGCATTTCACCTAACATACTACAACCACATACCCAGCCAGGCAGTTGTAAGTATGATTTTTTTACCTCCGCTTCTCCATCTAACAGGACCTTATACTGCCTGTTGGCTTGATTTTTTCCATTTTTTTATTTTTAGAAAGAATCATACTAGGAAAAACATAGTGGAGGGCCAGTCTGGGAAGACAGGAAGATCCCAGATGGTGTTAGTTGTCATAGATTGACTACAATACCATGACAACTCACAGCAGCTGAGCTGAGGGCCTGCTCCACTCCATTCCATCATGTTGAATATTATGTTACATTTTAATGCATATTTACTAGGTTCACATTCGTCCCCCAGCTTCAACAGTGCAGCTTTGATTTAGCTTAATGCATCTGTGAGACTGAAATTCCTAGTTATCCAAACTCATAATTGTCTTCTGGTTTAGGACACTCCCATGAGACCCTCAGATAACCATGTTTCCCCTGTATAACACAGCAGTCCTATAACCACATTATAATGCAGTTTTGTCTCACCTATAAAGGTCAGGGCCATAACACAATTTAGCAGTGAGGGTAAAATATGATTTACTTCCATCCACAGGCAAGACCAAATCATGTTATAACACTGAGGGTAGGGGAAAAACTATCAGGTTACAGCACAATCCTCCAAAGTCATTTTGCCTGTTACAACCATAAACTCTGCGTTAGCACCTGATAGCAGAGGGAGCACAGTACTTAAGCAGGCTATCTCAGTTCCTGGGAAAAATATAACTCTGCACGCTGTTAAGGGAATCCATAATTTCGACTGCTGATAGTGCACAGAGTGGCCAAGACCTCTACAAGCCCCATCTACTGAAATCAGTGAAGCCAGAAGAGGCATCAAGGTCATCAATTAATTGTTTGTGTATATTATTTCATGATCTCATAACTAGCAACATAAATATTCATTTCGCTCCTGGCCTCTCCAACCAAAACCACTGAGACCTCCTACAGAGCATGTGCTAGAAGACTACAGTGGACCTTCCCAGAGCGTTCAGCACTTCATCTGCTTTTTTAACTGTAGGAGGTCCCACTGGGGCGGATCAGCTTAAGCTCCAGATGCCTACACTCCACCTTGGGATCAGACTCAACAGTGCAAAACGTAGAAATTAACTCCCATGCAGCCTCTCAGCTCTGTCATACCAAGAAATTCACAGTTGTGGTGGGGGTATAACTGCCTGCTCATACCTACCATTCCTCTTCAAAGAGTTTTCAAAGGAATAAAGCAGCAAATTCTGAATCAGAAACCAGGCTAATCCACTGAATGGTCTTCTGACTGCTTTCACCCAGGTATGAACCACCATCTTACCTTCATGGTCAGTGTGTCAGGCCCCATTCTTGCTGCTTAGCCTGTTTTTTTAGCTCTGCAGTAAATCTGGGACCTCAGCTCAGTTGCCTATGCAAAGGCATCTGAGAGCATCTCCACAAACCTGGATCCAACATGCTGTATTTGGGATGCCTGCACCTTTCTGGGCTAGCAAGTAGAGGCTTTAGCTATCTCAGTTCAGGCAACTGAATGATGCCTTGATGATTTCTTCAAATATCCAGCTTGTACAGTACAGTTTTAGAATTCTACAAGTCATTCTAGAGATCTTAACACGGGAGACCCATGACATTAATACTTTTAAGTGACAGTCCATTGACCGGGGAACAAGGCTGAAGCAAAGACAAATTAGGCAGAATTTCAAACCTAGATTTCAAAACTGGAAGAAAATTTCATTCTCCACCCTAAGACCTCACTGCAGTATTTCCCTGGACCTTTAAAAGAACAGCTTAAATACAGATTCTAAAATACCCAGTGTTGCACTTAGCTATGTTTAAGTATATCTATTAAAAATATCAGCCAAAAATCCAGCAAACTTGCTCTTGCTGTTGAACCTCAAAAATCTTTTTGAATGAGTGCTAAAGAATATAACAATGTGGGAAAGAGTCCAACCACATGGGCAACCACATTGAAGTTCAGGAGACTGTAAGTCTATTCTGGTCTCAGTTTGTAACCCTAGGCAAGTTAAAGTTACTTATCTGTGCCTCAGTTTCCTCATCAGTAAATCATAATACCCACTCAGATTTGCACAGCTCTCTAAACATTGGCTGGCTACATTACACTTTCAAACCATATGGACCCATCCTACAAGACCTGCCAAGGTCACAGGGATCATGTAATTAAGTAGATGTGTATGGGGCCACTTAGGCTCCTTGAGGTGTGCAAAAACAGCTCTTCATTTTCAGTTTTCTGTTTTAAAATCTCGCTTGTTCCCTTACAATACTTATTTGTAGCTGCTTAGTATTCATTCTAAAATACATAAAACAACAGGGTCAGAAAGATCTTAACAAAATTTACTTAAGATATAATTCTAACGAAGTTCTTCCTTCATGCAAAGAAGTAACCAGCAGTGAATGTTTGGTAACTTTGACATGAAAAAAAGGGGAGAGATAAAATGCTTTTATGCAAATTTGATTTCCCTATAATAATCTAGAGCTATTCTGCTAGAAGGAATTATCTCCGCAGGCTGGCAGCTGCAGTAGGCAGTGAATTAAAAATGGCTCTGTATATGGGAAAATCTGTTCTATAATCAGTGCTATTCTTAGAGAGGACATCAATCTCACCAGCTCCCACGATGCTCTCTTCATGTGAATGACATACCACTATGATGTAGAAACTCCCATTACATCACCAGCATTGATTTCCTGAGAACAAGGAATAAACCACTAATATGAAGGGAATTTTTTCAGGAGTGACTGAATGATTTTGTGTTTTCCATTTAAAAATCTGCAGCAGTAAGTGACCTTATAAAAAAAATTCAACAATCGTTCATGCAACTGGACTTGACCTGCACATTCTCACTGCAAGGCTCCAGTTTCTGCTTGCTGTTCTGATACCATAAGCACCATTCCCAGGTTACAAAACATCAAGACAGCAGATGCTGCATGAGTTTTCTTTGAACATTAAAAAGGCACATGCCAGGGGAAACTATTTTACAAAGTAAGCACCTGCTGCAGTTCTACACATAAAAGGCCACTAATGATGCAGCTGTGTGACCACCAAACAAAACCACAACATGCATCTATGCCTTGCAGATCATACTTCATCCTTAACTTGCATGCTGGGTGTAGGATCCAGTCTCATTGTCAAATCAAAGTTATATTGTAAATAAATAAAATCTCCTATGCACAAAACAATTCCCAGCTACATCTGACTCTAGTGTTTCCTCAGTAATCTTTGTCCTCATGCTTCACACGCACAGTAATCCTTCTTCTACTATGTCACATGCACTGTAAACCATCTCAGCTTGAGTGATGGATTTGAAAATTAAACAACCTAGGGGGGCTCACTGTTTCTAAAAATCATTTTATGTATCATTTTACAATAACTTTAGGTAACCTGACATGAATGCTAAGCCATTGGATCTATTAATTCAAGATTTACTCTCCTACATTACAGTTCTCCATGACAAACTGACTTGCAGAAATGTACAAATTGCACTGAAAAAAGCTAAACACAAAATATATTGAAAAAAGGCCAAAAAATCGCTCCAATTCATGGGACTTCCTCAGATATTCACATCTTTGGCACTTTCATGAGGCACAAATGTTTCCAAAACAGAAAATGCATTTTCTTCAAAAGATGAAACTTCCTCAAAGACTGAAGTGAGATAGTACACCTTAACCAGAGAAATGGAATTTGATGTTGCTAATTAGCATTAGAAGTCTTTAAAAACCATGCCCCTCCTTTTCTTACATCATTAAATGGTGTTTGCATCACCTATTCACATCACTCTTCTGTTGAATTAATATCCTGAGAGTTATTCCATTGCTTTCTTCTGGGGGTTTGTCATTACGACGACAACCTGGGCTCTCTGCCAATACAGGCACATGTCCCTCCAACCCTTAACTCTCAGATGTCACAAAGAGGCAGGCTTTCCTGTTCTGTAGGGGTAATACTGAACACACTGCACTTCCCTGGGAATTCCATGCCTGATAACTCTGTGGGGTTAATCTAAAAAACAGCTGCATCCATTTTGTTCATTTCTCTCTGTAGATAAACTGCAAATTGCAGTTGAAAATAAAATAAGTTATTTCTAACCTTTCAGTTGGCAGCCAGTATCTTGGTAAAAAAGGACATAATTTATGACACTGATGATGTATGGCTGCTTTCCAGAGACTATAAACCAGTTTCCAGCCTGCTTTAATGCTAATTTAACAATCAAAGAGTTTCACTATTTAAATAAATGTTAACCAAAATGCAAGTTTTTGAGTGAAGTTGGTCCCTGGATTGGTATCTCAAACTCAGTGGTTCCTAGCCACTCTTGCAGCAGTAAGTACCAGCAGTATTTTACTCCCTATGCCTGGAATGCTACGCTCCTCTTTCCTTCTGACCTGTAGGTCTCTGAATGGGGAAAAAACCCTCTGTGCAAGAGAGAAGTGCCATGCATCACATCTAAAGTCGTGTCAGTCAGGAAAGTGGGAGCAGGACGTGCTCATGTGGAAGAAGTGAGAGATTCTGAACACAGAATTTGCTGATTCCAAAGGATCCACAGCAGGCTGGAGAAATCTAGATGTTCCTTTTCTACTTTTTCAAAGTCCATCCCCAAATGAAAAGCTTTCACAGGATCCATTCTCCTTTAACTACCCTACCCTGATTTACACTATTTAAAATACCTGCATCAAAGCTTGTCTACTTACAAACAGGCCAGAAAATTTTAACACCTCTGACCTACTAACTTGAAGCCTGCTGTTCACCAGACTTGGAAGTTGGGGCCCAAAACTGAGGTCCAAGGCATACAAAATTCATTGTTTGCTTACAGTATTGCCCCAAACCTACAGTTGCTATGGTGGGTTGAGACAGAGAACAAGGTCACTAAACTGTAACATCTTGCAAAAGGATACAGGTGATGCCCTTTCCAGATAAAGCATGACTGTGCAGCTTATCTGTAGCTTCCAAGTTATAGGACTGTAAGCATCTCACCTGTGACTCTGGTACAGGGCTCTGTGACACTGCAAGGGCCACTGAGCAACCAACACCCCTGACTGTGGAAGGAAATAAGGCTGGGCAAGACCAGTGAGGCCAGTTTTGATGTTTCTGATGATAGGCATCTTATGGATCCTGATCAGCCATGTAAAGATTGTAGTAGTGCAGCTCCCAGAATGGGCATCCCCACAGGACAGCAGCTGGCTTTACACAGTAGCATGGGTGGCCACACCACAATCACCTCTGAGTTTAAACTACATCCATACGACAGAAGTTGTTTCTCTATACAGCCTCTGAAAGAGAGCCTAACTAATTTCCAGCTTCTGTCATTGCCGCGTTTCATTTCCATGTTGAATTCATTCTTCCTCTAACAGGATTTTAACCCCATGCAGGACAGGCCAACCCAACCTGCAGTGGGCCAAAATTCAGTGGTGAGGGATAGTGTCTATAAAATTTGTAACTTAGTAAGACCTTAGATACTAGGGCTTAATTAGAGAGGATCTGTCAGCCTGATTTAATTGGATACAATGTGATACCTTCATTTCCAAATATGTCTAGGGGAAATGCAGCACCTCTTCTAGTTTGCACTGGGATCCTGGTAGCAATCCATTAGCTGTCAGGAGACCTGCTGAGCTGCCTATCCTGCACTTTTATTTAACTAACTTTTGTCACCTGCATCCTTACTGCTTGAAGGTGCACCTCTACACATAAATAGCATTACCACATTCCTGGGACTATCCAGTCCTGTGATGTTAATGATAATGTGCTTTTTTGCATCTCAGCTCTGAAAAGCTTACCTAGCTAAGAGAATTCAATTTGTTTTACCTTTTAGGTCACCACCAGAACTGAATTCCAAATAAAATCAGTTGCCTCTATGCAAGATCTAAATGGGTTGAATGGACCTGTTTGCACAACCATCTTACTAACTGGGACAAAACATTAAAAAGAACAAGCCCAAGGTTCATTTGCCGAATTCAAAAATAAAAAATATTCTTGTAATTGAAGTATCTATTCTACACTACTCATTGGGACAATAAATAAGAAAACACAGCTCTATTTATAGAGCATTATTTTTCTAAAGAAAAACAACACAAATATGATGGAAATTTAAGCCACATTAGATTTTCAGTCTTTTCCATTCTATGAGGATACTGCCTGAGATTTTCTACTCAGAAGCACAGAAAAGTAGAGAGGTCATGCACCAGCACACCACCTAAGATTATCTGGAGGTGAAGTCATGATTCCGATACAAAGCCTTAGGTCTCACATAATAGACAGTCCACAAAATTTGACCTAGTAACTCAAGCACAAAGCCTGTACCTCCTAAGCTACATGCAGGGTATCTTCTAGAAAAACAGTCTACCTTCATTTAAAGATGTCTGCTAACACAGGACAGGAGTTGCTACATGATGAACTAATTAGGTTTGATGCTAAACTGAAATGTAAAAATACAGCACAAGTAGTTGCAGTTTTCTAACTTCACCTGCTGGATGTTAAAAGCTACATATTTATTTCAAGAATGAAAAATTTCCTGATCAAAACATTCTCCTCATGAAAGGAAGGGCACACCTGAAGAAAATACCTTCTAAAAGGTATGGAGCAACATCCACACCAACACTGCTTTTGTAGGTTACTGAAGCTATTTTTAAGCTTTTTATTTAATATATGCAGCAGAATTGTCCAACTTCTGTACTCGCTTTTATCACTGGTACTTCTCAAATAAATTCTGGTCTAAATGCAGGCATAAAAGCATATTGCAAGTGTTGGCCCTGTGTTTTCCCCTTTACTGCTCACCTTTGGCAGTAAAGAGAACAAGCTTCAGTGAGTGAAGAAACTACAGCATGCACTACCTAACCAACCTTCATCTATGAAGTTCTAGTAAAGTTCTCATCCAGTTCTTCCAGTGAGTGGCTACAAATAAAGGCATCCCTTTGCTGATAAATAATACGGAGATGAGCAATCTGCTTTCTCTCCTCTGTGTTAAGGCTTCAGTAGTTCAAAACTAGCAGACCACAGTTGGCTCACACCAATCCAGCTAAAAAAGGCTTGATGGTGCTTCCCTCTCAACTCTATACTCAATGATTAAATGACATGAGAAAACGCTTTGTAATCCAGCTGCTGTTTGTCTCAAAGTTCACGACTGTATGATCTGAAGTGGCACTATGAGAACCAAATTTACAAGGCTTTGCCACCTACAGCTACTTCACATTCACAGCCCAAAAAATGCACAGGCGGCTGTTTCACCGTGGAGGAACAGTGACATCTAGTGCCCGGTGCCTCGGCGGGCTCTGCTCGCCAGATGCATGGGGACACAGCACATCTGGCCACCAAGTGCCTCTCCTCCAGCACATCACCATTGCTCCAAGAAACTTCTCCCCGTGGCATCCTGCATGCCTTCGCATTCAGGGTGAAAGACAAAGGAAGGAGATATTATCTAGATGCAAGGAGCCGCAGGAATCAGGAGCAGCAAAGGAGAGGCAAGCCTGACAGAAAAACAGGTCTTGGACCTCAGCAATTTACAGACCCCCATCTTTCAACAGTGTACTGATATCTGGATAAAATATCTTTAAAATCACAAAGGTTATAAAGGAGCCTTGGTATTTTATATTTGTATGAAGTGCTCAATCTATATTTCATGTTGGAAAAGTCACCAATCTTTGTGACTGAATTACACCCTTGGACTTTACGGAAGACTGCGTATTGCACCACTGTGTGTATGCTCAGCTCCCCAAAATCACAAGGTGACAATAATTTGCTGAAAATCAGAAATCCTTTACATTAAAACAGAGTCTTTCAATAAAATAATATACCTTTGAATAGGATCTGTACAATAGTTAATTATGCGATATTAAAAAAAGGTTAAGATATGATATGCAGTCTTTTTAATTAAAGTTTAACATACATTAACATTTCTAGATGAAAACCTGCTATTCTGAGAACAGTTTTAAATTCTGCTTTGATTTTTTTTTCCAGAGCACTGAAGCTATCATATAACTGAAAAAAAGGACTAACAATGTCAGTTTCTTTGGTAATTAATTTTGTGTCCTACTGCAGACATATGAAATTCTATCAGCATTATCTTGACAGGCATGTTAACTCTTCTGAAAAATTCCTATCCATTATTTTATAAGCTTTATTACAATTTTGCATTTTTATTAGATATCCAATCTGTACAATACAAGTTGTACTTTATGAAATTAAACATAATATAAAGTTAGTTATTAGTGCCAAGAAATAACAACAGCATTGCCAGTATAAAAGGAGCATAAACTGCAAGATAATTGGGTCAGATTTTGCACAGTATCTTTATTGCATCAGATCTACAACACTCCATTGCACAATTGTTACCTTCTTTGCAGCTTTGCAATTCATATTATATGAATTACAAGTGTCTGAGAGGTATCATAACTTCCATAATATTGCCCAAAAAAAAATATTGGAAGCCACAAGGAGCAAGAAAAATAAAAGAATGAAACCCTCTTATCATTTGTAAATGATTAAGTAGGCATTCCTGCTATCCTAATACATGGTACTAGGTATTACAGCAATCTAATCAAAATTGGTCAGCAGGACTGAAAGTATCTTTAGCTTGATCATTACAGTAAGGCAAAAATGTAACTCCTGAAAACCCTGATCTGTTTCTATATATTGCATTTTCTTCCCTTAAAATTGAACAGTCTTTCCCTCTTTTTTTCTCACTAGTAACAGCAGAAGCATCTCTTCTTTTTCTTTTGTTTCTTTCTTCTCTACATCAACAAAGATACTAGCAATTAGCAGAGAAGAGAAAGGGAGTAAAATCTTCCAATTGCCAAACTAAAAGCCTATAGATGCACCAACTTGAGGAAACTGTGTCCGAATTCATCGCAAAGGGAAACACTCTTACTAACCCCGTATGTGAGGAAACAGCTTTTGAAAAGGGATCTGAATGACAGATGACTTCTGTTCTCAGGTACAACAGCGTGGATGAGGGAAAAATCCAGCCAAATACCTTTGAATGCTTCTCCTAGCATGATCTCCATGGCGTTTTTCCCCATGCAACAACAAAGCACCTACGCACATGCTTTAGCTTTACAGGTTCAAGGTGTTAGATGATTTCATTAGAGCCACCCCATTCTTAAATCTGCGCTGAATGGCCTTGCCAGAGGATTCCAGAATCATGACCAAGGAGAAGAAATAACACAAAGAATATCTGGATGCCTCTTGGATTCTTAAGTGGTACCAAAGCTATTTCTGTCCAAGCAAATTAAAAGGAAGCAGGGGCTGTATGTGACAAAACTGATGCTAGAAAAACAGATGGTTTGCACTGCCAGCAGGCAAAGACTACTTCGCCCACTGAAGCTACTCTCAAGACAGAAAAGTACATCTGAAAATAAAAATCAAGACACAGTGTCAGTTTTAGCACCCAGCCTCATCTCAGTATGTCACAAGCACAAGGAAGATTTGCCATAAAAACATAATTTGAGTATCATCTCTCATCATTCAATACGATTTTTCAACTCTTTCAAAATTGCATTGAAAAATCTATATAATGTGTGCTTAGATTAATGAACTGTTTGAATCTGGATCAATACGCACTCAAAGATTTGAACTGTTGACACCTGCTGAATACAGCTGTAAGAATGCTTCATTCAGCTTATAGCCAATCAGTACTTTGTAACTACAGGGGTTCCACTTAATAAACAAGCAATCTAATATATGACCTCTGTAGATTAATTTCCTGAGAGCAAGTAAATAATCTGGATTCAAAATTTCCATGATTATACACATAATTACAGTATCACTTACCAATTAACACATTGATTTAAACCTTCTTGGGATTATGTACTTAAGTATAAAATAGGTGATTCAACCATCACTCAAATACTAAGCATCTCTTTAAGATGGAGAAGTCATGAGCCACAGAACACTATGCATCTAATTTCTCTTGTGGAAGAAAAATGTATTATGGTAATAGAGATCATGAGATATATCATAATTATGTATACTATGGCTAGCTGGGGCTATTATGCAATGGCTGGACCATACCGATAAACAACATGACACTACTCTTCTTTTGTAGAAGGAGCAAAGCTTTTTATATTATGTAGTTCATCTAAGTCTCCCACTGTTCTTTACTTAATAATAAAGCTGAGCATGTGTTTGGACTTGGGGGTTTTTTTTTTCATACAAACACAGAGCAACTTTGCCATAGTTACCAGTTGTCTAACAGATATATAAACAAACAGAGATCCATCTATGATGGTTTATTGGTACACTTTTAACAAGGACAGTAATTAATGCAGAATTAGATTACACAGTAGTTCTTGACAAAATTGCCAGTTTTAAACATTAATGTAGCTTTCTACACAGCAGCACTGCAGTACATGAAGACAAATGAAAATCACTACACAACTCTTGCAGATCTTATTAAGTTAAAATATTAATTCAGGGGGGTAAATGAAAGCAAGGGTGAGTCTCCAAGAGACTATGCTTCTAAGGTATATCTCCTGTCCTATTTTGTTTTTAATATTAAGATCTTTTATCCACTGTTCAGTTGAGTATCTGTCATTCACATATATACCTTGAGGGGAAAAAGAATTCACATCTGGAAGCAAATCATTATGTTCTTTCATTTTTTCCTTATCTCTTTTTTGTGAGTAATCCTTTCACACAGAAAATCAGAATATATAATAAACAGCCATATTTCAATGCATGATATTGCTTGCAGTTTCAAAACTGTACAACAGAGATAAGTAACTTCCAGAAACAAATTTTGAAAATCCCGTAAAATTAAATGTACAATACTTAAGGAAAAAGAGTAATGGAAGTACAAAAATTCAAAAGCAGGTTTTAAATTATTTATTTTTACATAGATCTTTTGATACTATGCATATTTCATATCATAGAACCATGGAATGGTTTGGGTTGAGAGGGACCTTATAGATCATCTAGTTCTAAACCCCCTGCCACAGGCAGGGACACCTTCCACTAGACCAGGTTGCTCAAAGCCCCATCCAGCCTGGCCTTGAACACTGCTAAGGAATGGTGCATCAATAACAACTCTGGGCAGCCTGTTCCAGTGCCTCACCACCCACACAGTAAAGAATTTGTGCCTAACATCTATTCCAAACTTATTCTATGTTCAAAGCCATCACCCCTTGTCCTAGCACTACATGGCCTTGTAAGAAGTCACTCTGCAGATTTCTTGTAGCACCTCTTTAAGTACTGGGAGGCTGCTATAAGGTGTCCCCAGAATATCTCATCTCCAGGCTGAACAACCCCAATTATATGATATGACTATCACTGAGAATCACAAATACCTGATTGTTCAAAAAAAAAAAAATTCAGAAGATTAGCTTAACTATCTCAAGTTATTTCCAGAAAGTGCATCAGCAGTAAAAGTTGTAGCATAATGCAGAATTTCCTATTATCCTTGAACTTTTTTGCAATACCCACATAAATAATGTAGTAGGTATACGTGCATCCTTCTAAAACACACATATATACAAAAAAGCCACAAAATGATCCTCTGTCTCAACCACTGTAATCCAGCTTGAAGGGACTTGGGGTGTTGTCAGTGGCTATTCAGTAAAAAGGGAAACCAAAACCAGTAAAGAAACAATTTATAATAGCAATCATATATAGTTTCCTCAGGTATCAACTATCGGATAATGACCAGGAGTGACTTTAAAATATATATTATAGCTTAGGTATGGTACAATGCTCACAGCAGTTTCATAGCTAGAAAGTAAGTAATGCAATCTTGCCATAAACACTCACACTGTTACAAAGCTAGTTTGCACGCATGGATTTCTCCCTCTCCAGTGTTATCCCACTAGGCAGCTTTATAATGATCCAAAAAATACATGCCTTGACTAATAGTGCTACACTGGAAGAGAAAATACCAAGTTCAGTATGCTGAATCAATTTTTAGACAACACATGTTGTACAGATGTTGGAGAGCTCACCTCCCATATCTCCTCATGAGAGACAATAGCTCTTACATTGTACACACTCTAATATATTTCACTGCGTACCACTCTGAAAATTCCTCACTGCTGCTTCCCCCAACTCTACTGCTATCTATAACTGCAGCCACTCAGAAAAAGCAGTTTATCTCAGTAAGAATCCAATCCACTTCTAGTAAAAACTGTAAGATGCTGAGTCTTTCCACTGACTGTGAAGGTTAATAGATCAACACTGAAGTGCCTGGAAAGGCCCTAATTGGATGAACTCTGACCATGAATTAACCTCCTGGCTGCTATCACAGGAGCGAAAAGGCATTAAAGAAACAAAAAAGAAAAAAATTACATTAATTTGGAAACTGGCCTGAAATACAAGAGATTCAGACTAAATTCCTAGTTCTACCAGCCTTAGTTTTATGTCTGCAACACTGTGCCATCCTCTGCAGAGACAATCAGGCTAATTCTGAACTGTAAAATCCTATATATCCTCCTGGAGCAATCAGTACATTGACATAATTAAACTGCCTCCACAAGTGAGCACCAGCTCAGACGTGTCAGCCAGCACTTCACTGTGCCATGCAGACACACCCAGCTTGGGACATTAATCTATTTTGTCCACACCAATAAACCAGACACATCATGAGTACACATGCAATGGTATTTGGGAGACTCAGCAACCATGATTTTAAAATACCTAAGTAAGCTCAGTGGCGCAAAATTTGAGTTAAGGCAAGGTAAATGCAAATTCCTAGAAAAACAAATTGTTCAGAGAGCAGATTCACATAACGTGTAAGTACATGGTGGACTTAAACAGCAAACTCCAATTTTGACAAGTTAGAAGTTTTTTGCGGCTGCAACTGCCTGAATTTCCTCTCATTTTCAGCTGCATTCCCTAAACAGGGGAAAAGAACAACAACCAGCCATTTATCCTCTCCATTTACAAGATGCGGTGGCACAATTTTGGATTTCATTTCTACTGGCTCAGTGGTATGGCTTCATAAATGGCCCCATAAGGTTGTCTGCTCTATGAGTATTTTAATAGAGTGCTCCTGGAATGCTCGGAGTCTTAATCACAAACAACTTGACAAATAATGGGCCACACTGTCAAAACAACTCATCTCCCATTTGGGTACATATGTGGGAATAAAAGTAGCTGCTGGATGCTAAACACTTTTGTAAATCCAGCCATTTAATTTAGGTACCCAAATGGGAGCTGAGCTCTTTAAAATCTGGCCAAATATATTCTTGAAAGGAAGAAATACAGTGAAGCTGTGTAAAGTTCATCCTTTCTTCCAGAAGAAAAGGTCTGGCTTCTTCATGCCTATGAATTTATGAGGAAAAACCCTTTCTCACCATCTGTGATTACAGGTCATGAACATTTCCAAGCTCACGCTGATATTCCTAACTACCTCTTTAAAAGAATTACAGTATTACCTATTTAAACATAATCACAGAGAACGGCACAGAGAGTCTACAAAGTACATGTACAAATATACAATCCACATTTGCACTAAAATTTCTCTAAATGTTTCTCTCATCTGTTCTTGGGGTTTTTTACATCCCTCAGGCCTTCCACAAAACACAGAAATGATTAGAACATTTTTTTCTACACCAGTTATCACAAACTAGTTCACAATGGTGAGCATGATAACATAAACAGGGAAGGAAACAAGGAAGTTATGAACAGAGCAAAACAGTTCAGTGGTGAAACAAAGTAGAAGGGTTCAGTAGTGAAATATGCAAGCAAATCAGTCATTGCTCCAGCTGCTGGACCACACAGCCTACTTCTCTGGAAGTGTAGCAATTAAAAAAGCTTTTGAATGCTAACAAACAGAACTCAGTGTGAATTTTTCCAAAATTTCTGTATACATAAACCCTACTTTTCTGTTGCAGCTTCCCTTTGATGTAAAGCATCATTAGTTCATACAACAACTCACATAAAATTTACCATTTTGTTCTCCTACTGCTATGGGAAATCATGGGATTTTCTCTTGCTCTGTATTATTCCCATGAGTTGAGTCTCTAAGGAACAACCAATTTCCCATTTAATTTTTCGAAGTAAGATTCCAAGTTTCAGGATGTCCTGGTATGATTTGGCATGTAACACTGCTCTCTATAAACAGGAAGCATTTCACCAGCCAGGATGATATGCCTTTTCAAGAGTTGAGCAAGCCAGTGGGATACTTCACATGTAGGCAGAGTAAGAGACAAGTTATCAAAAAGATGTGTTGTATAAAATAAGGGAAAGCTAAAAAGAATAAATATTCCAGTAGCAAAGCACATTCCTATGCTTAAAATGGAGCAGACAGCCAACATGTTCCCTAAAAAATCTGTATTAATTCTTTCTGTTTATTGGAAGATGTTCATCCCACAGACTTCTTACCAATTGTATTAAATTCTCTTATTAAATAAACTACAGTTACCACCTACATCTGAGCACACAGCTGACTCCCCAAATGACCCAACTTCTATTGCTGATGTTCAAGAAGCTGCTAATTCTTTTTGTCTGGCAAAGCCCCAGTTCCCAAATAGCTTACTACTGATTTTTATAACACCTCTATTGACAAAATGATACAGAAGCAAGTTAGCTTGCATAATGACTCCCCAGCCCACCTAGTTAGCCACCTATCCTCCAGCACAGACTTAATGCATAGCATGAACAGTCACATGCCAATACCTTGGAACACCAGAAATGCTGAGTACATCTCCTCCACTCCAAATGTTACAGCAGCCTCATGGCATTGCAAATAATTCCTGATATAGAGAAAATTTAAATGGCTTCATATAACATGAAGCCATGTAAAAGTAATATAAAAATTCATGTAAATTCATATAAATTCATGCATTTTCATATATAAATTCATATAAAAATTCATGTAAATTTCATATATAAAATTTACATGGCTTCATTTTTTTCATATACATACATACATATATATATATATATATATATATATATATAAAGTTTAGTTTAATGTGAAAGCTCACCTGAACCTCAGTGGAATGAGTTTGCTTTCTGTGGTTTGCTTTTTGGTTTGTATTAAAAGTTTGGCAATAACCTCAGTATTAGGCATCTCCCAGTAGGGAGACATAGGATTCAACAGCTGTTCTGTTACCATGGAATGTATTTTCATAGGACTGCTCTTCACTGCACAGTAGTTTCTCACCAAAAAATCGTCCTGCAAGCCAGTCTAGTATCCATTGTTCCATCCACAGGGGACAGACAGCCCAAAGTACCATTAAGGTCTCTGAATCCCAGGTCAGTAGTTTAACAGGGCCAGGCAGCAAAACATCATCTTTAAGTAGATCTGATCTAACTTTCAGTCCTGGCTTTTTTTCCGTAAAATGTCATTAGCATTTGGGAGAGAATGGAGTGAGATACCTCCTGTCTTTTGAAACAGAAAACCTACAGATTGAATTAATCCCGCAGAACAACTTCAAACAACACGGAGTAACAACGGTACTGCTTCTCCAACAGGTGCTGAAATGGACACAGACTTCCTGAGCAATGAAGTGCAGCTCCTGTAGGTGGAATTATGGGAGGGGAAAAAAAAATCTATCCAGAGGATGACATACCATCATCTCCTGTAGCAGATTCAGAAGGTTCTATGCTTCTTCTAGCCCCTAATATAGAGCTTTTTTGGTAACACACTCTTTTGGCCAAAATTCTCTCAGATGCATGGAAGCTATGGAAGTGTAAATTAATGTAACCACTGCTTCTGCCAGGAGGCTGAACAACTAGAAAATGTCTTTATGCTGAAATTCTGGACTTGGCATTCAAATAAAGTGTGCATTAGAAGCATGTTTTCAACTAAATCACAAACCAAAACAATAAGCATCTGAAATTAACTCAGAATCCCTACTGTCAACTCAGTCAATGCCCCAATATTTAGTGTGTTTTTTAAAGTCACAGCTTTGTGACAAAAAAGTATAAAATTCAGTTTCACATCTACATTTTCATTAGCCGTAGTTTTTAGTTGCCATTGAATTTGCAGTTTTTGAATGCCCCTTACTGCCAACAACCTAATGACCTCTCCTTTTGCAGCACAACCAAGACAGGTTTTGTAGAAGAAAATGAGCTTCTCATACATTAGAGATCTCTGAGGAAATCACTGTGCACGCAGGCACAAGAGATCATTGTGAAAGTCTTCTTGAATTTCAGAAAACTCTGTCATTGACAGTGCTCTGGGTGAAGACTAGAAGTGACTTGGGTGGTAGGGGAGGTGGGCAGAAATAAGGTAAAAGAAAAGGGAGAGGAGAGTTCTTCAAAGGGGTGATTCAGTGAAGTCCTGCAGGATCTATTCCAGATCCATAGCTGTTACTGTCCAATATACTACCAAACAATCCAGAAAAAGCATGAAATTAACCTTATTTTGAATTCAAGCATCAAGGCTTGTAGATGTCACCAAGTTATTCAAGAAATTAAAATACAAAAGCTATTTGACAAGAGTTACCAATGACTAACAGTATCATGTCCAAATGACAAATGAAATCTATTCTTAGTAACTGCTTAAAACAATCCTCCACGACTTACATGTGGATGGGATCCGAAATAGCTGACACGCCGCGTGACAAGTTTTGGGGTTAGAGTAGAAACCTCATGAAATCTAAGCTTGGTGCTCAGGGATAGTCAAACATGCAAATGAAATTTTAGAAATTTTTAGGACAGAAAAGAAAAAAGAATATTACAACCACAACCTAAACAAGAAGTTCATCTGTATCTTGAACACTGTGCACAGGTATGGCTGTCTCTTCTCACAAAAGACAACAGAACCAAAAAACAAGGAAGGATGACCAGCTTGATGAAAAGCATGGAACAGCTGCAGTGTGAAGAATGACTACAAAGAGAAGGTATCTTAAGATACCATGGAAAGAACTGAACATTTATGAAAAATGCCATTCATGTCTACAAATTCACACGTGAAGGAAGTAAACAATGAATGATTTTTCAACATTTCCTTCAAAAGAAACACAGGTCATCAAATTAAATTAGCAAGTGAAAGGCTCATGAACGAAGTGGTTTTCTTCCTACAAAATCTAAACAAGTTGTGTCATCAATTGCCAGAGGATGAAGTTTATGCCAAAAATGTTCATAGGTTAAAAGTTCAGTTGGACCAATACATGGAAGGTGGAAAAAACAAACAAAAAAAAAGGCATGCAGAACCATTCAAATTTAAAACCTACAGCTAAGAAAGTCCCAGACAACTGGAAATCAGACTAGAAAGATAAAATACCAAAATGGGTTTCCTGGTTCTTACTCCCCCTTTCACCACTGACCTTTGCTACTGGTTGTCAGCTAAAACAAGATACTGTAAGATACTGGCTACAAAAAGTTCCAGTCAAAGCCACAATGTCTTCCTTATGTCCCTTACTGAAGAGAGATGTTTTTAAAAAATGAATGGTGTCTTCTAAACTCCCACAATTTAGCCAGCACTCCATCCTTCAATACCATACATGTTCTAGTTACTTCACCCTCTGATCAACATCATAGCTAACTTCCTCTGAACAGCAAGAGCTGCTGAAAGACAAAGTTGAGAAGAGACATGAGTAATTTTATGCTTTCCTTACTGGCAGTACTACATCAACATAAAAGAGCTGCTTCTCCTTCCTTTTCCCACTCTGCATCCTTTTACTATGAAAACACTGCAAATAAGGTTAAATTACTCTTTTACAGCAACAGTACATTTGCAGAAGTTAGGATATGACATGACAGAAATTAAGTCATTGTCAGATCTGGTGCAGGTGTCGTTTTTCTTTAGATTACATACAGTATTGCAGCTTTTTCCCTCAAAAACCTTACTGGAAGATTTTGAATAGACATCACTGGTTGCAAAAGCAGAACAAGCTTCTCATAAATTTCTACTACCCAGGCACTATAATAAGAGCTTTTTTTGCCATCTACCTCATTTCTTTGCCAATGGAATGCAGAATCATCATTAGTCTTTCCAGCATGCAGCCAATTAAGTTCCAGTGAATTGTCTCTTCCAGTTTCAGGTGTGTGCAGATAAGCTGTTTTCCCTTGCAGCTCTCCTAAGGGGCATACTTACCTTTTACTGAACAACTACAATCGGTGCAGATTTTAAGAACTTCTGCCAGAAGATGCACAATATTAGCTCCACTTTAAAAAATGCTATTTAATCACCAGATATCAGGGCAGTGCAGAGTGTGGTGCATTGGAATTAGCTATTCAAAGACATGGTCTTACACTAACATACTCTGATGTAGGCTGACTTTGTGATTTTCCTTGAATATGAACTCAGCATCCAAAGGTGCTTTATATCACTGTAAGCCTAGATATTACTGTGGCATATAAGACATATCAGAAAGCTTTTGTGGCTCACAAGACATTGAAGTATATTCTCAGAGCACCTCACTAGACATGGAAGGATATTCTCAGAGCACCTTTTGACAAAAGAAATGTCCCACTGATCACAGGAAGTGGAAGGGGTAATAAATACAGACTGGTAAATAAGATTACAAGATATTTATCCAAGGCTGTATAGACCTCTATTCTGACTCAACACAGCTACTTGTCTGTTAGGCCTTTGTAACTAGGCACTTCAAAACTCAAAACTCTTCCTTCTATGATCTGGAAGTTGAGAGAACATCATATTCCACCTGGATCTGTACTGTCAGTGCACCTTCATCTTGCTTCCTTCAGCATACTGTATGTGTAGCACACAGGCAACCCATGTATGTATTTCCCAATGTCATACCATTTCAGTGACAGTGAGCTTCTCCTAGTATGTCAGACTAGGGTTAAAGTTTTTAAAACCACAAGAAGTGATTCAGAAATCTAAAAAGAGACTTTCCAATAGTGACTTAGATTCCCAGAAGGTTAATCCTCATAAGAAATAAGATAGGAGTGTCCCAAAGCTCCTAGTCATTTTTGAGAATATGGCCAATTCTCCAGATACCAGCTTCTCTCTTCACTTTATTAATCTATTTTTCATGTTTGTTCTCCTACCTCTCCTGTCTTCTTTTTTAACCAACCTAACTATCTCTTTTCTTCATCCTTTTAAGAGAGATGCATCTCTTTACACATTTACCCTTTTCTCCGTAACAGCTGGAAGTCTGTGTATACATGAAAAAGAAAAGATGGTCTTTTAGATTCAAAGGCGCTTTTGTTTCACAGCATTAACGTTCTAGAAGCCACTGTTACGTTGCCTCCAGAGGAGTGAAGGATGAAGATTCATACAGTGGTAATTGACACTCCCAGCTCATGAGCTGCACACTTATCTTAATCTCAGTGCACTGATAACATGGGAGACATGCTCCCTCTGCCTGAAAGCCCTGTGCCACACATGGGATCCATCTCACAGACAGAATGCCAGCTGGAATGCCACAGTTATCTTTCCCCTTTATCTGCAGTAGGACAGAGCATATTTAAGTTACGGTGAAGAACTCTGAGGCTACAAAGAAATACACTGGTCCAGCAGTAGGGTACGCTGGACTGCACCCCACTTGCTTTAGATCTCCACAGAGATCCCAGGCTGGCTCCATTTCCACACTATTTCAAGAACTGCCACACTTTGCTCTCACTACACTTCAAATTTAAAGGGCAGCAGAACACTGTAAGTGCAAGGCTATTATCCCTGGGTCGTTGGAAAGCCCACCAATCTCCAAACAATCATGGGCTCAGGTAATAGAGAGGCCCATTTCTGCAGGCTATTAAAGTAAGAAGGAAGGGTCTCCTGAGCCAGCACACAACTCATGGCCAGTTGGCGAGCTCTTCTACTTACTGACAGATTCCTTCCCTGAGGCCAGCTGGCTCAGAAGGAGGCAACAACAGTGATGCTCTAGGGCTTCAACATGGACAATCATATAAGAGAGAGATGGAAAAGACCTAGGAGGTCACCAAGTTCCTTTATCTGCCAGTGCACAGAAAGATTTATGTGCTAAGAGCATAATCAGTGCACCACTACTTGAAGACTTCTATTTTCATGTCAAACCTGTGTGATCAGTTCTTACACTTGGATAACCAAGGCATCTGTGCTACACTGATTCAGATCACCAAGGTCTGATGCATCAGAATATGGAAATAATACCTCCAAATTAATACAGCAATTAGGCACTGCCAATGTATCTTGCTCAGTTCAAAAAGAACTTACTCTACAAAGCAGAAGATCTGTAAGGAACTTGAGTGGACTGATCTTTTTTCAATAAAACAATGTAATCAAAAGAGAACACACTCAGAAGCCTGTAGGTTAGTATACTGCTGCCATCAATACAAAGACTTGATGTTTATGTTCATATAGTGTTACTGCCAAGCACCTGTTTGCTCAGATTACAAAGACCTCTATCTATGCTTTTTGTCTCTAATGCCCAAGAAAATGTTGGAACTGGTTTTACTGAAACAGTATTTGTTCCTCCGTCAAAGAGACACAGGGCTCAGCCTTCCCTGGACTAACTTGCTAGCTGCTGCTCTGGTTCAGTCATCTCCTGCATCAAGTAACACTGTTCCTAACACTAACGAGGTGCCTCAGTTATACATGCACTGAAGTAATTCTTCTGCCAGTATACTGTCCTTTGGCATGCAAAGTGGCAACTGATTTCAGGACTAGGATGTATGTTAGAAAGCTTGGTGCTGTTCCTATATTACGCAGGCCATGCCTGTAATGGGATATTGGTTACTGACAAGACAAAAATTCTGGTCCCTCAAATATGTCCAACTTCTGCACTTCTCAGCCTAAGAGGCCAAGCTGTTCCTCCTATTTCATGTGTGCTTCATCAGCTGCTGTTCTGCTGAAAGTGGCTGCCCTACTGCTCCTTGGAACCGCCCACTGACACATCTGTAATACTGCCATAACAGGCATTCCTCTGAACTTGCATCCCTGTACTGAAAGAACAGCTTCTCACAAGTCCACTGTACCTGAGGAAAAAAAAAGAGATGTCAGATTCACAAAAATGGTGTGTATTAGAAGTAACGCCATGATTTTTCCAAAAGCATCAAAAGCACAACAGAGACAATGGTAGTGTCAAATGTCACGATAAGTGAAAATATCTAACACCAATCAAACATTGCTGCTCAAAGAAGAAACATCAGCTGGTTACAGAGAAGCATTACAAACCAAGTGGATTATATATAACATAAGCAAGCTTGCAATTCTGCCCTGTCCTACCTCCAGATTCTGTCGTTTTCAGCAGAAAGGCTGACACATCTGCAATCAGACACAGTGGTATCACAGGGAATTGTTAAGAATTCCTAGGTGTAGATTCTTTGAAGGAGCACAAGGTGTTCCCTGCAAACTACTGCATTTAACAACACAGCAAGAGAGATGTACACAGAACTGAGCTCTGGCAGTGTGCCTCCACCTTCAGAACACCACCCACACCGGCCTTCAGCTCCTCCCGCAAAAGACGCAGCAGCTATGGAGCTAACGGATTTGTAAAATAAGGACAAATTATAAAGATTCACTACCCATGCTACATTCCCTTCTACTGTTCATTGCATTCAGAACACAGGGAGGCTGTAAAACAAGTCCCTGTCATACTACTGTGACCTGTGTCCTTCCTGCTGCTGGTATTATTTGTTCATAGGTTCACAGGGAACAACATACTATCTGCACATGAAGCTTTCCCTTTTGAAAAGTAAAAGGATATGAAAAGACATTATAAACAGTATCCCTTCAGCAGTAAATGCTAGTGGGGAGAACAGAGCTAAACAGTAGCAATAGTCTTCTAAAATGACAAGCCTGACCATAAAAAAGTAAGTCCATTTGTATGCTTTTTTTTAAGTGGTTTAACACACACTTACAAAAAAAATACAAGGACCCTTTCATGGAGCCACTGATCTTATATAAAAGAAAACAATATGTCATGATTCCTCATACTGAAATTAAAAAACCCTTCACAGGTATTTCTTCACTATCAAGAGCTACCAGCTCTCGTCTAAGTTCAGTATAACCTGAGACAAACCTTAAGCTGTTTATGCTATACAGTGGAATCACTACACATATATAGATCTATACATGTAAAATTAAAACTTGCTGTACATCTGTCAGAGACTGCCTTTCAACCTTTCCAATCTTTGAACCTGTTTTCCAGCAATTTCTGAACACTGCAAATAGGGTTCTCCTACATCACCAAGATCATAGAGTGGTTCTCACCAAAACTTCTTACTTCTAAACTCCTGATTAGTGTACATGACAAAAAAAATTACAAAGCTGCACTTTGTAGAAGCTATTGTGCCTTCATCTACAGAAACAAGCTGTGCTCAAAAACTGCTTAGCTTACACTATTTCCAAACCACCCACAAGCTCCATGGAATTTGATACAGCAGATATGCATAATACTTGCTGCACTTGAGACTACTATAGGAGATATGCCTGCTGAATCAGCCTTCAAAAGCCAGACTAATCATAAGCCGTGGATAGCACGAAACTGTTCTCATGAGGGCACAACAAATTAAGTGTGCACAAGAAAGTCTGCTTTACTAATGGATCCAAGGTATAAGGCTTTGCAAATTCACCAGAAGATGATCACCCGAAGTGGAAGAACTTCAGGTAGGCAGGAAAGGCAAATCAACTGACAGCAGAATAATCTTCTCAGCTGGGCAAGGCGCAGGGAGCAGCTGCTCCATCAACCACCCCACTGAACTCATTTCCCAGCAGTGGTTAGAGAAGCAGTTCTGTGAGTCAGAATTTTATAGGCATCAGCAGCAGAAGAAATCTGGCTGCTCCTCTTTCAACAGCAAAACATGCAGAAAGAATATGGTACACATCTAAATTACTGAAACCAAGAATTTGAAGACCTGGATACCTCAAATATCCCTTTTGCCAACTTACAACAAACTACTTCACCTGTCCCTATGCAAGCCCAAATTCCAAATTACTTGGTATGGTATGAAATTTTACCAAGTCAGAAAACCAGACTGTGATCATTAACACAGACCTCTCTGAAGCTTCAGAGAGTATTTCTGCCAACACTACTAGCATGGAGGCAAGAGTGGCAACATCAGCTCTTAGCTCTAAAATGCCCGTTGTAATGCGTCTGAAGGCGAACATGCTAACAGCAGTGCCCAGTTTGACTGCTCACTATGATGAAACCATTGGCCATGATACCAGTACAGGCATATTTTATGTCACCTTCACCCATCTAGAAGTAATGCATTTTAACAAGTGCATTACAATTCAACCACTGGCCGAGGGTCAGTCACCCTATGTCCATTTCTTTCTTCTGAGGCCACTAAGGGAGCCCAAACAACTGTGTATAGACTCCTGGTTAACATTGCCCAAGATTAATTCCACTTCAGGTATGTACAGTTCACCAAATTCAGCTGCCAGAAAAGCTCTCCAATACCGCAACAACTCTCCGGCTCACGGGATATGTTTTACATGCACAACCAAACCCAATATAACACTTCCATAACGTTTTAGAGAAAACTGGGGACAGCTGCATGTGTGCTTGCTGATGTGACATCAGGCTATAACAAAAGAAGTGAGGGTTCCATCTCCCTAACAGTGTACTGATTCAATTGGTCCCAATGGAAATTAACCATTCAATACTTTGCATAAGACACGAGCATCTTCTGATACAGACCACATGAGAACTATAAGGAGTTTTCTCCCCTCTGCGAGGCTGCTCCTGCTGCTCCCCAGCATGCTGATGTCCCACTGCCACTGACTGGGAATGCACCAGCACGCTGCTCCAGTCAGGATGGCAGGCGAAGGCCTCACTTCACAGACCATATGCACACACCCCCATAAGGAGTTCATTCCCCAGGCTTCCGCTGGAGACCTGGAACATTCTATTACTTTGCTGAGAAGAAAAACAAAAATTAGAACACATTTTTTCATTTGTGAATTATTCTAACTGATTTAACACCATATTCCACCACTGTATTATTGGCAGTAACCATACAAGCTTTGTGGTCATCATGCAGAACCCGGACACAACTGTCACCAGTCCTGTGTAAGGAACAGTACACAGGTGCACTGCTCCAGGCACAGATTTGTTAAGATTCCAGTTCTTCCTTCCTCCAGGCAAAAGAAACACCCACTGATTTGAGCAGCAACACTAAACACCTTTCCTTTATACTGTCAGGTGCCAGAGCTGGCGAGTCCATTTTCCTAGGTACCCATATTTGCTTGAGATGGCAGCGTGCAGAGTGGCTACTCTCCATCCTGCTTCTCCATCCTGTCACACACACAGCCCAAGAAATCTTTTTATGCCTTCCCTCTCTGCTTGAAAAAAGCAAGTTACAAGACTACTTTCATTTTTTTTCATTTTCATGTCTCTTTACAGACACACCGAATAGATGGCTTCCCATCACGGCCCTGCATGTTTATTCTAGTAAATTATTCAACTTATTCTGTGTGGAGCAAATTAATTTCTACAGCAATTCAGCTGCTACTCCATCTACAGCATATATACTTGCTGAAACAGATTAATTCTGCCATGCAACATCATCTTTCGTTTTCTTCAGCATCTGCACAGACCTTTTATTCAGATAAAACTATTCTTCTCCCCTTGACCCCCCCATTCCCTGCCACAACTGATGTTTCTTGGACATAATATAGTGCTTTTTCTGGGGAGTAAAAAAATATTTTCAAAAAGTTGATAAATTCTGTGAATCTAAAAACCATTTTACATTTTCCAAATCCTCTCCACTTGATTTGCTCATACCTAATTTTCACAGATATTCATTATTTAACTCCCAAACACATGGGTTGCAATATATCAAATCCTAAAAAAAAGAAGAGATTTGAATGGAACTATTCTAAAAGCAGGAAATGAAAAATGAGGTCCAATCTGCAACGCTCTGTCACTGTCATTTAGCCACATGGGATCTACTTATTTGTACGTGGAACCAACTGCTCAGCTGCTTGCACTGACCTCCTGAGTGGTAAACAAAGTTACCCAAATATCACCAGATTATCTGCTGTCAAGAACACAATATTTTCATCCTTTTCTAGTATGTAGAATATCCCAAAATTAACTTGGTTCTTTGTGTAACATTACATTGTCAGGTTCATAATGCAGAGAGCTTACCTGCTATAAACAAACAAAGTTGAGATTTTTTTACCTAATCAGGGGGAAAAAAGCAAAAAGAATACACATGCCAACTGGATCTTTTGTATACTAACAGATCAGATTGGGGTTGCAGTTTATTTGTCTACAAAAGTCTGAAATGGAATCAAATAAATTCACTACTTTACCTTGTCACTTGTTCATATAAAAAACTTTTGGAAAAGTCTGAATGGTTTTAGGATTTGTAGATAGTTTATGACCCAATGTGACCTTCTCTTGCCTGATTTAATTGAGACTGCTTTCTCAGGAGCCAGACAGCATTTCTTCACACAACTGTTGATATACATAAGACATCTTCTGTAAAGTTAGACACATTGTTTTAGAACAACACAAAAGTTGAAGTTGCAAAGGAATACACTACACTACACAGTGTTTGCGAAATGCTCTGATTCATTGCTCTAAAGTATATATAACCACAAACAAATTCTTATTAGTCACTTTAATGCTTTTCTGAGAGTATAGAGACCTGTTATTTCACCTGTTGCCCTACGACATCTCTCCAACTTTGCCTGCCTTACTGAGGCATTTATTATATTGACACAAGTCTTAGTCACACCATTGGTACAAGTAGGTGCTGACTTAGTCTCAGGGCTCTGTCAAAGCTCTTTCTAAAAGAAGCTTGAGCACATCTGACACATTCCCCAAGCAACTCCACTTATGCCAAAGAGAAAACAACTGCTATAAGCAGCACCAGGTTCTCAGGAACACAGGTCTCTGCTTTGTTTTCACAGCAGGACCAATACAGTACAGGGATGAGAAATGACTGTTTCAATGTCTCCTTGCACCTCCCTACCTGCCTGCACTCACCCATTGTATTTTCTAGGATATTTGCAGGCTGAGTTCTATCAGGCAGGTACTATCTCCCATTTGACATTTGTGCATGTCCCATTTTAAGAGAGTGACCACATATACCTGGGTCTGCTACTTAAGAAAACAATACCACTAAGCTGTGTTCGTCCAGGAAGGGAAGACACTTTAGGCATTCTCCTACTTGAGGGGTGACATCACTCTTACTTATCCTTTATCTATCAACAGCTCAAATACTTTGTGTCCTTTCCTTTTCTTTTTATGCCCTTCTACATACCATCTTAGTGCCTAACACAAAACAGTCCAATACACTCTCCTAATTTGCTCTAGGTTACATATCTGAACATGTTTGAAATGCAACAGTGCAGGCATTGTGTAAGATATATGTCAGTATTTCCCAAACAACAACATAATTCACTGGTTTCCATATTTTTATTACACTTCTCTCCACAGGGACACCAGAATTCTCTCTCCCAGTGGGAAAATCATTCCTGCTGTTGGACACCAGCAGCAGTTCTGGCATCTAATACTAACAGCATTATCAATTTATGACTTTAGGAACACTACCAGAATCTAGTAGTAGTGCCTCTAATATTACAGATGGCCCATTTGTCCATTTTTTCCACATGGCCCTTCGTGTCTTTTCTTACATCCTTATTAGTGTTTCATGAGAGCACTTACCTTCTCTCACGTAACACAGCTTTCAAAAGGCTCTATCCAGCTACAATTCCCACAGTAAACAAGCTGAAACCAACAAAGAACTCCTGCTGTCTGCTCTTCCCCAACCACCCCCATGAAGATAGGGGGTCACCTCTCCTCTGAATAAAGGGTCTCAACTGAGCAACCCACATTCTCCACCTCGGTGTGCACAGCTCTGCCATGTACCACACACATCGTGCACGTACCAGTCACACTACAGGGTCCTCTGGGCAGCCACTCTTCCTGCCTGAACTGTGACACAACAAGGGAGGATAAAAAGAGAAACATTATGAAGGATATGAAAATATAAAAGCCTTCAGATCCCAGAACAATCATGCCAGCAACAGCAGAAGTGCGAAACAGTGCGCTCCTGTCTGCTCCATAAGACAAGAGATGGAGCATGGTGATGAAGACAGCACGCTCTGCTCCAGCCTCAGGGACCTGCAGTCACGGCTGCCGGCATTCCCTCACAGCAACACTTCAGCAATCAAATCCAGGTGTACAATGAAGATAAGAAAGGTGGAAGCAACCCCCTTTTGGGTGAGAGATCTTAAAGCACCCTTTAAAAACAGTGACAGCCAGGCAAAAAAAGACATTTGCTATTTGACCACATCTTGTAACACAGCTTGGTGCAACCTCAGGCACCCTTACGTCACTTCTCTCTTGTGTCCTTACACGATAAGACCCAGCCACCAGGGACATAAGGGACAGCCTTCGATATAGAGTCTGAAATCATTAAAAAAAATTGCAGCATTTCAGTGAAATAGCTCCACTACATACTGACAAGTGAAGAAGTCTAATTCTCATACAGGCGGAGGGGTAGGTCCTCAGCAGAAGTCAGCCAACTCCACCTACATCAGCTGTACTCTGGCCTGATCACCAGATTTTAAACTCATTACAACTATTATATAGTTCTAGCTAGCTTGAAACAAACTATTTTATTTTTTAACTCTCTAAAAATTGTGACCTTTAGTTTAAAATCTGCTACTGAATGAGAAACATTGTAACTATTCCTAATTTTAGTCAAAATATTTAAAATTACTGCTATCCATAATCATATTTAGTAGACCAGAAGGGAAAAAATATAAAACCAGTTACTCAGAAAAAGAAGTATATATATTCTGTAGACAGTTCAACAGATTTAATTCAGGTGTGTTTTATGACTGCTTTTACTTCAAGATTTGTGTGTATATATATGGAAATTACTGATGAAAGAATTGCATTTATGTTGCACTGAAGTGAAAGTCATGCTGTGATAAAAATGTGTGTTTCTTTATACATCAGAGAACTAGAATAATAGGCTATTATATGGGCAATATTTGATTTATGATTTAAATTACATTTATGATTTTCTTATTTTTTAATTTACTTGTTTGGGTTTTTGTAACGAGTCCTTGACTTAAAAGGGATTATATTAGTAAGTACAATGCCTAGCAAAATGAGGGTCTAGATCTCACTAATATGCTTTAAAGACATCAAATTCCCTAAGCCAACTGATCATGCTAAGTGTGTTTTAAGTAATTTTCATTTAATTTCTGATTTCTACAGGTAAATGGTACCAACCTTTAGACACTTTGAAGAAGGCAGTTTAGACAATACCTGAGAGTTTCTCAACATCCCTAATGTTTCATATTTCTAATATTTTTTTCATATTAAGTAAATGAAATTAAGTATTCTCAACCACTTTAAATAAATAGCTACAACACAGTATGTTGACTGCTTGTGGCTGAAGTCAACAGGACAACTTTGCCTCTCTGGAGACATGTAGTTCTGGTTTTGCCAAAAAATTTCCTCTGCCACCTTTTCTACGTGTCATCCTAAATTTCCTCCTGAAGTATTCCAAAAGAGAAGAAGAGATAATGAGAAATGAAAGTATAGGAGGAAATGTAATCCTGCAAACCTGAAGAATCCTTTCAATTTTGAAAAGGGTGATTATGGCCCTAGAATTAGCTCGGCAACAGCATCAGGCTAATAATGCCAAGGTCACAGGTTTGATCCCTGTGTGGGCCATTCTCTGAAGAGCTGGATTTGATAATCATTGTGGGTTCCTTCCAACTCAGAATGTTCTGTGTTTCTGTAATATAGTGTTCTTCAAGTTCACAATAAAAACACCGTCCCACTTTCATAGGTGCAGCAAATCTGCTGACAGAGAAACATATCTGCTTTTTAAATAATGAAAATGTCTTCAACATGTTCCTGTCACTGGAAATCACTTCTTGCAGGAGCCAAAGCCAAAATCTACCCACATGGAGGCTGGATGTAGTAAGGCAGGGGGTATGGGGCAGGGAAGAACATAAAAGCACTCATTAACCTAAAAAGAACAAATGGAAATATTTTAAGTCTTTTAAACTGGAACGCTTTTACTTCTGTTAATCCAGCATGTCCACTCAACAAGCAAGACAGAACACTGAAAAATATGGAAGAATAAGATTTTTGGAATTAAAATGAATTTTAATGTTAGCGTCAGAAGCAAACTCTTGTCTGCCAGATTAAATCAGAAAACAATTCCTTATCTCCACTATATTCAATATATATATACCCGGGTCTGCCAAAAAAAATAAGTGTAGAAGTACGAAAACGTGTATGGAAAAGCTGGAAAGACATAAAGCAGCTGAAGCTGAAAACATCCGCATCTCATACTGATGATACAACAAACCAGCAGAGAAGACAGACAGAGCAAGGCTAAATTATGAAGGTGCAAATATGCATTTGCAAGCCAAAGTTTGAGAACACGTGAGAAAAGGACCAGGTTTTGTCTTTGTCCATCTACAAAGGGGGAGGGTTCCCCAGCTGTAAAGTGTATTTGGCAACACAACAGGTAGGTTCATGGAGAAGAAAACAAGCAAGCTTGGGAAGAAAATACGACAGAACTAAAGCAAGTTAATTATTTGCCAAGGGCAGAGAACACATCAACTTCTATGATTTAGTAAGTCTCATTATGTTAGAGCCTGCCTTGATCCAGAAGCCAAGAAATTATGTGACTTGTCTATTCTTATTCCAATTTCTAACATTCCTGATCACATAGAAAATTGAAAAAGCAAACCCAGCAGTTCAAAATCCTGAAAATAATATTAAAAAGTCCTCAAAAATCATTAGAGACATCATGATTTTAAACAAGCTGATTTTAGACTGCTGATTTATTAAAAGCCAACCATGGTTTTATCTGCTTTCTGAATGAATCATGGCTATTTATGAAGACACTGAAAGCTGTTCTGAGCAACAGGAAAAAGAGCCAACAGTGAGGCAGACACAAAAGACCCAACCACCAATGAATCATTTGAAGGTATCCCCAATGCACATAATTATCATACCCATTAAGCAACATTCATTGCAATTAAGTATTGTTTGGCTTATATCAGTTACCTGGAATGTCTTCTGATCAGGCCTGTTCCAATTAAGTGGCACTTACTTATTACCCTGATCATGCAGTATCAGTTCAAAGCAGCATAGTACAGCTTCACCTTGAAAGCAATCAGCCCAACATTTGGCAACCAAAAGCAAGAGCCCTTGAGTTTCCAAATGACAGAAAACTTATATATAAGTATAAAGCATTATTACATTTTCTTCTCTCATTAGCTTTTATTTCTAGAATTCTCCGCGCCTAATTCTTAAAGCTGCTACCAATTGAAGACGACCTGTTTAAAAACAGAAGAGAGATTAAACACATACTAAATGCCACATATTGTGCTAATCCTGAAGTTGCTAGGGGGAACAAGAAACACAGAAACAGCAGGACAATGCTTAAAACTTTCACAGAATCATGGAATCATTTAGGCTGGGAAAGACCATTAAGATCATCAAGTCTAACTATTAACCCAGCACTGCCAAGTCCACCAATAAATCATGTCCCTAAGCACCACATCTACAGATCTTTTAAATATTTCCAGGGATAGTGACACACACACTTCCCCTGGAAGCCTGCTCCAATGGTTAATAACCCTACCATTTGAGTTTAATTTATAAAAATGGAAATTTCTGCTCTCTCCTCTACCAGAGCACTGACTATACACAACTCTTTAAGTTAACTCTGAGTTAGTTACTTTAATGATGCATATCTCTTCTGTCTCAGAGAATTATGTATTTTTTGCTCATTTGAAACCTGTGTGCTTCACAATACAAAAGTAGTCATCTCTTACATTAAAAACTTCATTAAGGCACACATATGAAAGTTATTGTAGAAAATATTGTAGACGAAATTTCTAATGCTTCACAGTAGAGTATTTAGGGTTACTACATAGACAAATACATCTAAATTAACCTAAATTAGGCATTTCAATGTGTACATTTATTTTGGCTTTAAGCTAGATTAACAATTTTTAAAAATATTTTGAAAACCCTAGAGCTGTCAACAAGCCTTTTTCCTTCAGGTAATATAAGTCCATTAGTCCATCAATGTAACCCAGCCGTGCCCGTGTGGCCAGGAGGGCAAGTGGGCTCCTGGGGTGCATCAGGAAGAGTATGGCCAGCAGTTTGAGGGAGGTGATCCTGCCCCCTCTACTTGGCTCCAAGGTCACACCTGTAGTGCTGTCCCCAGTTCTGGGCTTCTGCACACAAGAAAGACAAGGAGCTACTGGAGAGGGTCCAGTGGAGGCCACAAAGATGATGAGGGGTCTAGACCACCCATCTTCTGAGAAGAGACTTCAGGAGCTGGGCCTATTTTGTCTGGAGAAGATAAGACTGAAAGGGGATTTCATCAATACATACAAATATCTCCAAGCTGGGTGCCAAGAGGATGGTGCCAGACTCTGTTCCATGGTTCCCAGCAGCAGGACAAGGATCAATGGCCATAAACTAAACTACAAGTTCCACCTCAGTATGAGGAAGAACAATACATTGAGAGTGGCAGAGCACTGGAAAAGGCTGCCCAGAGAAGTCATGGAGTCTCCCTCTCTGGAGACATTCAAAACCCACTTGGATAGTTCCTGTGTCACCTGTTCTAGGTGACCCTGCCTTGGCAGGGGAGTTGGACTGGAAGATCTCCAGAGGTCCATTCCAACCCTAATGATGCTGCGATCTGGACAGCAGACAGGATGAAGGCACACTGACACACCTGCCAACCTGTAGTAACTAATCCACTAGAAGACTGACGTGCGACCTCTGTTGCCTTTGTTATTTGAGCTAGTTAATTTTAAACTATCTCAAATATTCCTACACAGCACTACATATTTTAGAACTTTAGTAAAGTCTAAAAGGCACCTTACTTCTCACATCCATGCACCTTCAGAAAACAAGCCTTTGACAAATGTTACCCTAAGTCCTCTGGGCTCAGCTCTAAATACAGTTGTCACTGCCAAATCAAAACTCTTCGTGGTCACTGACAGTCTACAAGGAATTATTTCAGGCTGTTTTATCTCATGTAAGTTTAAGACAGATATCACGACAGGACTGTTCCAGTGTTCAGTTTCAGCTTATAAATATCTTCAAGCAAAATATATCTCATCAAATCAGATTGGGAAACAGAGCCCTGCACTGTCAAACTACCTAAGAAACTGACCATGCTAGGTTTGTTTCCAAAAATTTATACAGCAGTCTGTATAAGTTTTCGAAGTCCTGCCTGTGATTTACAAACATCATAAGCATACATTATTAAAAAGAGACATCAGTTACAACAATCAATTTCTGTGACTACTGGCAATTCTCTGAATAATCCAGCCTAGCAAGGTTTCCATACAGCTTTCCCTGAAATGTGGCTGCAAGCTGTCTTCACACATTAAATATCAGAGGCACGCATGTCAAGAGACATAGATCCTTGTTGTTTAAGATTTGGTTGCTCAAAAAGCTAAAAAAAGTCAGTAAATACTAAACAATTAGCTGCTGAAAGTCAGCCCTATTTAAGATGTCTGAAGCTGAGCTTCAAAAACCTGATCACTCAAAATCATTACACAAATTATTACATTACATAAAAATCACAACCTCAACACACACCAACAGAAAACTGATTCACTATCTATAGCTCTTCGGTGAGGAAAAATCCACACCTAATGAAAAAAAGAAGCTCCCCATGTTTTCATCTCAAATCTTTCCCAGAAAAAGCTCTTCATTCTTATTTACACAGCACCTCTCCCAGTGCAGTGCTTTTACAGCAAGCAGGCTGAGTTCAGCGGGTCTCTCGAGGCTGCAGCTGACCCAGGCCACCACCCCTACAGACCTCTAGCTGCTCATCATCACTTCTTGATGATCACCCAGCATGACAGCACATCACTACTATACTCTACCCAAGCTCTTTCAAAATAAAGGCAGGTTGGCTTGCTGTTGTAAAGATTCGTAACAGTAGAATTTTTTCAATGTTCTATTAGTTTAGGTCATTTTGAAAGAACCAGGTTAGGGAGCAAATGAGTGAGCAGTTAAGCTTGACAATTTGAATGGAGAGCCTTCTGTCCCAAAGTCATGCTAACATAATGGGGCAGCAAAGGTGAACTACTGGCATGGTAATTTCCTTAGCACACCTGACTGCAGATTACACCACACTGAAACCACTACAGGCAATCACTGATGCTAAAATACATGGATCTGACTCTTCCTTGCTTGCTCTTGAGCCCGTTTGGATAAAGTACTAAGGTGCAGATCAATGAACAGAAAATGTAACATTTGTACAGGGTGATTGGTAGGTTATATCCTGGATAGTCCTGACTCAGTTGACTCAGTTGACAAGTATTGAAGCACGTAAGTTACTCAGTGTGAACTCTCATTGTGATACTGCAGCAAAAAATGAATTAGAACCTTGAACATAATGAAGAGAAGCAGGATTCTTCTCTGTAGTACTGACAGCATTGTAGAGACCAATACTGAAATACCATCTTGTGCTTCTGGCATCTGATTTTCCTGAAGGAAAATCAAAAAATTGGAAGGAAACAGAGATGTTATGCAAATGTACTTGAAGTCTGTAAAAAACGTCCTCTGGTAAGAGTCTTAAAGAGGTCACTTTGATTAGCTTAAAAAAAAAGACACACTGGTGTCTTGAGTAAAAGTACTTTTTGTAGGTAGAAATAAAAACGTACTGAAGGGCTTCCCAACCTACCAGGTCAAGTCATAAAGAGAACTTTTGCCTAGGAAATTAATTCTGAACAACTCTAATGAAAACCAGGACTTGCTAAAGACAGCAACCAATGAGAATGATTGACCAACACAGTAAGTAGCAAAAGCTTTACTGAATGCTTGATGCCTTCCTTCAGATAAATACTTATATTTTGTAAAATATTTTGGTCAAACCAAATTCAAACACCAAGCACAGTTTTTAATTCAACAGAGACATAACTGAATAGTAAGTCATGACTGAATCACCTGGTCAAACTCTGGCTAAATCTGTGGTTTTATGAAATTGTATTTATTCTCAAAACCAAATCTCCTCCATTTCCCCTACACATGCAAATGTGAAACATGCAAATTACAAATATGATCAGTTCTTAAAACAATTCTTAAAAAGACATCTTTAATTTGCTGTATATTTTACTGCTGAGGACAAGACAGCTAAAGAATTTAGCACCTTAGCTACCTTGGTTATACCATTTCACTCAGACAGTGTTATCTCCTTGTCTCCCACACAAGTGTCATGCTGTTATCAAAGTCTTTCTCGCTAAACAATTATTTCCTTTTATGATTTCTTCTGGCTGGTCAAAGATAAGGGCTTACAGTGAGGTTGATTAGTGTTGCAAACAAATAGGAGTAATACTAGAGCAGATATAACTAAGCTGAAGTAATCAACACTATTAATAACCTTTTGATTTCTAATCAAATACAGCTCTGACTTTTGCTGCCACTTTGCTTTACATCTTCTAAACTACAAAAGAATTAATATTTTATAAAATATTCTCAATATTTTGTCCCTTTATTCTCTTGTTTCCTTTTTGTCTTATAATCTTCACTGAGAAAGAAATAAAAATAACAAATCTATTATAAAAAAGAGTTCTATACTTTATAATGCCTTTCCTGGTAACAAGATTTAATTATATATTACAGCATGAAATTCTGCATTTTTTCAAATCTAGTAATATTTCCGAGGACAGTAAAATCACATTTCTTGATATTTGCATTAAAAAAGAACCCAACACAAAGACACAAAACCAATCAAACAACAATCCTTGCTTGAGACAAACAACTGTGGCAAAACCCAGTTCATACAGTTAACATATGGCAATATTCTATCCAAAAATAGGAACCTAACATGTTAGGCCTTAGAAACCTGCACTGCAGGTAGCACTGCACCACATCCTTTCATAATCCTGGGCAACTACTACTCCCAACAGATGCCCATTCTGCTCCAGTAATGGGCAATGTCCCTTATGGAAAACACCTAAAACCACTAGAAATACACCATCTCCTCATCCTCTGCAAATCCTAGACAGGCAACATACTCTTCCAAACATGCAAAGCCTTTCACTGGGACTCTCTAAGAGGGATTACATCCAAAGCACCAAGTACATCCTGTAGTTCAATCCACTCATGGAAGAAGCTCAGTCGTTTCATGGACACATGTTTGTGATCTCCACAAGTATGATTATTTTATAATGGTCTCTCCATGATCTTTCTAAATATGCTCTTTTCCCCAAAGAAAAAAAAAAAAAAAAAAAAGAAGCAAAATATGTGCACAACAATCTTTTTTTTTTCCTGCTTGCATTGCTATTTTCCAGTTTCAATAGTCTCAGGAAAGTTGAATGCTGCTCAATGAGTTTATAGTTCATTCAGACATGGAGGTTTAGTGGTAATTCCAGAGACGCTTCTTTGCACTTGGGGTGTCACTGCTCAGCCCCAGCATGTGCACAGGGACAACATCCTTGCTTCAGGATGCTCTAATGAACACATTTCCATTTCATACAACATTTATTTGCAACAAGAATAACATAAATTAAACAAGTTTGCTTGTTTAATTTTTGACAGCAATTTTTGTAATTCATCAAATTTTATTTTTTTAAAATTAATTTTAACAGGAATTGCTGCTGTTTGGTTTTTTCCATCTTTGCCATTTATTTTATGTAACAATCAAGAAGAATAAGAAGGGAATCACAAAACTAAAACTTTCTTCACATGAAAAGCTCTCTTTTCCACAAAACTGCGTTGTCTACCAGCAGACTTAAAAATAGACAGACATCAATGTTAAAGGTACAAATGACTATACTGAACACAAAAGGGAAAATAGTATCTGAAACGTGGCAAATATTTTCCATTTTTCACCTAAAGAATTCCTTCCAGAGATGAAAGTCAAAGATAAAGAAAACAAAAAATTTAGTGAGATGTGTGTTAGATATTGGCCCATACAGATTTGAAAGACTGTAAACTGCCTTACAAAATGGCAAGATAGCAATATTAACACACAGTATGCACCAAGATAAACCAGTCATTTTTATTTTCCTTTTTTTTCTCAATTTTATTAGTTATCATTATAAAGAGTAAGGATTTCTTCTTTTCATTTTTAATATTGTTTTAAAAGCCAATGCACAATTGAAAGGTTCTTTTTGTCATGTGTATGCCCAAAATTTTCTTTATAATGTTGTTTGTTTGGATCTGTCCAAGTTCATGTTCATAAAAAAAAACAATTTATTTTCTAAACGTATCCTCTAACCTCACAGTAAATAAATAAATTTTTTTAAAGTATTAATTAAAAAAAAAGAACCAATTCATAAACCACCCCTAATTAACTTTACTTCCCAAAAAAGCCACACATCTGTTTTCACAGCTGGACATGATTCAACCACTGGTAACCAGAAAAAAGCCCCAGTGTGTTAAAATATTCTTGCCAAAAACTGACACTCCAGCAAGGATGGCTACTATGCCCGCACAATCTGAGCAGCTGTTAGGACAACCTTTACTTATACTGAAAGGGCAGGAGACATCCTGATGCTCTTACTACTAAACCAGCAAATCTTATTGGAAAGACACCACTGGTTGAAAATGGACAATGCAAAAGCACAACATGCATTTTACCAATCAAGCAGATTATAATTACGTGGGAACAGTGATGTATAATAATCCACTCTCTACCCACTTTTCTACAACAGATTCTGCAGGGCTCAGCTTCTGGAAAAAAAATTCTTTGTAAATTATTTTTAATACAGCTGTTATTATGAGCATCGGAAAAATCAATTAACAATGCTGCCCTAACTCTTTAGGAAAAAAAAGGACTTAGATAAATAGAAAAAGATTATGCTATTTCTTTTACAGCATTATTCTTATTCTGTAAGTGACATCAAAGACCCACAACTCCCTTCTTTTTTTTTCCCCTCCATCTTTTGGCTTTGACATCACACAGAGAGAAAAGTATTCCTTTCACTGTCTCTTGTATAGCCAGAGCATCCAAGCTCTGCATATTGTTATCACTTTCTATCCTTGAATATGAATTATTTTAATCCTCCAGCAATTAACAGTCTTTTGGATGAAAATAAAAAAAGGCTGGAAGTGCAACCTTACTTTTGTTTTGCTAATTTATTTGGTCAGTAGCTCATTTTCTCATTGTTTCACAGGGCTTAAATATTTAAGTGTGTGCATGTCCCACTTACAACCTTATTTTTTTACCATTACATGTTTACAGCCATCTTTTATTTCCTCTTCTTTAAACCTGGAGTTTCCCACTCTCAAGTATATTTCATAGAAGGCTTTCTGTCGTAATTTTGCATTTTAGAACACCACCTATTCATTTAATCACACAGCTTTTTGGTTGGGAGAAGAGTAATCATCTTTTATTTGTAACACCATTTTAAAAACAAAGAGACTGAACTGCCACAGAAGAACTGTCAGGTTTCCTTTACCATGACCAGGTCTCCTTGATCTCCTCATTGCTTTCTTGCTCCCACCACCATAATTGCCATCAATACTTGTAATGTATTCAAAGCATGGCAAGTTCTTGACAAACAAGATGGAAGCACAGTTCTCTGCCCTCAAGATACAGCTGTTTAAGGCCCCAGTCCAACACACCACACATCCATTTTAAACCTGTAAGCAGTTCCCTTGACTTCCAAGTGTTTACTGTTGAGCAATTAAGTGGTCTGCTGGATCGAGGCCTAAGCAAACTATGAGACAGAGAGGTAGCAGGCAGATATAGTAAGAAGCATCATTAATGACAAGCAGATATATCAATTCACAATGTGCTGTTTGACTCAAAAAATAAAATTAAAAAAAGAAACAGAAAAAGAAAGGAAATGGCTGAAGTAAATTATCTTGTTGGAGTGGGTTTGTGAGTTTTACAATCCAAATAAACCTCTGACGTTGTGAATTGCTCAGTCCGGGGAGCCTGTGACAACTGTGGGTATGTTTTATGAAGCCATGCACACATTCCTAAAATAAAGTTCCATCAGCTCTTCAGGAATCATTACACCAGACACACATTCTAAGCTTCAAAAAAGTTCACTGCAAACACACAGTAACGTAACATTGACCTGCTCTAGCCTAAGTCAGTTTGCTCGTACAGACAAAAAAAAAGGGCCAAACAAATAAACAGACTTATAGTCAAAATGAGAAGACAAGTGAATTTTTACAACCAACAGCTGCCTCAAAAATAAAATCAGGAAAAAGCTCAGCTCCATCTTAAACAATCAGCTCTATGGTCTCAAAAGAAGGCTAAAAGACTGAATACAGGACCCTGAATTGCAAGCTATACTATTCCCGTTCTGTCTTCCCCCCCCACCCTTAATCACTTCAATGTTTGGTAGAGTGAAGCAAATGAGAAAATACATCATTAGTCTTTTTTTAATTATTAGAAGAATAAAAAGTGACTGCTCATCTGATCTACAGCCTGATCCAAGTATGGCAGCAGACACCAACCTAAAGAAACAAGCAACAGATGAATAGAGTGAAATGCAGCAGAGTGATGAATGGGGTTTTGGTCAGTTTGTTCCACGGTTTTCCAAGTTCAAAATAAGATTGCCCATTTTTAATAATTAGACAACAATGGCTTTCAAGACACCAGTAGATGAAAGCATACATGATCTTCCTCAATGGGCTTGTGACTTCAATGAGTCAAAGGGAAAAGCCTGAGACAGCAAAAAGTGCTTGTTCAGGGAACCAACCCAGCAAGCATCAAATCCAGCATCAGTAATAGACAAAAAGAGGTGGTATTAAGGGTAAACAGGGAAAAACTGAATTATACAAAGGCTATAAATGGACAACAGGTGTAAAGTCTAAAGTACTAAATGAGACAACATATAGACTTCAATTTGTATTTTTAAGTAAGGGTAAGAGAGTAGGTAGAGGCAATCAAGACATTACATACAATCAGGGTTTATATTGTATACAGAATGCATGGATGGATACATTTGAGTTACTGAGGATGACTGTGAGAAAAAGGCTTCACAGCGACAGGAAATTATGTAGGTGGTGACTTCAAGGTCAGAGCTTTAGCGGATCAGAAATAAACAGATATGCAAGCCAGTATGTAGAAAATCATCAGAATTTAGAAATGGCCTCTTTGAAAGGAAGGGTTTGAAAATGACACTTGGATTACATCCTTTGGTGATATGAGGAAAGTCTCTGCAATGGGAAGAGATTGAGTGTGATTCTGAACTGTTTCTCACACTGGTTTTGTTGGTGGATTGGTATTTTTCTAGGCATGAATAACTCTGTATAATACAGAAACAGATCGCAGCAACTGACAGTGGAAAACTTTCTTTGTGAAATTCAAACTAGGAAACTCATTAAAGTACAAGATATTACCTCCCCCTACAGTAGAGACTGACAGCATCCACTCATTCATTAGCAACTGAAATAATGTCTCTTCTCTTCTTTATCCTTCTAATAACCAGAACATAGATCATGAGGTCAAAAGTGGCAGGAAAATTTACATCACCTTCAGCAGGCTTTGCATACAGCCTACAGCACTTACTCTCAATTCTTCCCTCCTCCACAATTTCAATCTTAATCTACTAATTCCAGAGTATTGTGAAGCTCTCTAATCAGCAGCAGCAGCGTGATTTGTAGTTCAGTGATGCCCTTCTGGAATATTTGTACAGGTGAATATACCTGTAAAAGTACGAGAAAAGTTTCCCACAAGGACGACAGAGGGAATCTACAGTTTAAAAAAATCCATATATTTTCTAGCATGTATTTTGTGAGGGGGATGATTAAATATTCTATAAGCAATTAGTAAATTGTCAATAGAATTCAATAAATGTTGCTTTAAAAAAAACCTAATTATTTGTTACAATAACCACCAACTATTGCCATTTTGTTTGTGAAGGTTTGTAAACTACTTCCATTTGAGAAGTAATTGATTCTGTTTTTATCATTTGCTCAAGTTTATGTGGTTGTTCACATCCAAAGAGATGATAACATCTATTTGCAGCAAATTATACATTAAATTCCTCATTCAAAAGCTGTAATGGAAAACAAAATGCTAATTTGTGCTGTAAACGGAAGTACAGAATCATAATCACTCATTGTTAACATTAGGAACTAAACTGCTCTTGCAAATAATAAAATGGGTTAAAAATGTGGAGAGCTTTTGCAAGCCAAAGTACCAGTGCCTCTTACTCACTAGTGTTATATTTCAAGTGATGAAACGAACCTTTCCTCTTCATGCCAGCACAAACTACCCCTTTTTGAGGGAAAGAACAACGGCCTTATAATTGCAACATACGGGTGCATGTCAGGGGACCCATTCTATCCACAGGTCTCCAACCAGCTTCCCAAATGAGGGCTTCCACGCACTCTCTGCTAGACAAACTCGACTGGATGCAAGGACTGTCTACACAAGCAAGTGCTGTAGAACAGTAAAACTGGAGGAGTCAGAGAGCTGGTGCCGAGGATCTGACATCTGCATTACGTGCTCTGCACCATGCACTTCAATGTATGGTTTGATTATTTAACTTCACCCTAGATCTGATCTGATCTCATTAGCTGAATATAAATTTGTAGCTCAAATGCGTTAGGGGTACTCCTGGAACACATCTCACAGTCCAGCTTTATCCAAAAGGAATTCTGATCAATTGCAATGAGATCAGCCTACAACACTGACCAAAGCACAGCAGTGTTGGGATGAACACAGCACACTCCTGCCTTCAAGAAAAGTGCTAGCGTAGACACACCTCTCATCATTTTGGGTCACAGTGAGTTCATGTGGAACCGCAAATACCCAATTCCTCCTTCCAAAATTAGCACCAGTGTCACAAGTGCTATAACCAGAGCAAGGGTCGCTCTGCTATTAATCTCTCTTCACCTTAATTTTACCTTTAGAGAGGAGACAGTAACACACAGCTATGTAGCAGAAGGAGAATCTTAACTGCCACTTGTAGAGAACCCAGAGTCAAAGACAAAAAATACTGCAGAATTATTTGGCTTCTGTCCTTTTTAGCAGTTTTACAGTCCTATAAGTTTTAAATGTACAAGGAGTTTTGCTCACGCAGCAAAACAGACACATCATAGGAAATTAAAAAAACACCGACACATTAGGACTGTGCACCTGCTCTTCCACATTTCATTAAGCCTCTACACCTAAATGTACATCAGGTTCTCTCCTATGTGCATCCGTTGTGCTGGTATCCCTCAGTGATACCTTCTGGTCATGGCGAGACAAACTGGATCACAAGCATCCACACCGCCTCAGGAAAAAAAACATCAAAAAACCCATTAACTTTCAGTAAGTAAGATCAGATCATTATGATCTAAATTTTAAGTGCCAGATAATATGTTTTAAAAAGTATATATTTGTAAATAAGCTGCCATTTGTTATCAAGCCTTTCCTAGCTTATATTGTATAACTCAAATCCATGTAAAATAGCTGATCTGCCAGCCTGTTTCAGTTATAAGTATTAAAAAAATATAATTATGTTATCAAAAAATGAAAATTGCCTTTTAGGTGACCAAAAGAAAGTTCCACTTCTTCATGTAGTAAATCATTTTACTGCTGCCCTTTTATATTTAATACCCTTCTGCAGTACACATTTATCTCTACACTAGCAAAGTGTACTCATTGATTTCCTATGGTCTCTCTGGAAGAAGGTTCTGCTTCCCTGATGATGAGTACAAAGGGTGGATGACCCCATTCTCATTCCAATGCAAACCCTGCACTTTTACATTTCTGCTTAGACCACATGAACATTTGACCAGCTAAGAACTCCCTGCCCTCTTCCTTCAGAACACATTGCTAGAACTACTGACATTCTCTCCTGAACAAAACTGTATTTTTGAAAATCCCATCTTATGTATAAAGCACTGAACTGCATTAGTTCAGCGCAGCCATAACTGTAACTCACAGTCTGCATATGAGTTTTTCTTCTAAAATTAGACACAATAATATCTTGTGCATTTTCTGCATGTGCTTTAAACTTGTGCTACTGTGCTCTACTGTGTAAATTCGGTTGCTCTTCTCTGGGGCATGAGAAAATGGTTCACTCCCAGTTTAAACCCTGCTTTTTGTTGTTAGATGAGTCTGCCATCAGAATACACTTTTCAAAGCTACTGTGTTGAACAAGCAATTTAGGAATTAATCTCTAAAAGAAAGAGAATCATGTTTAACAACATTTTTAATAAAGTCCATTAGCTGTTTTTAATAAACTACATCTTTCTCATTATCCTATCATTTATCTTTTGCTGGGATGTCAAGAAAATAGGTGTCTTCAGTTTCACTTTCATTTTTACTGCTATTTTTTCAGCTTTGGGTGCACGAACACCCCTTGGAGTCAGGAAAACTTCAAATCCAGGATTCACTCTTTTTTAAAATGACAAAGTATTTTCTGTTAATACTAAACCAGGATTGCATTTTTTTTTCTGAACTAACTTAGGTTTTACAGCCTTCTTTTGATTTGCACAGATGTTACAGGCTCTGTTAAAATGTAACTGCAGTTGAATAATGGTATTATTCCATAGGATTTCACCACCAAATAATATACAACTATTAACTGAGTCTTTTTCCATTTCAGAAAAACATCTTCAAAAACCATAAAGTGCACAGTCCAAATCTTATACAGATTGGTATCCCTCATTCAACACTCTCATACACAGACATACTCGTACATGCTATACACGTGCAGGGCATTAACACAAATTAATCTAGTGCGTTTCCAAACCTGTGTAGACTTCATGTTCCACTACTCAAATAACATTAAAGAAAAAAAATCCTGAAACTATGGAAACAAAGTAAGTCCAAAAGTGTATTCTGGTCCATTGCCCCTGAGAAGTGGCCACTGGTCATACTCTTAAGCAAAAGAAGAAAAAAGCATAAAAGCAACACACTACACTCAGTTCAGCTCCCCAAAAATACTGGCAGAAAGCTACACTAGGGCACTTCCATCCCTGCTCATGTAAAGACAAAAATGCAACCCACAAGGTTGGGTCTTCGCTTTGTCTTTCACTGACTTAGTAATACCCACAGAACACATTTTGTCCAAGTATGTTGAATAAAGTACTGCTACGTTTGAAAACACAGGACAAAGAAAACGGTGCCAGTTACTAAGTCCACGGCTGAGAGCTGCAGGAAAAAAATCTCTGAAATAATGGCATCAATCAGGCAGCACACTCCTCATTTTACTTTTATACTGCAAGGATTTTGAGGTCAAATTAAAGTAAGTATCAAGATTTATGCATTAGTCATAGAATTTCATTCACAAACTACATTTCAAATTATTTTCAAGCACTTCCCAACCACATAGATTAGTAACACAACAACGTATCCAATTCTGAACTGGAGAATGAAAAATAATTAATACAAATAATGCTGCCAGTTCAGCATAGACACGTTATGCCGAAAAATATTATTGCTCTTGCAAGGCTAAATACCTCTTTGCAGTACTTAGAAATAGCTGTTATTTACTCATGACTACTAATTAAGAAACAGATGTAAAGAGAATTCCAGGAAGGTTCTGGCAAAAATAAAGAACCAGACAGAAGTAGAGTGACAGTCTAAACATGAAGAATACAGAACAAATCAACAGGAAATCTGATGGATATTCCTTCATCTCAGTTTTATACACACTGGCAAGAAAACACAGGTAAGTTTATGCAACCACAGCTCAAAGTTCTCAGGATTTAAGTCTACAAGTTTGACTACGCTGGAATTTAGCATAATGGTTAAGTCCCTGTACCACAATAACTATAAAAAAAGACAGCAAGCTCCAGGAGAACACTCAATCTTTTTGAAGTTATCCTTAATAATGTGAAGTCTTATTTGTAACTAATATGGAGCTTTATATTCTGGAAGACTATCTAAGAAATTGATTCAAAACAGACTTCATAAAGTTTCTAGACATGATTTCTCCAATACAAGCTTTTTTGTGATGCACTTTGAAATTTAATATGCAATGGAAAAGCTCCTTCCAAGAATATTACCAACAAATCACACATACAAGCTTGTGCTTAAAAACTAACTGCAATAATGCACTAAAAATATAAAGGTTGAAACACATCTCTCAAACACCCTGAATTATAAAGCAAACGCCGTATCTCTCCTTTCAGAGCTGCCAGACAGTATATTATGCTTCTAGAAGTCACTCTTCTCTTTTACCTGACTGGTTCCATTGTTGAGTTGTATTTTGATTACTTATACTCTCATTACAGCCTTGAGATGCCAGGAAAAGATTCTTTTAGTAAGCTATGGCTGAGCCACTATTGATATTATACAAGGGATCCTTTTACCTCCTATAAGATGTTCAGAGTGCATCATATTGATTGGGAATAAAAAACTATTTTTCTAGTAGTCAACCCATCTTCTCATCTCAGCACTTTTTATTTTTAAGTTTTTCTGTTCGCTGTTTTGTTTTAAACAAAACAAATTGTATTTCGGCTATGTTGCTAAATTTAGCAAGGTTTGCAAGCCTTTTTTTTTTTTAACATAATTCAGGTAAAAACAAACAAACACGAATATGGCTGACAGTCAAGTCTCAGCCAAGTCTGCCTTTTTAAGTGCTAAAACTTGTAAGAAAAATGTATTTGCAGCAAAATCCCATATTCATTTTGATTTCATATTCAGACTAACATCTACCACTAATCCTCAGCTGATGAATTTGACTGATATAAATGGTAACATAATACGCAAAAGATGAAAATAGAATGGAGCCTTGAGCACCAGAAAGAATACGTGTCTTAAAAATTCTTCTCATCTTCACCCTGGTAGCTTTTGCAAGCTCATCTGTTCGTCCGTTGTAATGCTATGTAATGATTACACCTTCTCCTTCGAAACACCTTTCCTAATCATGCATATTTAATTCAACTTTGAGTATATATCCTACAGTTTATATAGTCCTGCTATAAATAGACCTTCTGCATTCTGAATTATCTCCCGCGTTCTCCCTTAGATACAGTTCAACACTGGTATTTAGAACAGATCAACTCTGGATTTGCCAGCAGTTCTTCCCGCTTCCATTGTGATACGGCTTGCTCTCCTGAAAGGGGATGTAAGGGAACCTGTCATTTCACAATGACATTCTTTCACCGAACTGTTTCGCTACAGAATGAAACTAACTTTAGATAAAGGAGCTGGTTTAAACCTGATTTTATTGTCTGCGTTCCTAAGCATTTTCCCTCTCTGATGGTTTCAAAGGAGTCTTCCCTGTGACTGCCTGCCTTTTGTACCAGGCATGAGCCCTTCTTAAATCCCAGTGACTTGCATGGGCTCGCATTTAGCAGGACGATAATGCACGTTCTGTGTTCATACAAGCACACTGGCACCGCTGTGTGTCCCCGCTACGTGCAGAACAACACACATCCGAGGGGGCTCGGGAGCACCGGCCACCACGAGCGGCGAGCTCGGCGCGAACTCCCGCCGAGTGCCGGGGCCCGGAGTCCGGGCAGCCCCGCCGCGCTTCCGAGCGGCGGCTCCAGCCGCGCCCTCCCGGCCCCGTCACGGACCGGCCAAGCGCCGCTGTCCCCGCGCACCCGCCGTCCCCCGCCCCGCCGGCCGCGGGGCTACCAGAGGGGCTCCGGATGGCTTCGCCGAGCCAGAGGGGCTCCGGCGCGTCCGGGAGACGACGTTTCGACGCTGGCTCTACGCTCGATGCGTGTCTGGTCCCCACACGAGCCCCCCCCGCTCCTCGGCGCACGCCAGCCTGACTTGTTCCCCGCCGGGAAGGCTCTCCCGGCCGGGGCGGCACGCCCGGCAGGCAGCTGTACCCGGCACGGGGCGGGCGCCTACCGCGATGGGCCCGGCGGGGGTCCGCTCGCACCCGGGACACAGAGATTCGTCTTTATTTATTCGGTTGCCTCGGATGAGCAGGCTGTCAGGGCTTCGGAACCCCACCACGCCCGGGCTCGCCGGCCGGCCGCTGCCGAAGGGCGGCCCCGCTCCTCGCCGCTCGGCATTTGCAACTCCTGGAGCAGGGAAGTGCGCGCGGCTTCTCCCTGCCTCGCCGTGAGGTGTAACCTCAGACTGCGAACTGCTAGTTTGGGGGTTTCAGTCTCCTGGAATTGGGGTCGTGGGGTTGCACGTCTTCCCCGGAGCTCAGCGGGCTCTGTCCCCCGCAGAGAGGAAGCGGGAGGTGACCCCCCTGGTCCTCCCGGCTCTCCCGCCCCCCCGCGGGCACCGCCGCCCGCACAGCCCGGGGCGCCTCCCGTCCGCTCCGCGGCCCGCTTCCAGCCGCTGCCCAACTTTTCCTGTCACGCCAGCGCTAGAAAACCCCTTCCCCACGCACGCACGCACACACACACCAGTGTAGTTTATAAATGACAGTTGCCTGTAGACTTTCACCAGACAAGCAGCGGGGGCAGCAGACTACAACAGTTATTTAATTAAAGGCGCTTCGGAGGCTCCCAGAATAGCTCTCTACCTCTGAGGCGCGATTTCTGGTTTCCCTCCGCTCTCCCCCACCGCCTCGCCAGCCGCCCCCCGCTGCCCGGGCCCCGGCGCGGGCGGGAGGGACGGGCCCGGCCGGCGTTACCCGGCTGCGCGCTCCGCATTGCACAGTCATCAAAGTTAAGTGCGTGCAGGGGGATCGGGGGTGAATCACAGGGAGAGACGGGTGAGCCGAACTATTTCCACCTAGGCAGCATCCGAAATTTCGGATCTGAATGCGTATGCAGCCATTTCTGAGGGAAAGGACGCGGGTGCGGGGGGGTCCCTCTCGCACGCAGCCTGTCACTCGCACCCTGCTCCCCCCGCCCGGCAAACTCGCCCGGCTGCCTCAGCGCGGTCCCTCAGTGCAGCCGAGGGCAGGCTCGGGGCACTTCCATCGAGTTGCCCGGCTGAGCCCCGAGTTGCTACCGGGCAACGCACAGCCCTCCGCGGGCTACGGCTGTCGATCCTTAGTCCTCCTCACGCTCCTCTTCCTCACGAGAGGGGAGGGGGCGGAGGGAAAGGGGCTGAAAGGCACACGGGAAGAGGCTCTTTTCTTTCATTTCTTTCTTCGGCTGATTTAACCCCCCACCCGCAACACACACATGCTGAACAGAAACACTTCCAGACCCTTCCTGCACACACTGGCACCACCTTCGCTTTCCCCCGAGAAGCCGGGCGGGCGCAGCGGCGGCGAGCGCGCAGCACCGGCCACCTCTTACCTGGTTGTAGGAGGTCTCCCAGGAGGAGGTGTAGTTGTAAAAGAAGGAGGAGAAGCAAGCGTCTTCCGACAGCCCGCAGCCAGCCATCCTCTGGGCGCAAAACCTCTTCGGGAAGGCACGAGCAGCCCTCGCAAACTCTTGCCTCTTGCGCGGTCGCTGCCGCCGCCGGCGCTGCCCCCGCGGAGTGGTGCCGACAGCTTCGCGCTGGCGGCGGCNCGCCGTGCCGTGCCGTGCCGTGCAGCCCCGCGCCGCCAAAGTTGTCGCTCGGTTCGCGGGCGTGTGGGCACGGGCTCGACCCCGGCGCCGCAGCGCGGCCGCCAGCGCGCGAGAAGAAGGGGGCGGGAAAACCGACGGGAAACTTCTCAAGAGCCGTCCTGACAGGTGCGATTTCCGCCGATTCCTCCTTTGCGGGGTGTTTGCCTCAGCACCCGTTTGCAAGGAGAGGGAGAAAAGNGCGGCGAGCGCGCAGCACCGGCCACCTCTTACCTGGTTGTAGGAGGTCTCCCAGGAGGAGGTGTAGTTGTAAAAGAAGGAGGAGAAGCAAGCGTCTTCCGACAGCCCGCAGCCAGCCATCCTCTGGGCGCAAAACCTCTTCGGGAAGGCACGAGCAGCCCTCGCAAACTCTTGCCTCTTGCGCGGTCGCTGCCGCCGCCGGCGCTGCCCCCGCGGAGTGGTGCCGACAGCTTCGCGCTGGCGGCGGCCGGCGCGGTGCGTGCGGCGGAGCGGGGCTGGCTGGCTGGCTGGCTAGATAGATGGATGGGCGGGTGGAGGGATGGAGGCGCGGGTACCGCGTGTGTCTGAGTGTGTGAGCGCGGCCGNGGGAAAACCGACGGGAAACTTCTCAAGAGCCGTCCTGACAGGTGCGATTTCCGCCGATTCCTCCTTTGCGGGGTGTTTGCCTCAGCACCCGTTTGCAAGGAGAGGGAGAAAAGCGGATTTTTTTTTTTTTCTTTTTTTTTAGCGTATCGGTGATGACAGGAGCGGCCCCGGGACCGCGCCCGCCCGGTCCCGCCGCAGCCCCGCACAGGCGCCCCAGGAACCCTCCCGCCCTGAGGAAGGGTAACACTGACGGCCCGTAAGCCGTCGCCAAATTGCTCATCGGACACAGCGAGGTCATGCAAAATATCATGATCTTAAAGTATTTTCCAGGAAATCAGCGGAAATAGATTGGATTACGTTGACTCCGCTCCTTGAGTATGCCTTATCCTGCTTGCAGACCCGGTACCTCGGGGGCGATCCTCTGACAAGGGGAACATTGTCCTCATCAGCTAACACTGATATCACAAAACTCAGCTAATTGTAAATGTAAAGCAAATAATGTAGATGGTATTTTTTTCAGAAAAACTGTTTTGTTTGTTGAGGAATCTGTTTTATTTCATACAAAAATATATGGTTTTAACTTTAAAAAAATAATATATTTGCTTCCAAAGCTTAGCTGGGAGAGAGAGTAGTTTGTTGAGCACTACCCGGTAGTCATAATAGCCCACAGCCATCAGTAGAAAAGACTAGACAGTTTTGTGGCACAACTGATCAGAAGCCCACTAAAAGTCCTCACTTCCCCTCACCTGACACTCCAAGGAAGAAAACACCATTTAGTAATATCCATGGAATCTTTTGGCCATTCCATTTGTTGAGAAAACAACTGTGGCATGAGTATGGAAAGAATGGAATCCTGTGAAACACAGTCGAGCACAGTCGAAACTCAGCTTTTTGGCATGAGTTGACTTTGTCCAAAAGTCAAAAGCTTGCCAAGAATTCATAATCCAGAGGAACATTTGTGACAGGCAGCTCTGTCCCAAATGAGGTCAAAGTGCCTTTCATCCTGCCTTAACCGGGTAAAAATACTGCATGAAGATTCCCATGAAGAAAATGTGGAAAGCAGATCAGAAACAAGGTGTTCACTATGTTCACAATGATATGTTTCTCAGATTGCTCCAGTATTTGCTTTCAGAGACTTCATCCTGTTTAGGCTCCTCATCAGTCACTCAAAAAACTCATGTGGCTTAAGAATTTATTTCAGCTTTTCAGATAGCAACAATTAAGGCATAAAATTCCTTGTCACTTCACCCTCATTCTTGAATTTCCCTTTGTCTGAGGGGTCAGTGTTCAAAGCATCTCACTTCTAAAATTTTAAGCAATTTCACATTGCATATTTCATCTTCATATTAAGTCTTGGTGCATTCTATTCGGAGTCTGTATTTCAGCATAGCCTGACCTCTGAGCTATTTATTCTATTCAGGCAAATTTTGCACTTCCCCCCCCCCATATCTGATGTATTTATATGCTTCAGTAGGTTGCATTTTACCCTACTTCCCTCTCCTCTAGTGAGATATACTGCCTTTCCCACACCAAGTTCTTTAAAACTCTTAAAACAGATTATGGTTTGTTAACTGTTTGGGATTTTTTCTTATCTTTTTCCTTCAGACATTGTTCCTCACCCTGCTGTTAACCATTTCTAGCTCAAAATCTCCTGATTTGAATTTCAGAGAGTTCCTCTGGGGGACCATCACTGGTAGGAGGTTAAGCTTAATTGCACAGTGATCAGTTACCAGTGGAGATCCCGTTGTAGTCTTTGCTGGTAGCTGTGAACTACTCCGAACCTATTCAAGGCCTCTGAAGAGTGCACTTCTGCTGGCAGCAAAACAAGATCTGAAAACGTACAGCTTTATGTGTTGCTCCTCCAGACCATTTGTAGTGTTTTCAGTCAACCAGCCATTACTGAAACGGCCAAAAATCTCTTTGTCCACTGTGAGTTAGCTCACTGACATCACTGTCACCATGATGGTGGTGGTGAAGTAAAAAGTCTGTATGCTACTTCTATTACTAGAAGTGTGTAACCAAACATAATAAAATCCACAAATAGCTCTTGTCTATTATCCCATCCCAGTCCATTATCAGCTCCATAGAAAAGATGCTAAAAGTGTATTCAGTTCTGTAGACAGGAAGAAGTAAAATGGAGATAAATAAACTCTTGTAAAGAACTTGGAAAAATGGATTGGTGAAGGGTGGAGGAAACAGCAAAAGCCATTAAATGTTTGAATAACAAAAGTAATCTCAGGATAACCATTAATACTCCATCAGTGCTGAAAAAAAAGGCCTGGTGCAGATGGAACAGAGAAAAATCACTTAAATATCTTCAGAGATGCATAATACTGTTTAGTTACAATGTGCCAGGGTACTACATAAAGACTGTCAAAGCAACTAGAAAAGCATCTCATTAAATACAATCTAGACTTTAATTTGCTTTGCTCTTTGCTTCCATGTTTTCACGTTAGAGATTTTCCAAGTCTAATAAGACAGAAACTTTTCTTGGAGGAGTAGGAGAGGGGTGGAATTTATTCCCAAAACAGATTTTGCAGGTAAAAAAGCAAATTAGGATGGAACTTTTAAATTAGACTGGTCATGCCTTCTCACAGACATCAAGAGGCTGGTGCACTGTGTTGGGTTTGGCTAGGATACAGTTAATTTTCTTCGCAGTAGCTGGTGTGGGGCTGTATTTTGGATTTGTGCTGAAAACTGTTGATAACACAGGGATGTTTTTGTTATTGCTGAGCAGAGCTGACACGGCATCAAGGTTTCTCTTCTGCTCCTCATCCTGCCCCATCAGTGAGGAGGCTGGGGGTGCACAGTGAGTTGGGAGGGGACACGGCCACCACAGCTGACCCCAACTGACCCAAGGGATATTCCATACCCCGTGGCATCATGCTCAGCATATACAGCTGGGGGAAGAAAAAAGGGGAGATGTTTTGAGTGATGGTGTTTGTCTTCCCAAGTCACCCTTCCATGTGATGGAGCCCTGCTCTCCTGGGGATGGCTGGACACCTGCCTGTCCATGGGAAGGGTTGAATTAATTCCTTGTTTTGCTTTGTCTGTACACATGGCTTTTGCTTTATCTGTTAAACTCTTTATCTTAGCACGAGAGTTTTCTCTCTTCTATGATTCTCTCCCCCATCCCACTGGAGGTGGGGAGGGAGCAAGTGCCTGGGTGGGCCTCTGTTGCTGGCTGGGGTTAGACCATGAAATGCACTGAGACAAGACTGAGGCCAAGGACTGTTGTTTGAGACAATAAATAGATCTGGTATCACCAAGTGCCAGGTTTTGCCAGAGACCTCTCAAAAGACGAAACTAGTATTTCATTGTTAGAGGCAAAAGCCAGAGCATCTTCCTTTTCTTTATTGAGTGATGTCTTTAGAAATTTCTTGAAGAGCTGGAAAGGCTTCTAGAGGCCTTTGGTTTGAGAAGCATATGGAGAATTTGAAATAGAAAAGCCATTACTGTGCAACTTATGTGTTCCATGTAAGAAGACAGATTATCAGAACAATCCCAAGGAATCAGGGTTCAACTCAGCTGTAGCCACTAAATTAAGATTCTGTAACAGAAGGTGATACTCCATGGCTGTACATTTTGTTTAGGTAGCTTAGTGTCCCTCCAGTAGTCAGTGTAGCATCTAAACTGAGTGCTGTGTTCCCCATATTTTTAAAGCTTGTGATCATAAACACTTCAAAATGTTTTTGAGTACTAGTCTTTTATTCACTGTTGTCACTTGTGTTAGCAGATGTGTAACTTTACCTGACTTCATTAATTGAAAATCTTTTCTCAGAGGGAAGGTCTATAATACCAGATATTCTAAAATAAAGTTAGAAGCTGTCCATCTATCTTATCTGCAAGTAAAAAAAAAAGAGAAAAGACTTTCTTCTTAGCCCATTCATAAGTGCATAAAAAGTCAATTAAGACAGTCCATAAAAATTGAAGAGGAAAGGCTTTAGAAGTCCACTGATAGGTTTTCTATTAGGCTAATACCTTAAAGCTTCCTTAGCACTTTCCAACAAATCATTTTATTTGGCTTTATGAACACCTCTAGAGCTAGGTATTACATCTTTTTAATATTTGAGGAGATCAGCAGTGTAAGCACCAGACCCTTGGAAAAGTCAAGCAACATTGTTAGACAATGTTTAAAAAAGCAATTAGCCCCAGAGGAGTAAAAACCTACTTAAAGCAGAAGTAAGTGGAGATTTCAGAGTGTTTAGGTATCTATTTAACTTTAAAGATAACTCGTGTCTGTAATACAAAAATGTAAGATTAGACATAATTGAGAACCAAACTACAAACAGATGAGAACACAGCAACCATGGTCACCTCTAAAACATCTTTTCAGTGTTCTTTTTTTCCACTGGCTTCTCACTGAATTCTAGATAAAATCCAAATAGCTTTTTTCACTCTAACATGGCTACACAGCCCAGTTCCAAGCTACCTGAGAGACCTGGAGTTCCCAGAACAGCTTCTGCACATTGGATTGAGCAGCCTCACCCACAAGAGCTATAGGTGCAGATTTTCCAATATTAGGATAACAGCTCAAGATTATTCAAAATACAGTTTTTTTGAAGCATCCTAGGACACCACTCCCAAACTTCAGCTACACAATGCCATTAAAAAAATACTTGTGGTTACTGTGCAAACAGGTTATACCCTTATTTCAGAAAGTTCAATTACACGAAAGAAGTAACTGGCACTGGCTTTGGTACTCCTGGTCTCCAACCCCAGAGCTGAGTTCAGGCCATAACTTTTGAAGAAGAAAATCAAGGCCTCATTTTTCTAAGTTTGCTAGATGGTGAAGATTGCATAAGCTGTTGTGCTTCATCCAAAAGCTAAAAAAATAATTGAAGCTAGATGACTGCTAAGATAGGACAGCAGCTCCAAGGAAAAAAAGACAGTAAAAAACTACTTTTTTTTTCGTTCATTGCTGCTACGTTAGACCATCAGAAATGAGTAACAAGGTTCTCTAAAGCCATTTAATGCAAAGACCAATTGAAAATAGACAACTGCCAAGAAAATGGTGTATTTCTCAAAATGTTTTGATCTCACCATCATTCTATTTGCTTTGCCTGAGTTCAGATTCAGTTGCTTGCTCTTCATCCATGAGCTAATTCCATCTAAGCATTGGGTCATCATGATAATTGAAGTTACATGAAAAAGGCAACTGAATGAAGTAAAGCTGATTATTCAAAAAGAAAGGAAAAAAAAGTGACAGTTTTAAAGCTAGATTACATGAATTTTGCTCATCTCAAAAATGCAGGAAATTATTTTCTTGAATTTTGCAAGATCAAGTGTGCCACTGATTAAAACTTTGTCTACTGAAGTGGAAGAGCAGAACACTGATGAGTTTGATTGTCCTGCAAGCAAGATATTTTCAATGAGACTGTTAACAAAATGAAGCCACTATGATAACTTAATTCCTAGTTCAGACCTTCCAGCAGCTTTTCAACATGAGTAATCTCCATCAGTTCAATACCCCCAAAATTATAAATAACAACCAGTGAACACATGCCATTCAAATGTCAGCAGGCATGAACTTATGAGGTAGTTCATAACTTTTATAGCCTCACCACCAATTAACAATGTAAATAAATTGCTAAAGCTCTATCAGATTATAATTTCCCCAAAATAACATTCCTGTGATTATGTTTGTGTGATTATAGTTATGAAGTAACTAATCAGAGCTGGGGGGAGAACCCTAGAATAACTCAAATTAGCAGGAATCAAGATGTTTAGCTTGTCATGAGTCCCTGCCTCTAGTGTAAGTATCTTTACATCTGAGAACCAACCCCCCATTCTGCCAGCTTCTGGGTACATTTGCCTTATTAGCAAAGTACTGAGTAATGAAAAAGGAGTGGACTCAGCATTATTTTATTGGTCACAGTAAAGATGTTGTCTAGGGATAGATTTACTGAAGGGTGTGAGATCTCCTCAATGCTCAGGTAAGGAAAAAGGCAGGAGGCTACACCTAATTCAGCACATTATTCAAAGCTCATTGATAGAGCAGTAGCACCTTCCCATCACAAACTGTATTACAGATTCAAACAGTATTTAGCTACTCCTTTGGCACAATATGCTGTATCATGTGGGAAGGAACGTGGAGGAGGGAGGAAGACAGACTCCCAGCCACACGTGGTAGAACTTGGGGAAATTGCATTTAACTGTCTTTTGCACAATCCCAAGAAAGCTTTGACCAATATAGAATTCCATTTTTACACAAGAAATACCACAAAGAGGCAGCAAAGCCTCAGAAATAATTGACAGATATTTCAAAGGGTTTTGACAGAACACTGAGTTTGGATTTCTTCAGTGACCTCATATTTGAGCCAATTAAGAAAAACAAACCTTTTTAGGAGAAAACCTAGGCACACATTTGTACCAGAAATGATTTTGTGCTTGTAAGCCCATGTCCTTTTCTTTACATATTGGCCAAAATCAAGGGAAAGAATAAACTGTTTTTCTTAAAGCAGGTTTTTTAATGTTTAAATTTTTTAAGTAGTAAGAACGAAGATTTGCTGTTGACTTTGTTCCTCATTTAGGAAGTTCTACTCTGAGTCTAGAAAACCCAGCATTTATAGAGTTGTTTTTATGATCAAATTAGTTTTCTAAAAATAAAAGCAAATTAATTTCTGAGGCCTCACTGCACCTAATGAGAGATCTAAACACTAGTCTCATATCAAGCCATTAGACTACAAACATCTGGATCCTTAAACTTTACTTGCAAAAATAATATCCATTAGAGGCAATTATTTTGTGAAGAACAAATGTGATTATGAATGAGATCTCAAAGTAAGATTTTCCTATTCACTTTTCCTTCCATAATTCTCCTCCAGCAACAAGCAGGATTTCTGTAGGCTGCAGAAGAGTCAGAACCACCACATTACTGTTCAACCTTGTATTTGACAATGCTTGAGAATGTAGAGAACAGACATTTGAATAGTGTTTGGATTTACACAGCAGCAAGCCCAGCAAGGAGCTTGAGAGCAAAAACACTTTAACACTGGCTTGCTTATAAGGAGAAAGTGTTCATTGTCCATAAATTTACAGAATATAAAATGTCAGTTTTCAACAAACAGGGTACATATTGTGAACATCAAGACTGGAATTTTAAATTCTTGCCAATTCTTGTATTTGATTTCTGATCTTAATCAAATTATTTGTTTAAAGTATGTAGAAATAGCAGTAATTTGAGTTTACTTCCATTATATTGTATAACCAGTAACACATTGGAACAAAGCTGTCAATGCCCTCTTGGACAGCTGCTTAGAGAAACATGTTGTGACTCACACTGCTTTGAACCTGCTGCTGCTGCTGTACAAATTGTAAGCCTTTCTGTACAAACTGTAAGCCTTTCAGGAAGGGTTCAAAGGGCATTTATTTCTTTAAAAGAACGATACTATCCTTGTCACAATAAAGGCTTATCAGTTACTTGTTATTCAACATGCAAAATGAAATAACCTCAAAGATACCATTCTAAGGTTTGAAAGGTCAAATTAAGTCTGAGAGTCTTTAAAATAGTACACAAATTTTGACAGCAAACACTAGCATCTTCATAAAGCTGAAAAGGTTGATATTTTTGAGGTTAAAACTGGTTACTAATATAAGCAGAAGTGGTTTGACTGCACAGCTGAATATTTAAATAGACAAAGCATTCAGGAAATACATCCACCAGTAGCCTTCCACTCAATGGAGCCCGGTAAGAGCTGACGCTCTAAGTGTTTATTGTTTATGCTGCTGGAAGCAATGAGGCTGGGAACATTAATGGAATAGGCTCACAAAATAAACACTGAATTCAAATGGAAGGCAAGAGGCCTACTTTAGCTAAAGGAATAAGACCAACCCAAAATAACACATGTTTAAAGCCACAAGAAATATTTATTATCAGCATTAATTTGTGCTATGTTTTATTTTTCTATACAACAAAACTACTGCATAGCTTTCACAGCGGGAAGGACCACTCAGAGCTGAGATGTACACAAATGCAAATTATTTTATCATCTGTCCAACATACACTCAGTGTTCCTGAGAAACCAGTATATTCGAGTTGAAACTGAAAGATCAAACACCTACAATCAGCAGAACTAGTCTTGTTATCGCTTCTACAGGAATGTTATTTTACTGGTGTTACCATATTTAGTTTAATCCCTTGATAGTGGAAGCTTGGATCTCCTTGATGCCAACCACTTATCTCAAATGCATCTCTCCAATGCATCAGTGCCAATTAAGAGGCAGCCCAAGCTTGTAATTTGTGAAAGGAAAAGTGAAGAGAGGGGCAAATGCTCTCATAATGGTTTCATTCTGGTTTTAAAGCTGCCTGTTTGAAGCTTATAAATCTGAGACATTGGTTCCCAGTAATATGTATTACTGAGAACCAATGCCCAATTCTAGGAACAGTTCCAGGAAGTATACATACCCCAAAACAAAGCTACCAGTGTCAGAGGTACTAGTGGAAAAATTAACTAGGCTGACCAAATAGATCATTTTTCCCTCTGCTTCACATAAATATAATGTCACATACATAGTCATGAAGGTAAATAAATTTAGGTCAATAAACTACCAGAGTAAATTAAATAATTTTGAAAGGTCAACAAACTGCCAGAGTAAGATGATACTTTTAATAGTAAAGTATGTTTATTATTAAAACCCTCAGCTGTTCTAAAACCAAGATAAATGTCTAATCTTCACGAACTACAGGAAGTGAATAAATCTGTGTACTTTACAATATAACTCTCTGCTTACTACTGTCATGGTGTGCTATGGCTTTTTATTGCTATACATTATCAGAAATGAACTAGAGCAATCTGATTACAAATTAATAATTGTAGCTGGACTGGATGGAAGGAAAACTCTGCCTTTTGACTTCTACTATGGTATCTTTTCAAATTAAACCATGAGAATAGTGAAAGCTAATGTCAGCATTTTTGCTTTAAGCTGCATTTCTTATGGCAAATAATGAGCAGTTTCCAGTATGACTGTGTAGCAGTGCAGGCTGCAAGTTACACGTCACAAAGCAATGCTGTGTCACAAGCCCTGATCCAAAAAGGATGGTGGTGATCAGACAAAACTGACCAAAGTGATACAGAACATACCAACCCAGGCTGGCCCATGCCAGCTGCTCTCTACCTTCCATGAATGGGCACAGGTACAAGGAATGAAGACATTCCCTTAAACCCCAAAGGAACATCAGCATCTATCTTTAGCACTGCAGTACATACAGATCTCCCAAAAGCAAGAGTTCAGGGGCTTTTATGACATCAGAACACGGCAAAGCATGGAGTCACCATTTATTGAATTCCCTGACAAAAATTCTAAGTGCTAATCTAAACAGTATTAACTCGTCACTTCCTTCTATCTCCATAATGAAGGTATGTACCTAACCATGTGTACTTAGCCGTTAGTAACTACCTGTGTCTAACAAACCTAAATACAGTTATTACCTCACACTGATACTAGCCCTTTACTGCTCTGAGGTATTACACAGCATAATTAAGACGGAAGACTTCCTCTTTTCAAAAAATATACTCCTTTCACTTAGTACTGTTTTCCTGTCATCTAATCCATATGCTGTATTTTCAAAAGTCCCACACTATAGTTTATTATATACAAAGCAAATATTTTCAAAAAACATTAGAATGTCCCTGATAAGAAGATCACTCTAAGTAAACAACACATCACTTTTAGATTGTTCCAAAGCAGATAACCAGTTAATCCTAAGGAGCAGTTCCTCTCTGCTCCAAAACACATGTACACCTTTGGTCAGCAGTCTGAACACTCTGAAGTGGCATCAGTAAGGCAGGGAACACAGCAGAACAACAAATGTTGCAGCTGCAGGAGGCAGCTCTGTAGTTTATTTGGGAACCCTCGCTCCACAGACCAGCAGAAAGAGTCCCAGTGTCTTGTAGTCAGTTGCGGCTTTTCACAGAACAAAACAGAAGCTGAATTTCTATTTGACACCAGCAAACTCTTGATTTCCAACTTTTTCCTTTATTTAGTGACTGCATTCTGCGTATGTAAGTATAAGCAGGCAAAGCTCTGATGATGGGCAGAGCTCTGAGTATTTTTAACATGTTTAAGAGGGAGGCAGTAACCTCCCTACACTCATAGATAAAGCAGTCTAATTCCTACGCCTCCTTCTTGATCTCCTTTTGTTTCTCTGGGCGACCTTTTTTGACATTTTTCCCATCAGTAAAAAGGGAACAAGGTTTTACCTTTCAACTTAAAAAAAACCCAGAGCTGCTCTCATACCCAAGTTCCTCTGCATGCATCTGTTGTACCCCTGAGACAGCAGTAGCTAAGGAGGTGGCTCCTGATAGTTTCCCTGTAGGAGTCAGGAAACATCTTACTTGAAGAAGCCCTGCTGTCCCTGTCATTACTCCTTCAGAGATAGATAGTGACTCCTTAGACACCTGGCTCCCCTCCCACTGCTATGTGGCTCTAAAATTACATCAAAAGTGAGATTTGCAGTAACTCTAAGGTATCCACTGTGATTTAAGTGAGTCTGTGTTTCTGCCCTGAACCCTTGAATGGCCTCAGCTGAGATCAGTACTGGGCAGAGAACAGACTGCACAAAGCCACTCCGACCTCAGGGCCATTCTCCACTACTCAATTCTTAGCGAAGCACTAACTCCATACACAGCACACAGTCCGCTGTAAGAAAATGCTTTAGTCCTAAACTCAAGTACTGCAAGTGCTTTGTCAGTTCTTCAGTAAAGGGGGATGTTTTTCAGGCATACCCAAGTGTCATGCAAGTATCAAATGCAATAGGTTCCCCAGGTGTCAAGGCTTCCATGTCTTCCTGAAGCACAATCCCTCAGATTCCATCAGCATCCCAGCAGGAAAGCTGTTTCCCGTTGCTCGCAGGAGGGGTGGGGGCACCTGGCCTGCTCTGCCCCCAGTGACAGCTGGGACACCATCAGCCTTCCAATTAAGCCCAGGTGTCACCAGCTTAATTGGAAGGTGGCAGGGTTGCACAGCTGTCAGAAGACGTGAGTTTGGCCAGTAGTATTTGCATTCCTGGTAGCAAAGGCAGAGCAGAGTGAAAAGAGCCCAGGTCAGCTGTCACAGCCCAAGCTGAGCTTGTGGGTATGACAATTCAAGGAAAAAAAAAAAAAAAAACCACCAAAAACAAGCCAAAGTCTTTCCTGTGTCAAGTTCCACTCAGCCACAGCCATCTGCTCCCCCATCCCCAAGGACCCAAGCTACAGCAGCTCATGCCAGCTGGTTCTGGGGTCCCTGAGGCTTTTCAAGCAGAGAACTGTCTGTGGCCCTTGCCACTGTCTGTGGCCCTTGCCAGACCTATGCAAAGTCATGCAGAAGGTGGTTCTACACTGTTCAGCTGAAGGCTGCACACAAACACTAGAGCAATTCTTACCTGGGGAGCAAGCAGTTTTCAGCATTGCACAGCCCCCTCTGCTCACCACATAGAGGATAAGCAAGTCATCAGGAAACCCCACATATCCAGCCTGAGTCATCCTACAGCAGCAACTAGCAACATCAGCATTTGCATGTTCAGGAACACTACTTTGAAATCCAGTTGCTTAAGAAGTTCAGAATCCCTGTTTTAAATAAAACCTCTTCTAACTGCAGTCAGAAAACACAATCCAGATTGACATTTTATGCAGAGTGAAGCTCGCTCCTTCCTTCCTACTGAAAATGGTTTGGTAGGGTAGCAAAGTCCACACTCATCTAACACTCCCTCTCACTTAGCAAACCTGAGACAGACTCCCAAGTCCCACTGCATGTTATAAATCCACTCAAATTTTAATCTTCTGACATTTTTATCTTCACTATTACTATTTTACTTGCTAACAAAGTTTTCAAAACTTCTCTACTCCCCATAATATAAATAGCAATTTTAAAAAAGGTTGGAACTGGGAGAAAATCCTCAAATTATTCCCAGCAATTTTATAGCCCACTGCTATGATTTAAATAGGATACCCCAAAAATCAGTGCTTAAAATTAGTCTGAGGTTAGTTACCAGCTCTGCAAACGTAACCTATTTTTGCTTCAGCCTTACAGCATGACAGCAGCATGGATCTCTTCCTAAGGGAACCAGTTTCAGCAAGAGCTGATCCAGCTGCTCTTTGCCAGAAGGACCAAAGCTCAGTGTATTCCAGGGGGAGGGAAAACAGAAATCTGATCAAATACATTAAACCACAGAATGGCTTGGGTTCAACCAGACCTTAAAGATCATCTAGTTCCAACCCTCCTGCTATGGGCAAGGACACCTTCCACTAGATCAGGCTGCTCAAAGCCCCATCCCACTTGACCTGGAACACTCTAGGGACTGGGCACCCACAACTTCCCTGGACAATCTGTTGCAGTGCCTCACCACCTTCACAGTGACAAATTTCTTCCTTATGTCCAATCTCAATCTACCCTCTACCAGAGTAAAACCATTGCCCCTTGTCCTGTCACTAGTAAAAGTTTTTACCACAGGCCCTGGTAAAAGTCCTCACTCCTTCTTTTAAAACCTTTGGAGGTATTTTAAGGCCACAATAAGGTCCCCTCCTTCTTTTCTCCAGGCTGAAAAATACCAACTTTCTCAGCCTGTCCTCCAAAGAGAGGTGCTCCAGCCCTGCGATCAAATTTTACTATAAATTCCTCATGGGATTATGCTGTCAAATCACATTTCATGAAAAATCACTACAAAATTACAATGGTGCAGTGTGATTTGATCTACAGTGTCACTTATGCTATTGTTTGTGTTGATCCTAAACAGTACCTGAACATTGCCCAGCAGGGCAATTTCTACCTGGCCACATACACACTTCACTTTATAGGACAAACTAGTACAGTTCTGTCTGAGAAATATTTAGGGCTATGTTGGAAGAAAGCATTCTCCTAACACATCTGCATGCATTTTGAGTTTTCCTAAATAATTTTAACAAGTTTGCAAGGGATCAACATTGTATGCATCATATTATATCATCACTGTGCTGCTTAAACATCTGTACTTTTAATATTAAAATATTAAACTACTGCCACGTCAATCAAACAGCAGTTTAGTGGGAGACTAAATGGGATTCTCATATTTCAATCAAAACAATAGAAATACTGACATACTGTGGCACAAAATTAGTATAAATAGACTTTATTGAAGTCAGTACCCTTGTACTGAAGCCGAAGATTGTGTCTACAGAAGCACAAGTTGTAACATTTCACAACTTCTAAAAGGAATGTCAACAATTACAACGATCATGCATACCATGGTCGATAATCACATTTTTAGAAGCATTTTCAACCATTTCTAAAGAAATGCTTATAACATTGTTATATATAGAACTACTTTCAATAAACTGCAAAACATTGATTAGCTTTTCCAGTATGAGCTACAGTGTCAACACAAAAGGGAGGCATAAATGTTTAATTTATGAAATCAGAATGGAATATTTACTGTAAAGAAAAATTAAAAAGCTTTCAAATAAAGGCCATTATTGAACCAATGTGAAGAGCACAACTTGAACTTTGAATCCTTTCATCTCTTAAAGCTGTCCTCTGAATAACTTCAGTTCAAAGCATAAATTCAGTACTGTGAGTATTCCTTGGACTGAAGTTTGGCAATGATGCGATCCAACTGTCTCTTTGCTTCGCACTGTGGAAAATTGCTCATGTCATAATACTGAGGGGCAATTTTCACCAGCCTGTCAAAAAAGGAAAAGCTTGTTACTGATACTCAAACTTTAAGATGCATCTTACAGAAATTCTACAGCTGAAGGAAACAAAGGTCATCCATTATTTTCAGCTCATTCTGCAATTCTAAGACTAACTGAAATTTACACACATGCACACACATTTAAAATGGCAGTGCCATCCTGATCAAGTGTCCAAGTCTAAAGCAAAAAGCACACACGTGAGTCTCACGAGATGCTCCTGTTTGGCCCCTTACACACTCTTGCTGCTGCTTCAGTACCTGCCATGATGGCAACCCACACAGCCAGAGCCTCCGCTTAATGTCAGAGTCCGTCAGCCACAGAAGTCTATGCAAACATCCACTTGTATCAGAGTACAGTTCAGCCTTAGCTGTTTTAACTTAAAAATATGACCAAGGCCATAGGATCCCACTTTAGGTTAAACAGTGTTTGTTGAAACAAGATTTCTAAGCAGGGACTCAAACACATTTTCCATTAAGATACCACAGACAATATAAATATATGTGTTGTGTTTCCCAGCTTATGAATCTTTAAACTCGTCCTGCACACAGTAAAATTACAGCAACTGAAGAGCTTCCTGTGTCCCCAAAGCTTACTACAACCTGGTAGTTAAAGTACAACTTTAAAGACAGGCAAGATGCTTCAGATCTCTTCTTGTCTGCAGAGATTCAGGCTTCTGATTGCTTTGATAAGCTTAGTTGATGAATAAATATCATGACATGGCAAGTTGTACCACTATTATCACCTCTTTCCTTAGAATTTTAAGAAATCATGAAACGCTGTTCAGAGCCTTCTGAAAAAATCAGACAGAAGGAGTTCTAGATCTTGAGAACAGAGGCACTGATACTGGGGTACTGGTGTCTCCTAACTCAGGTATGCAAGTGGGTGCTAGGACATAGCCCCAAACCTCACAACTCCAAGCAGCTCCAGGCTTACTGAAGCAACTGGCTCTAAGTCAAGCACTGCACACAGAGTCCAGGCATCAGAGGTCTAAACACAAAACCGACAAACAGGCACAAGTACCCACAAAGAAAACCTTTAGTCATCTACAAGATCTCAAGTCCATACCATTGCCATTCCTCAAACCATTTTTGTAAAACTAACTTCAAGAAAAGAGAAAATAATTACATCAACTTAAAAAAAGGAAAAAAAAAACAAGAACTCTACAGTAGATCATGACTGTTGCAAGACTCTGGCTTACCATTCTGGCTTGATGTCTGTACATGTCCGGATGTAATTCTTCGTTGTAAGGACAAACTCATTATACAGCACCCATTCTGGTTTGTGATCAAGAACAGTGGAGGGATGCAACTGCACCACCTGGTTATCTTTCACTGTTAAGTAATGCCCTGTTCGCTCCAAATGTGCCACCTAAATAAAAGGACATTTTTCCATTAACACAAGCAATTTTTAAATGAAGCAATTTCAAGCTGATTGTTAAGTATTCTATACAAAACAAACTAACCCAACTTTCAAACCTCATCTAAATTTAGCACATTACTTGACCACTTCAAGTATTCATGGTTTTTTATAGACACAATCAAGATGCCAGATGTTTTTGCTAACTACCATGGTACGGGTATATTCTAATACACAATTCAAGCAACATACAAAAATAATTATCACCCAAAGAGAATAATCATTATCAGAACAGCAGCCATGCAAACACGAAGTACTGGAAGGGAATATATACTGGACAGGTTTGCAACATCACACAAAGTCAACTGTGGTCTACTACAGACATCTGCTTCAAGCATTTCATTTCCAGTAGCCACTGTTGGACCAGTAAGCCACAATGTTATCCTTTCATGAGAGAGGTCTCACTACAGCATGAGCTTCAGAGCTGGAAAATGTAGGTTCAGTGACACACCTGTGCTGTGACCTTGGTGAAAATCCATTAACCTCCCTCTGACTAAGCTTCTTGCTCTATGAAAGGGAATAATGCCTGCCTTGCCAAGATGCTCTGATACCTAGCTCATTAAGATTTGGTAAAGCAGACAGTTATCCTTAGAATTATATCCTCTATGAACAGCTAATCTAACAGAACAAGTAAATAAAATTAACCCTTTGATACCAGTATTTGAAAATAACCTCATCTCATTTCATATATATACACACATGGAGTAAAAAGATTAAATAGGTTGGGCAGTGGCTGAAAGACATTAAACAGACATTTTTAGTAAGATCATTAGCTGTTTTCCTTTAATATAGACTGTATATTTCCTTGTTTTCTTGAATTCCTAAGTACATTTAAACCTTTTTTTTGCCTAGTCAAGGGCAAATTCCACCTATTAGATTAAAACCCTAGGCCTTCTAAAGCACTAGCCACCTCAAGTTTTAAGCCAGAATATCTCTTTACTAAGAAATTACTTTGAGTGTGCTTCTCTTTAAAATGTTATGACATTAATATCGAGAACATGTTTTAGGAGTAGAACAAAGTATTTCAACAGTTTGCCAATTTTGTCACACAAGAGTTGAGAGATAACACTATTTCAAGTCTGAAAAACCAGAAGAGGTTCCTTTAAATGGAGATTAACAGCACACTGTCTGTAATGATTTAGGCCTGATTTTATTCAACTCAATACAACATCTGTAATATTAAATAGCAGTACAGGTGCAAACACAAACAGCACACCTTGCTGTGGGATTATGACTTTTTTCAAAGGAAGTTTTGTTAAAAATCAATTTCCTTTTTCAGATCAAAAGTACACATGCATACAAAAGTATCTCTTTTACCTGTTCTAGATCTTCCTAGAAAAGGACAGAACAATGCATTATTTAAGTTTCATTCTAGAAAAGTGTGCTGTTAAATTCAATACTATTTACCTTTAGCACCTCAATCTCACTCATATATATTAAAACAGTAAAGCCTTATACTCTCCCTTTGCCAAATACAATTTCCTTTTCCACGTAATTTGTAATGGTAGAGTTAGGTTTCTTACTGACTTTGAATAATTCTGAATCATACTCAAAGAAAAATAAATGCTACAGAAATGTACAGTTAGCTCTTAATTTCCAGGGAAGGACAAGAATTGGAATAACCCCAATTACGAAGAAAATGTTTCCTTAAACCATTGATATCAGGGACAAGCCACCTTTAGGTGGTTACATACTATTGTGACTGGCTTCAATCCTGAGGTAACAGTGAGCTGCAGTATTTGTCCTCTTTAGATGCTTCTACAGAGTGTGCTTGCTGGCACACACCTTGGTAAAGAATTCCAGGGTCAATGATAGCAACTCTGTGGGGAAATACACAGTGAAGCTATGGCTCCAGAGGAAGCCACAGAGATCTGCCAGCTGCTGCATTTTCCTGCTCATTCCTGCTCTGCACTATTCCAGCACAGCTGACCAAGCCCATTCTTGCTTCCACTCTGAAAGTGGCCTGCCAGGTCACTGAGCTGAAAGAATTTAGAATGGGCTCAGGCAGGCACCAAGGCTGACATAAGGGAGTAAACAAGGACAAATGGCAGGCAGCTTATAGAACTCCTCTGAAACCCTGGCTTGCAAGCAATACCAGTGTCTGTAAATACAGAGGTGGTTGGACCAGGTGTCCTCCAGGGGGCCCTTTCACCTCAACCATTCTGTAATGTTTTTCAGAGTATAGAGAGCATGAGCTTATACAGAAACCACAGGATCAAACAAAGTATGTCTAGGAAGCGAGTTCATTTTTTGATAAGTAGTGGTAGGCAAGCAAGATACTACAGAATATACCTGAACCCTGAGATCACCAAAGAATTAGGCTATCTGAACATGACTCTAAAAGAATGGGCAAGTGCCAAGCCAGCTCATGTATCTCTGCAACAGATTACTCTGCAGCCCCAGAAATCCAACACGGCTGATGATTTAGAGACAATTATAATATTTCTATGAACATGACAAACCCAAATGGAAACCATAGCACATAACACCAGAGGAAAATGTTTCATGTCAAGTTCTAACCACAATTTTTTAAGAATTACACACCCTCCTCTGAAGTTTTAAGTATGCTTGTGTTATTTATTAGCTATCATGTCATTGAACCTAGAGGGCAAAGTCAGGGGTCTTCAATCAAACATTAACACTAAATCCAAATGCACTTGATAGATCAGAAGCAGGAATAGCATCACAAGATCCAGCCCTTTTAGGTTGAAGGCTATACATTGTGGCATGCTAGTCTTGACAGACAGTTTAGAGAAATGATTGGTACTGGGTTCTTTTTAACAAAAGAATGCTAGCATGCAGCAAAGGAAGTCTGGCAGTTGCCTGGATATCCAAAATTTCTGCTTGCAGCACACGCAAGTGTTTCTGAATTTATTAAAAAGTTTTACACCACTCTTCTGCATTCTTAAAGAGCAGAAGGAATACTATTAAATGCATCAGTGACCACCTTTGTGTCATAAGTTTATTTTATTACCATTCTATTATTGTAGGAGCCTGATTATGTAAAGACTCCAAAATATACATAATTCCATACAAGAAATAAGCACCAAAGATTGAGCAGCATCAGAAATGAGATTTTAATTAGAAGGCAAATCATCTGACATCTAACTTCCTGTACAGTAGTGGTCATTTAAGTTTATCCTCTGTAGTGATCATGATATATATAGCCTGTGTTTGACTAAGTCACATCTCCCAAGAAAGATTTCAAGCTTCATCTGTATACCCTTCTAGCCAAGAGGACCAATGGTATCCTGGGGTGCATTAGGAAGAGCACTGCCTGCAGGATGAAGGAGGTGACCCTGCCCCTCTACTCAGGCCTAGTGAGGTCCATCTGGAGTCTTCAGATCTGGGCTCCTCAGTACAAGGGAGACAATGGAGCTCCTGGAGCAGGTCCACAGAAGGGCTATAAAGATGACCAAAGGACTGGAGCATCTCTATTACGAGGAAAGGCTGAGGCAGCTGGGCTTGTTCAGCCTCGAGAAGAGGGACCTCTTCAGTGCCTATCAGTATCTGAAGGGAGGGTAGCAGGAGAAAGGAGCCAGGTTCTTTCCTGTGGTGCCAAGCAACAGGACAAGAAGCAACAGACAGAAAAGGACTGAAGTTCCATTTGAACATGAGGAAGCATTTCTATACTGGGCAGTGAAAGAGCACTGGAAGAGACTGTGCCCAGAGAGTTTGCGGTTTCCCTCACTGGAGATATTCCAGAACTGTCTGAACACAAATCCTGTGCCACGTTCCCTAGGATGACTCTGGTTGAGTATGGAGGTTGGACCAGATAATCCAACTGTGGTCCCTTCCAACCCAACCCATTCTTTGATTTGAAAACACAACACTTGCTTCCACCTTTAAATTCCGATTTAAATTTTCAACTATCAGTTCTTGTTCTGTCTTCAATACTAGACTGAAAATACAATTCTAAAAACCTAGGTCGCTTTTGACAACTGATAAAAAACAAAATCACTAAGAGGAAGATAACCCTTCCTTAAGATATTCTGTCATTTGCTTGCCTTTTCCAATTCGTTTCCTTAGCTTACCTTCTGTAGTGTAACTATTTTTTGCTTAGTCTTAACCACAATTACTTCAGCTACTATAAACACTTGAAAGATTCTAAGCTTAGTTTTGAATAGATATCAGGGATAAGCCTCCATTAAGGGGTCACCTATTCTTGTGACTTACTTTGATCCCCAGCTAGCTCTACTAAGCTACAGTATTTAGCCTATTTAGATTTTTCTATAAAGTATGCTTAGTGACTTAATAGAAGTAGGAGAAATAATCTATACCTAGTTCTGGAACTTTATTACCAAATTACAAATATATTACAGTTGTACAATATGCCAATTCCTCTCCCTAAGACAGGCTATGTTTGGAACAAAGTAATTGAGAAATCAGTACTCCTCCTTTTGCAAAGATCGCCCTTGCTGTATTTTACATATCCTTTGCATATTCTGATGTGCGATACAGAAAGTTATTTTTAAAAGTTTTGCATTATAAGAACTAGAATAAATCTGAGACACAGCACAAAAATTTTAAAAGACATTTAACTTCTTGTCAATATCTATCGTTCCAGAAGTTTTACTATACACAGAACTGTTGACAGTTTTAAATTATTTTACTATTCACTTTGCTTGTCTATGGCAGATTTACTGGAATTCAAATTTGCATTTAAATACGAAGGGTAAAGAGATGATTCATCACCAGCAGAAGCTCCACATTTATCTGTCTCTGACACACAGCTGAAGGCAGGTATACAGTACTTAGTACTGATTACATAACCAGTACTATTACAATAGTCAGTACAAGCCTATACTGTCAGACCTAAACCACAGATCTCAATTAGTACAGAAAATTCTAAAGTGAAATTTTATAACTGGTTTTAGGACAGTAGGCAATTACCAAAGTCTAAACAATGCAGCAAATTAGAAGTATTTCAAGACAATGGGTGCTACTGCTTTTTCCACTTCACACTGCCTTTTTAAATTTAGAAAGTTTGAAGAATCAAATTCTGCCATGTGTTGTCCACAGACCGCAGTACTTCACATGCAGAAGCTATCTACAGTACATGCACACATTTTGCAAGTGCCCACACTTGGAATTCCACACATGTTCTGTACTAAGAGGACAAAGGATGATGTATGCATTTCTTTACTAAGGTTTTCTGAACAAGAGCCCCCAAATGCTACAGCCTGAATATCAGCTTGGAGAGCGTGTAATGTGTATACAGACTACAATTGTAAGTACTTCAGCTGCTGGTAAATAACATCTGAGTATTTAAAATTTTTCTACCAAAGGTTTCTTAAAGCAACATGGAACTCATCATAGAATGTTTGGAGTCAAGATCAAATAGGTACCACACCATCATGGAGTTTTAAAGAGTTGAAGAAACTCAAGCCAAAATAGACTGAAACACTTTGAAGCAGAAGAGTAAGGATTGAAGTGGCTCCCACTCCAAATAGTTTCAACAGGTCTGCTATAGCCATCTCTTGATACACCCCAAAACTTCAATTAAGCATTTTGGGTGAGGGAGGCAGTAAACAACCTACTGATCAGGGAAGCCCAAGGAGACTTCTGGACAGGTTTTAATTTTCATCTGCATGAGCCTACTTACTACTCTATTCATAGCAAAAATACTAAGTCAGATATTTAAGACACAGAGACCAAAAATCTACTTGCACCAACACTGGCACAGCTCCCCATGCATGGGAATAGGTGTTTTCTAATAGGAAAATACCAATTAGGGGAAGAGTTTCACTCCGAGTAACATAAAACAATTTGAGAGCACACCAGCTTCCAAGTACATGGCCTCCCCACAGGTCCAATTAAGTGAAAGAAGGCATGGGGTATATTGCCAAACAAAAGTGCAGCTGTGGCACTCAGACCTGCCTGGGGCCCAAAATGGAATGCTGGGCAGAACTGTTCTCTGTCTTTCAAAACATTTACAGAATTAAAGGTGTAGGTGGGAATGTGTTCTGAAGAATTTGCCAAGAAATAGGCAGAAAACACGTCCGAAATTCAAGGACTGAACACAGTTACAGCCTACTTGTCTGAAAGGTTACAGCAAGTAAGGCTTTAGAACCATTTAATTATTTAAAAGCAGCCAACAGCCTTAATCTTCCATTTGCATTACAGTGAAATGCAGTTGCTGACATTGATATTTCTGTATTCTGAAAACCCAGGAACATGTTTCTGCTGCAGACTGGCTGGCTGAGCCCTGGAGACAGCACTTGGCGGGGCAGCTTAAGGACAGGGTGCCCAAGCCTGTGCCCCAGTTTAGGTGTGTAAGTGCAGCGCTTGTCAGGCCCACGCCATCTTCACCTGCACAGCACTGAGCAACTGGCAAGTGCTTGTGTTGAAACACCACGAGAGTGCAGCCCAAGGGAAAAACTAGGAAATGCCATGGGCACTGGTCAGCCTCTTAAAGATAGCAAGATTGTGCTCTCCAGAAGTGAGGTATTAGGCTCTAGCAGAGATATTGCAGAGACATGTCAAATGCTTTTTCGCTATGAAAAGCATTATCACAACAGTCCAGAGTCAATGAGGATGAAGATTCACAGTTTGTATGTGCAAGAGCCAGCAAAGAGACTCCAGCAGTCCTAAGAATGAATTTTGAAGAGAAAAAACACAGTAGGATGGGACAAAGGGAAAAAAAAACCAAAAAACAAACAACAACCAAACAAAAAATAACAAACAAAAACCCAAGCAGTCTGCATTGTAGCTGGGGCATGCTTAACCTGAAACGCAAAGCATGCAGGTGGCAGCACTGGAGACTGGCTTCCATAGCATCAACCTGGCTCAAGTGACAAATGCATTTCAAACAGTATACATCTTGACATTACAGAAGTGCTCTAGTACTCCAGTATCTGACTCGTGTAATTGAAGTGAAAAATAAATATGGAAAAATATACTTTTATATATAAAAGAAAATACTCCCTTTCTGTAAAGATCACATATTTTTCATATTTATATACCACTACTCTTCCTCTTTTGGTATCAGATTGCAAGTAACTTTATAACTACATATTCTGCAGTTACTTTGAAGTGTTTTATGTAGTTACTTCATGAATGGTCATACCAGAAAGGAGATTCTGATACACTGGTAAGATTGCCTTCAACTTTTTTTTCCATTTGACTAAAGAACATGCTGCTTGAGTCATCACCTAGCAACCTGACAACGACTACATGGCAGTATAGTTAGCCAAGTGTAATTTAAGTAATATTTATTAAGCTTTAGTAAATTATAACGACGATACATTATGAGACACAAACAGTAAACTGATTTCCCTATGAGAATACCCACATACCTGCATGAAATACCCAGTAACTAATGCCTTTCTTATGTTGATGTAATAGTCTCGGCTGGTAAAATCTGTGCTTCTACGAGGCAAATTAAATCTATCCATGATTCGTGACAGCTGTTGGCGTACATTGTCTGCAGACATCAGGGACCTGTAGTTAATGAAGTTGTCATAACACCACTGAACCGACTCATGATCTGCAACATTAGAAAACATGAATCAAAATTAGAACAAGTAAATAAAATAGCGACTACCCGATTCATCAGTCAGATGAATCAGAAAAAAATATCCATGAACTTTTATAAATGGTAACAACTCTTGGTTTATTCAGTCTATTTCTTGCACTAAGTAATTTGCCAAGACTTTTCTATTCAGGAAGTACGCGGTCAAGACAGAAGAAAAGCAGGGTTTTTTCCCCTTACCAGTATAACACAAACACAATCACTGCTGTTTTACTGAAATACCACACCACTAAATTTTGGACACTTCAAAAAACCCATCCTGCAACTAGAAAAACCATCTTCCAAACCTGAAGTGTAAAACATAATATGGTGTCAGGAACACTGCACAGCCTTTAACTGCAGCATGCAATGAACATACAAGATAACTGTATATAACTATGCTATATTTGAGAAATGAAACCCTACTTAAATTAAGCATTCAAGTAACAGCTAAGAGCTATACAGCCTAAGTGTGACGCACCTCACAGCAGTTTAAGTAAACGTGACTGGTAAAATTCAGCCACTGTAACAGCACTCTGTACTCTAACTGTTCCTACTGCTGCTAGCTCTGAGAAATCTGATGAAACAGCAAGCCTCAGCCATTCCGTCAGTATAAATACCTGCACGTTTCACATCAAGAAACCCAGTTCTCCCTAACAATTCTCTGACTTTTCAAGTAATGCTCTTCTAGTCTTTGTCAGTTTAATAATCCAACAAAGCCAGCCTTAAAAATTAAAACTTAAGGTAACTCTTGGAAGGAAAAGACTTCTTAACTTGCACTGAAAAGAATGAAAGTTATGGAAGTCGAGGTAAGTCCAAGTTCTCTCCTGCACTTTACCTTATAGAATGTATTTTAAATGAAGTGTGAATGAAGCTGTTTTACAGTTATGATTCTACTGTACCGTACCATATCATACTACTTTCTAAGCCAACTGAACTATGCATCATAGATAACCCACAGATGTTTTATATTGTTCTAGAGACAAAGAGTAGTAGCATTTTGTCTTCTGATCCCAGAAGTCAATTCACAATTTCACAAGATGATTCCTGAAATAACTCCATCCCTCAGTAACCTGAGTATTAAAACAATGGTTTCCAGAAACATGCACAAATTGTCTGCCAGATATTCTGGATCCTATTAACAAAAAAGCTAACATGAAAAAAACAAGCAACACATGTCTTCAATTTACAGATGTTTAATAAAAAAGTTTCTCAGCTACTGTTTGTATTGTAAACTGAATGTATTTATTTGTACTTTTGCACTTATTTTGGATTGTCACATAATGACAGCATTAGAAGGTTTCAATACAAAATTTCTAAATCAAGCCTACAACAGAAAGGGGCATTAAGCTGTATTTCTTTTTACTCAGGGTAAAAAGACTGCTTGTTTTTTGTTTGCTAACAGGAAAGTGTAACAGGAGCGCCTAAGTTTACGTGGCTGGCAGTTAATAGCAGTCTTTTTATCTGCCACCAATATAACTCACTGTTTTAAAAAGTGGGTCACTTTCTTATTTTTCAAGAGAACTCCTAGCTTCATCTGCTCATTCTTATCTTCTTTAAGCTGCTAAAATATACTTCAGCTATGTTGAAGAGGATCATACATTTTCTCTAAATTCCATCCACAGAAATTACACAATTGAAACATATGTATCACACAGTTCCACGTTACTTCCTGTTGATGCATCATCCCTTTGCCTCTCAACCTATTCCAAAGCCTTATTACAGAATTCCTAACTACATTAATAAGTTAGGATTAAAAACGTTTTTGTTCTAGGAACATATCCTTCTCCAAATTCACAGCTTCTTCTGCACTGCTCGCCCTGAAAAATCACTAAGCAATTATGCAGATTTTTTATAATTAACATTAGATAAACTTCCAATATTTCTTAATTACAGAAACACTTGCTTCCTTCTGTCCAAGGTTATCCAGCATTGATTTAAAAGCCTGCTTGTTTGCATGCTCATCAGTTCACTACGAGATTGCTTGGATAATTTTTTGGTTTTGTTTGACCCCCAAAGGAAAAGTAGCACTTAAATAACAAAACCCAAGCCCTTCAAGTGTCCTTGGAACCCTGAAACCAAAGCTGGCAGCACAAAGCATAAATAATTTTACTAAAACAGACAGAGACTTACTTTGCTTGAAAGCATGGTAGACATTCAGCAACGTCAAATGATCTCCATCTATGTGGGCAAACCTCATCTTGGCTTCATCTGCTGCTTTCTTTGCTTCCGTGGGGCGAACAAAACACTGTGGGACTAAACAAGGTTGGTATGGGCCCAACACAAACGCCCATATCGATGAGTCACGCATTCACAGACAGAGGAACAAGGCCTAGCTAGGTCAGTTCACAGAGCATAGGGCAGGGCAGGATGGCCTCCAACTGCATCTTGGACTGTTTACTACCTTGATTTGGTACATCAACACCTAACCACATCTGTAAGACAAGAGGGTTTCAAAGCTACAGAGTACCTGATTATTTTAATAGAATTATATGTACGCATCGAAATCTCTGGTCTGAAGGCCATCAAGGTTATCTACACAGACTGGAAGGCTAAAGAGATCTTAGTTCAAATCCAGTGCTGATAGCTCTACCAGGAGCTAGTACCCTAGGGAATAAAACACTTTAATTGAAAATTTGCTTCTTCACAAAGTCCCTACAAACAAAGTAAACAGTTCTGATACTGTAGTGTACTAGCACAGTCTAAACCAACTTAAGGTTTGATTATTACAAGTCTGTTACTAGACAGAACACACCAGTCAAGTCTCTTCCCACATGGTATTGCTATCAGCACTGGTATACAGAAACATGTGAATGAAGGTATTAATAAGTCTAAAGGCTGTGATGGTAGCGGTAGTGGTGGAAGGTTAAACCGTCCTTTGGCACTACTTCAAATAAAAGATATAGATCAAAAAATGCAACATGATGAGCTTTCTCTATCATATTCTCTTACATACATCTGACTCCTTTTACTTCCATCTAAAAATCATATTTTACCATTTCTTTTCCCGACACAAACTAGCAAAGACCATAAATAGTATTGCAGCCAGCTTAATTCATGGTCTGTCAACATTCTAATACGTTGTAAGATTGATATCAATTCACAAGATCTTGAAAGTAGTTATAAGAGATCTGCTGGAGCAGGGAGGTTGCACTAGGACACCCACTGTGATTCCTTCCAACCTCACCCATTTTGTGATTTACTTTATAGAGATCTACACCACAAAATAAATCAGTTTGGTTTTAAGTAGGTGTAATTTTTAAGAGGTTAAATTTCAATAAAATTAATGATTAAATATTAAAAATCCTTCATCTTTTTCCAGCTGCTTGGGACTACATTCGTTTTCTCATCAACTGAAGCCCTGCAATCACATGAGAACACCTCTTTGCATATGACGTATCCCTATCAAATGAGGGCTTTTTTGGGCAGTGTTATGTAGTTTTTCTTTAGTCTTAAATTTGCATAAAAGCCCCAAAGCACTAGATATTGTGAGCTGAATACCAGATGCAACTTGAGGAAAAAAATCACACCGTAACAGTGAATCATGGTAACAAATCAACAAATACCAATGCATTAAAGAAAATGGAAATGCAGGTGTGAAATAAGCACACTGTATAATGGGTCCTGCATTTGAAAAAAGAGAGTATCAAGGGTATTTTAATTTCTAACTCATACCAATAAAAGCAAAATTCAGATTTTTCTATCACTGTCTTAACTCAGTGTTTTGAAAAGTAATAGTACTTTCCATACCACAGCATGACACCATGGCTCTTATAAAATGCAATATAATCATTTAATCTGCTCATTTATTTAATGCTATTTTTGCTCTTTTCTGTCACCTAGTTTCCCATTCAGTCCAAACTAAATACATGGATTGCTATCAACAACCCAACAATCTTTATGTGCACTTAATGCACCAAAACACACTATTATACTGCTGGTTTAAAGTGCTTACTTTGGGAAACAGCCCTCACAAAGACTAGGACTATGGGTTTTTAAAGAGTAGACTTTCAGTTATGACCCATACATTAACCAGCTTCAATCCGTTTTTTATTTTTCCCCCAAAACTTATTTATTATTACGTTAATTGTGGTTTAAAACAAAGAAGGTACCATGAACTGGGAAAAGGTAAATTGGAAAAGGAGTAAAGCAAATCAACTGAAGGCCATGGACAAAAATACTGAACTGACTTGTTCTATAGTAGATATTGGGGGGAGAAGGGGGAAAAGAAGAGAAAGACAGGCACCAACCTACCACCACCTCCGCAATTAAGCCTACCATTTAATTAAAGAAAAATATTATGATTCTGCCCTGCCCATCTGCTCTGAGTCTGAACAGTCATAACTCTGAAACAAACATTTTAACTTGTTCTTAAAAACTTTCATATAAATATACTGTAAAACTAAACTGAAACAACAGATTTTACACTTAATCGAAACTTTTTTTTTCTCTATCCAACCAAGTTAAGCATGTCAGCAATACACCTGCACTGTGGAGAGCCTGGTAAATTATCACATCCCAAGGACAAAAGAGTTCTTATGAGTATGAACACCCCCATTTTCATAACAGATTAAAACCTGCTGCTTGTCCTGTGACCTCTAGTTATAAAACAAAGTCACTTCTAGACAATGGGGAAATTAAATACAAGGTTTGCTTGGTAACATTTTCCTCTCATTAAGCTCTCTCAGCAAGCAGCTCTGCTCTGAGACAGAGCTATTCGTGTAACAGCAGCAAAGTACAACTGTACACCTCAGTTAATTCTTATAAAGATACATGTTCCTTCCAAGCTTTTTTTCCCCTTCAAAAATACTGACAGTCCTCCAGTTTTGCCATTTAACGACTGAAAAATGTATCATGTACAAGCTTACAATTTAATATAAATTACACTCTAATCCCTTCGGGAACACTGTTATTTATCCAAGTGCAGAAGAATGCACAATACTAAATAGATTTTACTGCCTTAAAAATTAGTGGCCGAGATGACATTTCTGGGCCTGACTATGAACCTAAATGGAAATTTCTGATCCACTAGCCTGATTCCCCACCCCCAACAATTCAAATATATATGCTTTTAACTGATGTTAGGAGCAAACTGTTACATCATTTTATGCACTAGTTTTCAACATTACTACTCACTAGCTTCAAGGTCACTACATAAATCCATAATAACTGAACCTATATATGAAGTTTTAAAAAGCAATTCTGATTTTATTAAAAATATATCCATGTTATTTTTCTGATGTGGGAAAATAAAACTTTCCCCAAACTGAAGACCTGCAATTTGTTTAGGTTCTCTTTTTCTGCTATTACCTGACAACATGGCAGTAATAGATAGGACCTCATTAGAACAGTTGTAGTCACAGCTTGCAATAACCATTTTAGCCAGCTGTGGATCCAATGGAAATTCAGCCATCATGGATCCCAACTCAGTCAAGTCTCCATCATCATTTAAAGCAGCCAGATAATTTAAAAGCTCTAAGGCTCTCATCAGAGTTTCAGGAGCTGAAAGAAAAAAATACGTAAATTCGCACATTATCAAACGACTCTGAATCAGCAAAAAGCAAGGAAGCACGGACTGTTATTAGGTATCTTTTTTCTTTTTTTTTGGTTCTACATTCCCTAGCATCCAAATGCAAAACTGTTACCAAATCGAGCAATACACACCCAAGTATGAATGAATGGGGGCAGCAGGGAGGTAAAACTTATTTAGAAAAGCTTTAAACTAAAACACAAGCTCTGAATATTTGAAGTTTACTGCTTGTCAAAATTGAGACAGCAGTGGCATTGTGAAATATTCAGTACCAGTAATATCACATCTCCCTGCAGATACTTTTTCCCTTGTTCCATACCAAGTAAATCAATAGTCCTAAAATTTTAGCCATGTCAACTCTAGATACCTACATCTTTCAGAAAACCAGTAAGAAAGTTCCCTTTATCTTGCATTCCTCACACAGTCAGTATTAACCCACAAAGAAAAATAGAAGGAAATACAAAAGTCTTTTTGCTAAGCTATCATACGTGTTGCACTGAACAGAATTTATTTTTTCTGTAGAACTGTTTAAAAACTTACTATGTCAGATTTTTATTTTAGGGGAAAAAGCAACTAACTCACCTATTTATATATGACTGATTTACATTTTTGATTAGCAATATAACAGTTACTTCTGAAGCATATATGAACATTAAACACTTAAAAGAAAGATGCATATAAACTATAGTTTGAGCCAAACCATGTATTCAGCTTTAAAAATGCCAGTCCATTTTACTTACAAACAGTTGTTAACTGATTGCACAATTAGAATGCGCAATCAAGGTGATAAATAAAAAACCTCAAATAACAGACTTTCTAACGCCAAGAATTTTCTCTTATTCTCTGAAGGCAAGGGGCTTTCAGTAGCTTCCTTGGTTCCACTAAAAGCAAAAGCTTGCTTGGATACGACACAGAGCACTAAATTTCAGGATAAACAAAACACATTCCTTACAGATTACAATTAAAAAAACAGGAAAATAACAATGCGAGAATTTATTCCATATTGTCATTATATAAAGTAGTCACAAAAATAAAGATTGGAAAGATGGAAAGAGATACCTGGAGGATCCATAAAATCAAAGTGCACCAAATCATCTATACCAAGCTTCTTGAGCTGTAATACTACAGATCCTAAGTTAGACCTCAAAATTTCAGGGTATGTGTTGTCCTGGGGGGATGAGGGGGGGAAAAAAAAAAGAAAATTTGTAACACTTCTTCCAGACACTTTGTACTACAGAAGCATTCAAATTCTGATTTTGTTTAATAGCACAGCACTCAATAACCTGAATCAGACATTCTTATAAACACAGTGTAAAAACCACAATCTTACCTGCATTTCAGTTTTGTAGGCTTTCTCTGTATAAAGCCTAAAGCACTTGCCTGGTCGAGTACGACCAGCACGGCCAGCTCGCTGCTGGGCAGACGCTTTACTGATCGCGGTCACCAACAGAGACTCCACTCTGATACGAGGATTGTACACCTATTTCAAAGTGGAGGCAGAGCAGGACAGGAGGTAAAAGAATAATAAACAATGTTCATGGATAGGACAACTTAACTTTAAACTTATTTTTAAACACAGCTTCTGCACAAGTTTTATGTATCTGAAAAGAAAAAAAAACTGGCTACAAAAGACTCTGGAGAGCTTCAAATACAACTGCCTAGAGAACAGAATTTTTTATTCATCTGTTAACAGCAACTCCTGCCAGGCTCCCTGTTCTTAAATGTATTTTTAGAGAAGATTTTCATGGCAAAAGGAGCATGTCCAATTTGTTCTACAGAGTGCTAAACACTCATGATGCTCAAAAAATCCCATAAAAATGTTGTCTTGATATAACTACTGATTCCGTAATTTTTAGCTTTCGTATTTTTCAGATTCTGTACTGCCTTAGAGTGTAACTCTGAACTTCATAAAAAGTGTTAGCAAGTTCTCTTCACAGTTTAGTTAGACAAAACAATCCTTTTCCAGCCTGAGAACCAAGGACACCATTGCAGCTTCGGGCCCAAAACGATAAACAACAGAGAACTGAAGAAAGCAATCTGGGAGGATGGGACTTCATAACCTGAAGCTGTAACTGGACAATTAACCCAAATATGTAATTGGACCAAAACTTATAAAAGTGTGAAAATTCATGACCAGTCATCCATCTTGGGTAGAGTCACTGCCCAAGGTGTATCCTTTGAAGGCCTTTTAATAAACACCTACTTTATTCCTTTAACTCTGTCTAGCCTCTGTTCCAGGTAGCCTCTCTAGGCATCCACTAACAAGGTTGAATAATCATATTCTAGAGATGAGAAAAATCTGACATTAAGGTTTTATGCAACTGTAAAGATCAGGCTGATGACAAAAGAAAACTTTATTTCAAGGGTACATGCAGACTATCACAGCACAAATTCCTGCTGGTATTTACTGTAAAACTTCCACTGCAGTCATACCTAGCAGCCCTGCCAACTCAATAGGGCTCATGTAAAGGAATATACTGAAAACAAAGGCAGCAGTCAAACAGTAGTTTCAGCTGAAGACATTCTCGGTCCATGTTTTAAGACCTTTCTGGTATGACTCAGTATAAAATATGTACAGAAATCTTAGTTCTTATACTGGAAAAATACCTTCTGTAAAAAGAACAATTTGTGAAAAAGTTCAGCCTTAATGGTGATTGAAATTTGTGCATAAAAGCACACTGGCTGTACTCACATTCTGCTGTGTGTCTGTCTCATTTTGCACAAGTTAAAAAGGCTGACAATATGTACCATCATTAAAGGACAAGACTAAGAAACCAAGTTATAAAGAAAGCTACATTTAGTGAAAAAAACAAATGAAGACAACGACATTCATATTTATTTTATGTAGTTACTGGGTTGACTGTAGGAAAGCTACTTCAGTTCTTCTAAACACCCTATGATGTTCCAAGAACCACAATACAAGCTTGATTACAATCTTCAGGGCTGCAACAGTACATGATAAATACTGACATGAAACAGCAGGGATCATTTCTTCTCATTTTAGTGCTGGAGTTTTCTATGGTGACTTAAAAGAAGAGGAAGCTTCTAGAACCACTTTTATTTACTTTCATAAAATTTGTTTTACTTGAGCATCCTCTAGCATAGACATACACTACAAAACTACTCTTCCTAAAGTATCTAGAAAAACTATATTCCAAGTCTAGCACAAAATTATCACTTTTTTTTTTAAATAAAATTATTCTATCTAAAGTTCGTGGACTAAGTGTAAACCATAAAAATCCTAAGTTAAAATCCAAACCAACCAAGTTCAAGATTTTAACTTGAAAAAGACCTGTCAGTGTTTGCAAAAGGAAGAGTAGCCTGAGCAAACAAGATTCCATCAACTTTCCTACTATAAAGAGAAAAAAACAGTACTTACCTTCTGTTTTGCAAAGCCAGGATCAATCACAAACACTACGCCATCTATTGTCAATGATGTCTCAGCAATGTTAGTGGACACCACAACCTGTCAAAAAAAACCCCAAAACAACAAAAACCCAAACAACTAAATGAAACTACTTCATCCTAAAGATGAAGGGCTCCAATTTTGTCTCTGCACAAGTAACTGTCAGTAAACTTTCCATCACTTAATCAATCATTACCAGAGCTGCTCTCCAACACTCTCACAGGATGATCTAAAATCAACCAGAGGAACTTCTAGTGAAAAGAAACCAATTTGCATCCACTGTATTTTGCTCCCCTATGGCTGTATTAACAACATAACAAATGTTAGTTGAGAAAAAGAAGAGCAAAGACTTAACTCATGAAACCACTATTCAAATTTTTTTTCTCACATCTCTGGTACAACAAAATGACAAGTTATACTGGAACCCTTTAACATCATCTATTAATTCTAGCTTTTTACCTTTTTCTGAAAGCCTGAACAGGGTAAACTGGTTAAATAAGATGAAATCGGAAGTTATACACATTACCAGCACAGTATTTTCTTTTATTTGGTTTGAAATAAAGCTGTTACCAACACATTCCAGCTAAAATTGTGACTAGGTATTTAATTTCTACTTTGTCTATCACCAGATATTCAAACACCTTCACCTATCTTTAATGTTATATTCCTAGCCTTTCAGAAGGTTAAGTCACATGCAAAAATTAAAGCAAAGGTGACTATCAGAGTTCTGAGGCTTGATTTGCCACCATTTAAATTTTTATGTCCAGAGACGCAGTGTAACAGGCTATGGATACCATTAGCTCTCATCCCAACAATGATCACACTGAATCACATTATTAGCATGTTGTTATCTCAGAAAAGACCCAAAACCTGTTCAGCACTTCATCAGAAGTGCCTATCCTTCACTTCCTAATTTCAGAGCATTCTGTCATCACTGCATTCAATTTATCAATTAGAACTGGAGAGACCACTAATACTTAGTTCAGAATTACAATGAGGCCAGTGACTGCTGATTGCCCTTCCTGCTTGCTGATCACTTTGCCAGTCGGCTACTTGTCACACTCAGCTTGTCTCTTCTTAAGGTCTAAGCTTGCCCAAATACTACAATGTATTGAAAGCAGTACTTTGGTGGAAAAAACACTGACAATTAATTTGGAATGACGGTGTTTCAACCTAAAATGAAGTGCTACGTAGAATTCCTCAAACGAACAGAATACACTGTACATGTCACTCACAGGTGACCTGCACATATTAGTCAAGAGATAACAGTCCAAGTCAGTGCAAAATCTCAATAAATTGTCATAAAAAATTTGTTAGGCATTAAATATACAAATTAAACTCACTCTCTCACATTGAAAATCTAGTCAATCCACATTTAGCATAGAGTATACCTCATTTAAGAAGTCTTGTGTTTTTCTGTTTCTGCTAATGTACAGAATCATCCACACCCAGACTCTTCAAATACTAATTACAGAGCAGAGAAAAAAGGTTTTTATCCTGCTTTTAACCATTGATTCCTATTAGGACACTTCAATTCCAGGAACTCAATACAGTTAGTATGCTTAGTCCACAGTGGTACAACAATTTAATCTGTACCTGAATTCACTTAATCTATATAGAACTTCCTAAGGTAGAAGGAAAAGGCTGAAGAAATTGTATCTTTCAAGTCTAAATCAAAGTTACTTGAACATCAAACAATTGAAATGAGCACTAAACTATATAAAACAATAAATTATAATTAGCCTTAGTTTTGCAGTTTCTGAGATTAATTTTAAAACTTTGTTTTGAATATTAAAACATACATAGTATGTACATCTAAAAATATATCTATATTGCATATGTATTAACTAGCAATGCTTAAGACTGCTGTAACAGAAACTAGAATGCAATCTGAAAAGAAGGGATAAGATGACAAGGAGCCTTTAACATAGGACAATAGAAATGTTAAGTCATCTTCGTCTTCCTCAGTTAAAAAAAACATTCTTACTAGTTAATCAGAGTATTTGTCTGTAATCTTAAGCCTTGTCACAATAATAGCTGCTTTCTTAGCTCAAAGAGTACAAAAAAGTGTGAAGCTGTCAAGCTGCATCACTACTAGCTGTCACCATCACTACTACAGCAAAATGCCACACTACTTCCAGCCTCTCTCATTCCACAAAGTTAAAGCTCACAAGATACTTAGTTACTGCAAGCACTTCACTTACACTTGCATGACCATAGGAGCCTTTGAAAGGATTCAGATCCCCTACTAGCTCCCTCCTCAGCAGTTCTAAAATCTAGGTTCAACTCCCACCAAGGACAGGATGAAAACAGACATTTTCTTAAACAGACAGGCACAGCACCACATGCTTTTACTTTACATACCTTGATCACTAAGACTAACTGAAACTAAACCAACATTTAAAAAATTCACAACACAGACTTTTTCACTCATAGTTACATTTCTTATGGAGATAAAAAGTACAACATGGAAACCAGAGTATTTCAGCCAAAGCAGGCAAAGAGGAAAAGTAACTTCATAGGTCTGAGTGTGTTGCCTACTTTTGCCTGCTTTTGCCTATAGCAGGCACCTTTAGGGCATAACAGCTTTTCTTGTAGTAAAATAGCTGCTACACCAAGAGTGTCTTCCTCTCAGAGACTGGTACTGGCTCTGTCATTTCAACATAACAAAAACTACGCTCTGCACTTGTTATCCTCTTATGCAGGAAACCAAAACCTGCATATTCTGAAGGGCATAGTTTTAAACATGAGTGAAAATTTAATTAATTACGTAGCTATCACTTATTACTTAAAAGCAATTTCATTCATTTAAATCATTTGCAAATACAATTTTGTTGCAGCATTAGTTTCATGACTCGAGAATGAATGCTTTCTGCAATCAACTTCTGCAGGAAAACGAAGATAAATTTCACTAAATTTAGTAAGTGATTTATTCTTCCAGAACAATAGAAAGTTGTCACTAGTATTATACATGCATTGTACTGCACAAAAACAACAAATAATCAAGGAACAAACCCTGCCTAGAGCACATAGTATGATTCAGCTTTGACCTTCAAAATCTTAGCTTTGTGACTGCCAGTTCTGTAGAGCAGGAGTTTAGTTTTAGGAAGTTTTAATATGACTCCTTTCTAATAAAACACACAGCATCTACTATGGATTATTGTGAGCAATGACATATTAATTTTATGAAGAACATTCACTGTGCCATTTCAAGTTTTTCAGTTTTCCAATCAACTATGCCTAATGAAAGAACCTCAATTCCTCATTTATGACTACAAAAACACAAACCTTGAACTTCAACATACTTGTTTTAACTTGTACCTTCCCATAAACCATAAGAAACAGATAAAACCTGCCTGACAATCTATCCCAAAGAGACAGCCCAAACTGTCTCAAAAAAAAAAACAAAAAAAACAAACAAACAACCCCAACAAAAAAAAAACTAAAAAAACCCCAACCTGTAACAAAAATAGGGGGAAAAAGCACATCTCAAAATAATTATTTATAGAAAAAAATCCCATCCTCCATATAAATAATATTTCACATAAGAAACTTAAATGAGTGCCATTTCCATTCAGTTAAATCAAGCTGTTACCACAACATCCTAGCCCTACATATGGATGACAGAACTTTGATTTGTACTGAGACACACATTTCAAGTTAGCTAAAAATTCTGATGTGATAAAATAGTGCATTTTTAAGGCTTCATAAAAAAACCCTTGTACCTGTTGCTGTCCAAATATATTCGAAGGAGCTGAAAGTCATGTTTCATGACCCATGCAACTGTGAGTAGCTACTTACAGAACAGAATACTAACACAGCTTAGTATTTACCTTTCTTCCTATTGCTCCATTTTGTTTTTTCGGTGGGGGAGGTTCAAATATCCTTTGCTGTTGCTGTGGAGGAAGGGTGGAATACAATGGAATGATTTTTATGTCACCAACTTCAGGACCCAAGTCATCAATTTCACGTTTTATCCTCTTGCAGGCTTCATCAATCTCCTGCAAAACAAAAATATTGGTTAGAAGAGAACTCCATGAAAAAGGAAGCATATTTAGAGCACTTATGACAATTAGAATAAGTATACACCCTGAAGAACGATTACAATAACTTCTTCTTTAAAAAATAAAAAAATCAATCAAGGTGCTTACTGAATCTGCAATCAAATTTCCACAATACTTCAGGATGTTTCAGCTTCTATACTCTAATGAACAGCCTAATTTGCATTCAACATCCTTTTTCTTTTAGTCATGTTTCCTAATTAAATCTCTAGAAATTGTACTAAAATTGAAATCTCTCACCCTGGAATATTAAACTGCACTCATGACCTTTTCAATTTTCACAATCTGAAGGAAATTGATGTGCAAGATATTTAAAATAAGCCAATTAAGCTTTAATGTCACGTATCACTAATGCAATTATATGGAAGATTTGCTTCATTGTACCTAATGAGAACAAACACCTTTACAGTATAAACATGGATACTCAAAACCAAACCTCTCAATCCCGTGTTTCAGATCTTACTTTAAAATTAACTGAAATCCCATTTAAGCTTAAGAAAAATCAGTGAAATACTCTGAAGATGAAAGTTTTAAGCTATTTTTTACCATAGTATTTTCTAGTCCATTTTCTGCTTACCATACAAAATGGTTCACCACAGCCCAATTGTTTTAAGTCCGTTTCATTCTAAAACTACTACATTCAAGCCGGCTAGGTGATCAGTAGTTATGACAAGATTTAAGGAAAACTGGATTGCACAGAAATTTAGGTCAATGAGTAACACCATTCATGATCTTCAACTTAAAAATCACAAAAGAGCCTTCACTAGTGTAACTAAGAGACACACTGACCAACTACAGATCTTCCATCTGAACCACAGAGGGGAGAATAAAGTCAGGACAAAAAGCAACAGCAGGCAAAAGCAAAAAAAATTACTACAACATACTCTGAGAAAAGAGGGGAGATCTCCCTTACCACATTCACTAGCCTGAAGCTGAAGTGATACTTAAGACCCTAAAGCAAATATACGGAACTGGTAATCTAAAGGCTCTGTAAAATGACTGCTTTAAACTGGGATTTGAAAGGCAAAAGCAGTCTCCCTTTTAGGAATCATAAATTCAGGTAGATCTGCACCAAATCTGGGTCGTTCACTTGTTTTTAAAGAGACATTTAAATTCTCAGCACAAATGCATTGAGCATGTTTCAAAGAAGCACAGACAATACTTGTTCTGTATTGATCATTGTATACGATTAATGCAAGCATGACAAAAGGAAGGCTCTTTGATGTCCAAGAGCCCTTTTAAGAGTAAGCCTCATCCTGTCTAGTAATGCACTGCCAATTTAAGAGAATTGCAGATATTTACCAAAACTCTGCACTTTGCCAACAAATCCAACACATCTTCATAAAATGTAAGGGGTGTACAAGAAACTGAGCTGTAGTGTCCACTACTGGCTTACTGTAAGAGAAGGATGATTTTTTTTTTTTTTACACAGGTGTAAGTATCCATTGTTCTCCTGATAACCTCGTTTCAAGTTCAGTAATAGCCTCCCAGTGCAAAGGGAGCAAAACATTCATATAAACAAAAATACAGCACAGATCTTAGTTCCTAGTCTGAAGGTCACTACACCGTTCATGGAATTTATGCAGATTATATTGTGTAATTGGGAAAGCTGTGATCCTGGACAGGATACTCAGTCTTAAGTAGTAATGACTAGAGGTTCCAGGACAGTTTTATAATTAAGAGAAGGTAAAATACAAGCAAGCAAGGAAAAATGAAAGCACTACACTCTTCGGGACATGTGTACCCAGCTTCTGATCAACTTTCAGAAGAGATAAAAGTATTCATTCTTCCTAGAGTTTACCAATGTAGTTTCAAAGTACCTCTAATCAGGACTCATTAGAATACTTCAAAAAAAAGATGCCATATTTGCAGATTCGCAGAGGTATCTATGGACCTCTCATCACAAACTGCTTTAAGAAGGATGCAAAACACCAAGAGCCACTGTCACTCATCTGAAGACAGTAGAAGTGAATTTTTTAATAGCAGTAGTTTTAATTTTAAGAAGGAAAGAGTAGTTTCCTTTTATTTACCACTCTAACAGAAAAAAGTGTATCTACTTCAGTAGATCTACTATTAGTACATCTACTTCCCCACACAAGTCCTCACAGTACCAATCCTGCCAGAGTCAAGAAACATTTGGACAAAGCACTCTGGCACAGGTTGTGACCTTTGGGGCTATCCTGCATAGGGCCAGGAGTCGGACTTGGACGATCCTAGTGGGACCCTTCCAATTCAGGATATTGTATGATTCTAACTGTATGCAGAACCACACACAGATGATGACCAAAACTGGTATCCCCAAGTACACAAGATAGAAGGATTATGCATAGTAATAATAGTTTCAAGGTGTTAACGATACCTTTGAGTGTTCAAGATTTGTTTGCATCCCATGATGATATTTAAATCCAGAAATATGAGACATTGGGTTGAAGGCACAATCCTATCTTTACTCCTTTAAAGATTCAGCAAGTCTAATTCAATCATCCCACTTTATTCAAGTATGAAAGGCTTTTTAAGAACAAACAAACAAACCATACACCTTTAAATATTTGCACACCATCTACTCCAAACAAGTTCATTATAAAACCCCTTCCTGGAAGAAAGATAACTGCAACAATCTGCACAGAAGAAGACGCTTTCTCTGAGGCAGAACAACAAGAAGGTAGAGTGAACTTGGATTGTATTTGGATTATGCCTGAAAAACTCCTCAAAGCCGTGAACCACCACACTGAGTTCCTGAGATAGTGGGTAAGGGGGTACAGGAAGTGGGAACAGACACAGGATCAAAGGACCCACACTTAGACCCATGATGCCCAGCGCATCAGCACAAGGACCTGCTTCAAAGTTAAACAAAGGAGAAAACAGGCCTAACATATAAAAAGCACGAGACTTTCAGCAATGCTGAAGTTACTAGATTGATACTAGTTCTTCACAAACAAGACTTCCTAGGACTAGTATTTCAGAAATAGTTCTCAGTAAAATCATAGTCAATGAACTTGTCCATCAATGCACTCATTCTAAACAAAGCTGACTATCAAAAGGTAAAAAAGCAAGCGGACCACAAAACACAGGAAAGATTACACTAGCATTTGCTCATTTTTCTAAAGCTGCAAGTGTCACAACACATCTGTACTTCACAAAACCCAGTAATCACACTTGTCCCAGACAGTCATCTCAAGTACTTTAAAGCTTCCAGAAACTTCCTCTTGATCCCATCAAAATAAATTTACAGTTAAGCTGTAACACTATGGAAACTAGAATCAAGCAGCAGTTAAGAACCCCACAGTACTACTACACTCTGAACATTAACATGGAGTCCTCAACATTCTTTCACACCATCAGCACCTTAAGCGATTTTCCTTGGAAAAGCTTCCAAAACAGACTACAATCAGTAAAGAGAAATTATTTCTTCTTATATATACTAGTAATCAATGTGGTAATGAGGGTGGTGACTATTTTTCAACCAGGAAAATCTAAGTCACCTCAACATCCAAGTGGCAGTCAACAATTTTTGTTTTGAACTTACAGCTAAGTAAAAATAGGCTAAGAAAAAAAAAAAAACTGCAGTCAGGAAAATAATTTTATCAAGATTATTATTATTATTCTTAAATCAAATTTAAGCTAATTGAAATGGTGTTCCTTCCAACAAATCGGTGTGATTAAGACTGATTCTTGACAAAAACCTGAGCAGACTGCTTTGTTTTCAAGTAACTGGTGGACAACAGACAATATTTAGACTATCTGTCAAATTACATGAATTTAATTCAGGAGTTTAAGTAAGCAATTCTAAGACCCCAAAAAGCTTCAGGATTTTAACATAAACTTCCATTTGTGCAAGACCTAAGTCTGTATGGGAATCAATACTTAGCACTGTATTGTTTAGAAAACAAAGCAAGACCAGAGTGCACAGTTTCCCTTCAATTTATTAGTAACAGTAGTGCAGCCCTCTATATTTTCACAGAATAGTAAGTAGGTTACTTATGCCTCCTGAATCTGACAGGAATTTTACTCCATTTTTTATCACTTTTCCAAAGAAAAGGCAGGCTAATGGTAGTGCCTAAAAAAAAACCAAAACCACCTGGATTCACTAACTTTTACTCCTCTCACTGAAGCTGTGTTTTTTCTGTGCAGCTAGAAATGCAAAGCTCCACCAGCCCAGAAGCAAACTTTTGCATATGAAGCCTGTTAACAAAACAAATGAGTCCTGAACTCTCAGAATGCCGGGATTGAAACTAAGAGGACCATAAGTTTCCCCATGGTTTAACTTCAAGAGTACCACTTATAGGACTAATGCTTAAATCTTCACCCCATCACCATCTTTGATGTGTACTAGCAAATACTAACCAGACTGAAAGCATGAACAGGATTTTGTTCATGTCCTGAACAAAGTATTACTAAGTAATATTTAGCAATACTCACTTTTTCCCCTAAAAAAATATAATGAAAGCCTTATTACTAAAATTCTTCCAGGTATGACTTTTAAAGACTATCTGTGCCAGTTTCTGGCTCCTCAGGCTCTGTGTCAAAACACATAGCACAGAGAAACTTGGAAGTAAATGAACCACAAGCCAATACCTTATCAACTGCCTCCAGTAACACATTTCCACTGCTTTGTATCATCTCACTACTCCAATACCTAACATACCCTAGCTCCGCATGAAAAACTAAGGATTTGAATGTATTATTAGCAGTTCATCTAAAAGGAGCTGTATAAAATTAATCACACAAGAGACTGATTTTGTCTATCATGCACATTACTTTTTTCTGCTGTTGAAAATGAAATCTTTATTACATGTTCAAGCTGAATGCTCAGTAGTAATTCCCTTCCATTTCTTTTCCTGATGGCATTCTTGCAGTCAAAATAAAGTGCTCATACTGAAGACCATGAACAACAGAAAAATATTATGGGAGCAGTTGCACAACTTATTGAGTTAGTGCACCATGTCTTTAAGAAGCAAGTTTGTGCTGAAAAAAATATGTGATTCTTACTAGTTCCATTACAAGTTCCATTCAATGGTAGGTAAAAAAAAAACAACAACCAAAACCCACAAACATAAAAAGAAACAAGCAGCAATGCAGTTCAAAGAATCACAGAATAAGAGGTTTGAAGGAACCTCAAGGATCATCTAATCCAATCTTTCCTGTCAAAAAACACAGTCTAGGCAAGACAGCCCAACACCCTGTCCAACTGAATCCTAGAAGTCCAATGTTGTGGAATCCACCACTTCCCCTGGGCGTTTATTCCAGTGGTTGATTATACTCATTGTGAAAAATTTTCCTCTTGTGTCTAATCACAGTCTCATCAGGATTAACTTTTATCCATTACTCCGTATCTTTTCATAAGGGTCCTTGTAAAAAAGGACTCCATGTATGTTGTACCCACTCTTTAAATACTGGCTCATGATGATGAGATCTACCCTGAGCCTTCTTTTCTCAAGGCTGAACAAACCCAGTCTCCTCAGCATNAAAATAGGCTAAGAAAAAAAAAAAAACTGCAGTCAGGAAAATAATTTTATCAAGATTATTATTATTATTCTTAAATCAAATTTAAGCTAATTGAAATGGTGTTCCTTCCAACAAATCGGTGTGATTAAGACTGATTCTTGACAAAAACCTGAGCAGACTGCTTTGTTTTCAAGTAACTGGTGGACAACAGACAATATTTAGACTATCTGTCAAATTACATGAATTTAATTCAGGAGTTTAAGTAAGCAATTCTAAGACCCCAAAAAGCTTCAGGATTTTAACATAAACTTCCATTTGTGCAAGACCTAAGTCTGTATGGGAATCAATACTTAGCACTGTATTGTTTAGAAAACAAAGCAAGACCAGAGTGCACAGTTTCCCTTCAATTTATTAGTAACAGTAGTGCAGCCCTCTATATTTTCACAGAATAGTAAGTAGGTTACTTATGCCTCCTGAATCTGACAGGAATTTTACTCCATTTTTTATCACTTTTCCAAAGAAAAGGCAGGCTAATGGTAGTGCCTAAAAAAAAACCAAAACCACCTGGATTCACTAACTTTTACTCCTCTCACTGAAGCTGTGTTTTTTCTGTGCAGCTAGAAATGCAAAGCTCCACCAGCCCAGAAGCAAACTTTTGCATATGAAGCCTGTTAACAAAACAAATGAGTCCTGAACTCTCAGAATGCCGGGATTGAAACTAAGAGGACCATAAGTTTCCCCATGGTTTAACTTCAAGAGTACCACTTATAGGACTAATGCTTAAATCTTCACCCCATCACCATCTTTGATGTGTACTAGCAAATACTAACCAGACTGAAAGCATGAACAGGATTTTGTTCATGTCCTGAACAAAGTATTACTAAGTAATATTTAGCAATACTCACTTTTTCCCCTAAAAAAATATAATGAAAGCCTTATTACTAAAATTCTTCCAGGTATGACTTTTAAAGACTATCTGTGCCAGTTTCTGGCTCCTCAGGCTCTGTGTCAAAACACATAGCACAGAGAAACTTGGAAGTAAATGAACCACAAGCCAATACCTTATCAACTGCCTCCAGTAACACATTTCCACTGCTTTGTATCATCTCACTACTCCAATACCTAACATACCCTAGCTCCGCATGAAAAACTAAGGATTTGAATGTATTATTAGCAGTTCATCTAAAAGGAGCTGTATAAAATTAATCACACAAGAGACTGATTTTGTCTATCATGCACATTACTTTTTTCTGCTGTTGAAAATGAAATCTTTATTACATGTTCAAGCTGAATGCTCAGTAGTAATTCCCTTCCATTTCTTTTCCTGATGGCATTCTTGCAGTCAAAATAAAGTGCTCATACTGAAGACCATGAACAACAGAAAAATATTATGGGAGCAGTTGCACAACTTATTGAGTTAGTGCACCATGTCTTTAAGAAGCAAGTTTGTGCTGAAAAAAATATGTGATTCTTACTAGTTCCATTACAAGTTCCATTCAATGGTAGGTAAAAAAAAAACAACAACCAAAACCCACAAACATAAAAAGAAACAAGCAGCAATGCAGTTCAAAGAATCACAGAATAAGAGGTTTGAAGGAACCTCAAGGATCATCTAATCCAATCTTTCCTGTCAAAAAACACAGTCTAGGCAAGACAGCCCAACACCCTGTCCAACTGAATCCTAGAAGTCCAATGTTGTGGAATNAAAAAAAAAACAACAACCAAAACCCACAAACATAAAAAGAAACAAGCAGCAATGCAGTTCAAAGAATCACAGAATAAGAGGTTTGAAGGAACCTCAAGGATCATCTAATCCAATCTTTCCTGTCAAAAAACACAGTCTAGGCAAGACAGCCCAACACCCTGTCCAACTGAATCCTAGAAGTCCAATGTTGTGGAATCCACCACTTCCCCTGGGCGTTTATTCCAGTGGTTGATTATACTCATTGTGAAAAATTTTCCTCTTGTGTCTAATCACAGTCTCATCAGGATTAACTTTTATCCATTACTCCGTATCTTTTCATAAGGGTCCTTGTAAAAAAGGACTCCATGTATGTTGTACCCACTCTTTAAATACTGGCTCATGATGATGAGATCTACCCTGAGCCTTCTTTTCTCAAGGCTGAACAAACCCAGTCTCCTCAGCATTTCCCACTCCTTTGAATAGATTTGTGGCCTCAAGTTACTGAGTTACACTGCCCTTGCAAATCTAGCAATCCTTGCCTTCTGTTTGTGTGCAAGACTCATCCATGCTGCCATGGAGAAGGTACGGTGAAATTACACTGATACTGAACAGCAGTTACTGAATGATGGACCACGAGTTACCCTAAGCCAAAGTAATTCCAGTGCCAGCATTCACTTTAACTCACGGGGCAGAGTGGTCTATGCAAACAGCCAGTGAACTTGCTGGCCAGGCTCCACTCAATCATAAGATCCAAGTTGTATCTCATCTTTACAAAAACCCTTTCTACAAAAAGATGGTGACTAGTGACGTCATTTAACCACATTCAGTAGGACAATTCGAGCACTTGGCATACAAAATAAGAGTTCAATGATTTTGTAAACATGGTACTTGGGAACATTATTGCAGAACCCCTTTCTTCAGCTGACTCTGTATTTGGTACACTTGAAGAATCTCACAGGATGAGGAAAACTTCCAAGACTGTTCCAGTTAAAACATACTTTAAACTCTTTCAAACAGGAGATGACAGACCTATCTACAGAAGATCAGCTGCTAAGCTACACATTGAGATTTTGCTTCATCTTGAATACACGGGTCAAATAGATATAACTCTTAAACCCCAAAGGAAACCAACGCCAAAAAAACTAAGGCAATTTCACCTTGTGAAAAATGAATATGGGGCAAACGAAACAAATGCATAAATAAAAGGTACTTTGCAAACTAGAAATGTTCGGGAGGCACCTTAACCTGTCCCCTTCTGAGTTCCATCACATGCAGGGCACAGCTAGTCACATCTGGCTTTGATGACACGCACCTCTCTAGAAATACAGTCTTTATCCTCAAAGCCTGCATGCAACTTCCCTCTAGAAATGAAAGCAGACTGCTACAAGCTAAAATGACAAAACAGCAGTAAAAAGAACCAGCACCAAGAGCTGCATCACTTCAGACCTCTGAATACAAACTGAGCAAAACAAAACTTTGCAAAATTTTGTACACCGACAAAAAAAGTAATACATGGAGAAAGTCAACACTTGACCATAACGAAAACTGCTCTGTAAAGTCAAAACTGAATTTGCCTCAGCATAATTTCCATATGCAGGATCTCTTTGACCTGATTTATTTGTAATATTTAATACCGACATCTTCTCAAATGAATGAAGAGCAAAAAACCTTTTAGGATCTGAACAAAATTAGTATTACTGCTCTTCTTGCAGTTCAGGCTGCCCAGCTCCCCAAATACTTCCTATCTGAATCTAAACAGGACAACCTGTGCTCACTCTTAATGCACAGACTTCCTCTTAACCTCATCCAAGCACTACCACTGACACCAGAAGAGTTGTCAATTTTTACTTCAATTTCCATTAAAGTCTCTGTTTTCTTTCAACTCCAGAGTTCAACCAGTCTCACTGTGATGAAAACATTGTGCCTTTAAAATAAACTCTCATTTACCAAACTTTCTATCAAAACATCAAAAACGTTTTGTAACTCTTTTCTAAACCAGCAGTTTTACTAATATCACTTTAAGCTTTTCTAGAATACTGAGCTTCACAGCAACTATTTTAAGTATATTTATCTACAATCAAGAACTGCTGATCTGTATTTCACATCTCCAGATACAGCTTGGATTCTTCCTCATAAACGTGTAAGGATGCATTCGGCTTTATAAAAAAAAGGGTGACAGAGAACACCAATTGTAAAGCCCATGTTACCAGAACATATAAGACAGATCTATACAGTTTCTATGTCATTTTTTAGCCTTCCTATCCCACAAGTTTCATCTCTAAGTATGTTACACCTACTCTCAGATTACTGATCTTAATGGAGTGTAAAATCTAATACTGTTTTAGAACTCCAGTAGAAAATAAACCAGCTGCCTCTCAGATCTGCAAGCTTAACAAATGTGTATCTACACAACTAGACTACCAACTTTGTAATCCCAAAGATTGAGAACAAGTTTGACAACACCTATTGTCTAAGAAAGACATGTTGACTGAAATGTAATTATGCTTTTCCCTTGTGAAACAAAATCCCTCTCAGTTTCCAATTCTGCCTGTGACTGATGACAGGCAACCTAGCTTATAGCTATCCAGGTGTAGTGGGTTGATGCTGGCTGGATGCCAGACACCCACCAAAGCCTCTTTATCACTCCCCTCTGCAGCTGGACAGGGGAGAGAAAATATAAGGCTTCATGAGCTGAGAGAGATCACTCATCAAATACCATCACAGGCAGAACAAGCTCAGATTAGAGACATTAATTGAATTTATTACTAACAAAATCAGAGCATGATAAGGAGAAGTAAAATAAAACATTCAAAACACCTTGCCTCCACCCCCTCCTTCCCAGCTCTACCTCCTACCCCAGCAGCACAGGGAGACAGGGAATTGGGGTTATGGTCAGTTCATCACAAGTTATTTCTCCTGCTTCTCAGGAAGAGGAGTCCTTCTCCTGCTCCACCATGAGATCTCACCACAGGAGACAGTTTTCCATTAACACCTCTGATGTGAGTCCATCTTATGAGTAACAGATCTCTGCAAGCTGCTGCAGTGTATGGGTCACTCTTCCATGGGGTAAAGTCTTCCACGCACAGACTGCTCCAGAGGAGTCTCTGCTCTCCACACAGGCCCTCGACATGGTCACAGCCTCCTGTCAGGCATCCACCTGCTCCAGCACGGGTGTCCTCCATGGGCTGCAGGTGGATTCTGCATCCTCACAGATCTCCATGGGCTGCAGGGGCACAGCTGCTTCACCAGGGGCTGCATCACCAGCTTCAGGGGAATTCCAGCTCTGCCGCCTGGAGCACCTCCTCCCTCTCCTTCTGCACTGACCTTGGTGTCTGTTGTTCCTCTCACATGTTCTCACCCTGCTCTTCTCTGGCCGCAATTACAACTCAATTTTTATTCTTCTTAAATAAGATGCTATCACATTGGTGGCAATACCACCATTGGCTCAGCCTCGACCAGTGGCACATCCATCTTTGGAGCTGTCAGGGACTCACTCTGCTGGACATGGATGAAGCTTCTAGCAGCTCCTCAAAGAAGCCACCCTGCTACCAAAGCTTGGCCATGCAAACCCAATACACCAAGTTACACCTTTTTTGAACACTGGCATTAAACATGAACACTGTGTTCTGAAATTTTCTTGATATACCAGGGTGTTGTTTTTTTAAAAAACCAACAAATGAGCTTTCCTCCTTAGGACAAGGCATGTTTCAAAATGTTCATTCCTAGTGAATTTTGCTTTTAAACATCCTCTTCTGTTATTACTGGACTTAAAAGCAGTTCATACAATGCAATGCTTTTGCTCCTTTCAGGATTTAGGAAGGAAATTTTTACTGAACACATATTTCTGCACCACTAACAACAATTTTATCATCATCCAGTAGCAGGCTAATACAATTAAGATTCCTTCAGTTTCCAAACACATTTAAGCGTCTTTTGATTTTCTGGGCATGACAACTCAGAATCTTCCTTGCTATCTCCAAGTTTCAGCATCTTCTCTATGTCTTAACTAATCTGTACTAATTAACTGCTATCCATCTTAATTCCCATATGAAATTACTTCAAATTCATTTGAATGAGAAGACAGTTCCAATAAGGAACCCCATTTTATCACAGACCACTGCAATTACACGTCATTTTTAGCCTCTTAAACTCTGAACAAGTCGCATTTGCACCATTTCAGCTAAAGTATGTTCCCTTTCCATAATTTAATTTAGTTTTGCATATGCACCTTTCTGACAAGAAAAACAAATAATCTTGCACCCTGTTCATACTGTTCTGAAGAATCCAAAATAACTACAAAGCGTTTGTCTCGCATACATCAATTTTAGCCTAGCTACTAAGCCGAAAGAGCCTGAAGCAGCGTGGTAATGGTACCTAGAGCACACTTTCCCATTCTTGAGAGTACAGCAGATCACACCACTTTAGATTCAACAGTGATACACACAGTAATTCTATTATGATGTTCAACAGAGGCCCCAAAATATCATTAATCAAAAGGGTTACAGTATTTCCACGCTTCTCTACAGAAGCTAAACCAGACTTGAATTTCATGCTAACCACCCAAACTAAGACTAGCTCCAGGCAGAGTCAGCTCCAGTGCCCCTGGCTAGTACCATCAACTGACACATGGACTGGAGAACTCCAGACTCCAGAGCAGAGGATGCTAGCTTACCAACGCATGGTTCAAAGTGATTCAGTAATACAGTGTTAGATGCTTTTATGCTTAATTATATAAATACACTTACGAGCACGTACTGTGTGCAGAATTTTATTCAGAATTTGCTTATAATACATTATGTCCTGCAAATCAACCCAGTGAAAATCAAAGAACTTGTTCATACAAAAGAACAGAGTACATCTGTAGCACTGGCGAGTCTGGAATTTAGAGCTATTTGCCAAAGGAATACACTCATCCCATGCCCTGCAGTGATTGTTTTAACAGGATATTTAGAGTAATACATAGCACCTGATGTAGCAAGCACGTAATTCATAAATCAGAAGGCCATGTATTTGTGCTTCGTGAAAGCTTGGAGACTAGCTTGATTTAGCATCTTGCTAAGAAAATAAAATCTGCTGAAACAGCAGGACAGCAGTGTTCTTTTCTCTTGCCACCAATTTTCACCCTTCTACAACAGCTGTTTCACTAATTCACACATTTAAGTACCCAACTAGTCTGAACTACAAGCTAAAACCAAGTAGGTAGGTTCAAAGCCACTACCACTAAACGTATTTCTTCCTACCTGTGCTTTAACTTACAGCAATACTCCAATCAAAGAAGGACAAATGTAGAAGTCAGTATTTGCTTTTACAGTGACAGTCATTGCTTTGTTTTTTTAAGGGAGATGACCTGCCAGAAGACACTTTAATCAAATGTCTTAAAACTCATGTAAAAGGCAACACATCTTTATAGCTGGCAAGTCTACTCAAGAAGCCTGGGTACCTTTAGCATCCCAAGTTACTTGTACCACTTTCCCCCCTTGGCATAGTTAAGGTTGTGTATGCTTGGAAGAAAGACAGTGAATTGTTCCACATCCCTTGAAAGGTATTTCTTCAGGAGCAGTAACTGCAAGAAGAGTTGAAAAATGTTTTTGCTAACCGCACTTCTCCCCTACTAAAAACATATTTGGGTTGACTGAGTCCAGCAAACTTTCAAAATGCCTATGGGTTTTTAACCTCTTCTCTATCTTAGTTTACCAATATGGACACTCAAAAGAGCTTCAAAGAAAGACCAGGACTAAAAAAACACCCCAGGTTATTTCAAGTAAAGTATTTAAAATTTCCAGAAAATCCTCATTTCCTGATGTAGTTTAGCTTAAGTGCTTGTATACAATCCTCTTTTGCAGGGCATGGAGTCTTATTTCTGAGACCTAATTCCCTGAATTTATGGTACAAAAAGTCTACAGCCTAATACTCCAAGTTATTAAAAAACCAAAACCTGAACATTCTTATTAAAACTAGTACTGATAGCTAAGCAGCAGAACCAAATGGTTATTCTTTAGTTAAGCTGTACATGTATGGATGTGCACAGAACTATCTCTTCAATAAAAACCAAGGACACTCTCAGGTACCCAGATCTTTGGAGTTCCCATCAGTACAAACCTAGGGTTCATTCTCTGGGTTTCTGTTTTTAAAGTACTTGAGTTGATGAGAATTTTCATTTTAGAAAGGCCTTGCACAGCATTTACTTTACAGATATGTACAGTGTTGAAGGACCTAAAGTGTATGGCAAGTAAACCTCATGTCATCCAAATAATAAACGAGAAAAGGAAACTAAGTGCTTTAGCCTGCACAAGTCACTTAAAGCAGTTTCTGTATGGAATAATGAATAGAAAACAGAAGAAAGTACCTCTTGTCCAGTAAGAAAGAGTAAGAGATCTCCTTCTTCTTCTTCACACATGTGAATTTGTATCACTGTTCGAATGGCAGCCTCAAGATAGTCCCTTTCGGGTTCTGGAGTATAGAATATCTCCACAGGATGGGTGCGACCCGGGATAGTTAGAAGAGGACAGTTATCAAAGTAGATCTGAAACTTGCCAGCATCTAAAGTAGCACTCATAACTATAACCTGTAGATTTGGAGGACAAAAGTTATTCAACGTCTAGAAGAACTTGTGACATGTTATGCATGCAATATGTAATTTTAAGAAAGTAAACTGGTGACTGTGATATAAGAATGCTTTTATTACCTGAATACAGCACCTTTTTCATAAAGGTTCAAAAAAATTTCAAGTCCAATATATAAGATTAAGCTACAATTATATCGTCTAGGAGCTTCCTCAATACAAAATACATTCAGAATTTCCTAGGGTTAGCCTTCCAATATACACTATCACAGATCAAAAAAACAATTATAAAAATCAGCTAATGGTAAGCACATAGATACTTTATCCAGTATGATTGCAACTAGAACAGAGATGCTGTTGGACTTCATCATTACTGACCTTCAAATCAGATCTTTGTCTTACAACTTCCTTCAAAACTCCCATCAAGATATCCGTAGCCAGTGTTCTCTCATGGGCCTCATCAAGAATTATAACACCATAGCGCTCCAGCAAAGGATCATTCATTGCTTCACGAAGTAACATACCATCAGTCATATACCTGAACAAACAGAAACAATTCCAACACACATTCTGTTTATTAGGTTCCATACAGAATCCTCTTCCATATTCACTGGTTTGCTCGTACTAAGCTTTTAATCAACTTTTTAGAAGTAGAAACACCAGCAAACTACTTCCAACACTGTAACAAGCTCATTTTAAATTTTCAAATAGAAATAGAGTATAAGTGGAATCTGGGATTAAGAGAGGAAAGCTTAAAAAAAAAAAAAGGAGGTGAGGGGAAACAAGGTTTAATAACATTTACAACAGTTTGTACACTATTACTGGCAGACTTCCACACCTAAGCTCAAGAGACAGGAAAAGAAAGGGGAAAACACCCTCTAAAAATCCAAGATATACTGGTTCTGCATTTGTTCTCCTTTTCTGTCTGCAGATCATCTGCTCACTTCCGGCTTTTCTGCTACTGTTACATTTCTTTTTCCACATTAACTTTATACCCAGCCCTTCAACTACTTGTACGACCAAAGAGAAGCCATCTTTTGATAGATAAGCATTAATCTTTGAACCACACTGCGGTGTTTTTAACTGAGCATTTTGCAAATGATATATTAAATGCACCTGGTTTCTGGCAGCACAGTAATCTACAGCAGCTGGCAAGTAAAACACTCCTGACAATGTGTCCCAGAGCCAGGTATAGGCCAGTTTTAAATCTTTGGGAAGTTCTCTTTATTGAAATAAGCTACTGAACTCCACCAGAAGTACCCTGAGTAGAAGATACCACACATAAGACATCAGCTGAATGCACAACAAAGAGAAACCGCCTGTTGAACAGCTTTATTATGAATAGCACCTTAATAATAAAATACTTATTCAGATCAACAACTTCTTTATGGATCATTTAAAATTAATTTCTATAGGGTGCAGTGACTTCTTTGGGAGGAATAAATAATTTCCAATTCTATTCATGCCTCACACCTCAGTTTCTCTCAGCTCATGCTACAGCTCCCATGTCTCTCCCCCACTCAAAGCACTAATCCACAGAGTCACTCCCTTATTACTGCTTTCATGACTTTGCTCACACCCTTCATTACCCTGTGCTTCCCCCACCTCCAAGTACGCTGTTATACCTTTACCTGACAGCTGCCATACTTACTTCAAAATGGTCTTTGCACTACTGCAATCTTCAAACCGAATGGAGTAACCAACCTCCTGGCCCAGCATGACATCCATCTCATCAGCAACGCGCTGTGCCACGCTCATCGCAGCCACTCGCCGGGGCTGGGTACACGCGACTCCCCTCTTTGGGCCAGGCAATGAGCGCATGTAGTCAACACACCACTGAGGGATCTGTCAAGAACAAAATTCAGTGATAAACACACTTCAAATGGTCATACAGAATCTGTAACCTTTGTATTGAATCCAAAGTTAGTTAGAATTCCACAGAGATGTCAACTGCACACACAAAAATATCTAAAGCAGGATAGCAGATAGACTAGTTAGTTGGATCCAATGCCACTAAATAAAGCACAATCTCGTTAAGCATGTACATAACTAGCTTTGAAGTTATCAAGGAAATACATACCTTCACAGTACATTTTAGCCCTGTTAGATCAATACCTTTTAAAGGTACTTAGCAGCAGCCAACATGCTCGAGAGCAACCAAAATTAAAGCTAACACGCTCAAAATTTGAGATCAGTACCACAGTTAAAGTTTTACAGTAAGCAAAATGTATTTTGTGTCTTGAGAAAGTAATGCTTATTAATATGTTCAAGCAAAAATAATTACTTTAGTAATAAAGAATTATCTTAGCCAAGAAGTGCAACAAATAAAATGAACAGATAATTACGCTCATTAGGTTTATTACTGTTCTTTGGAAATTTCATCAACTAGATATAAAACCCCTATGCTTTCCTTCCTGTGCTAGCACTCATTTTATTTGCCAGTCAGTAGTTTTCTGCTCCCAAACAGTAAGAATCATCCAAAATAAGTTTTATTCAGAATTCCTATGGTCAGTAACAGTTTGATGGAGATAAGAGTATTCTCAACACATTCTCAGTGCGACACCTTATGAGGAGACATCTCCAGGCCTAACTAGTTCCAAGCCTACAAACCAAAAAAACGCACTCATTCTTAGTAATTACTTTCCAAGTATTCTTAAAAGCACAAAGGGGAAAAGAAAACATACTCTTTATACATTGTACCAATGAGGAATAAGAGAGAAAGCAGTATAATTTAAAAGAGGAAAACGTCAGTTCTTCATTATTATATTTTCACAGCAAAACGGACACAAGTAAACAGTAAAATATAACCAGAAAGAGATGAGTGGAGTCTAAAGAATTTTTTAAATGAAGATACTTCCACTGTAAGAACAATAAAGCAAACAATCAAAATATGACAGGAGACTACTAGACTGCTGTGAAGAACTCAAATTTCTGAAAATCCTATTCAAAACTAGAACTAATAGCAATTCTTGAACACTAACAGCAGCAACATGAAACCCTATCCTGTAACATATACATGGCTCCCCTGCTTCCCAAGTCACTAAGTAAGACTCAAATATATTAGTATATATAAGTGTATTAGGTGAAGCTTTTTGACTTAGGGCAAGTCCTGAAATAAATTTTGAACCAGCAGGTCTGTCAGGCCACTGCAGCATGAAACAAAACCAATATAAAAGTGATTTTCCAGCAAAAAGCAAAACCTTCAGAACTGGTGTCAAATGAAAAAAAAAGGGCTCCATGGACTTGCCTGTGCTAAGCTAGCAATAGACAACCACCCAAAAACTTTTGCTGTCCAGCTTTCAAAGACATAAAAATACTGGGAAAAAGGACTGTGCCATACTGCATTTTTTACTTCAGTCATGTCTGGGAATATACTGAACACTTCTTATCATTTGATTCTTATGAAACCTAGCCTAAAGTTAATTCCACTAACAGGAAAAAAACCCTATACCACCATCAAAACCCCTGACTTTCCTTATAAAAAAGGTCATTTTATCAATATCAAAAGCAGGAAGAATGGCTTTAGTTAGCATCATTTAATCTCAAGGACTTTCTCAATTAAGAGAGATTTTCAAATCACTTCCATAAACATGAGAAGGTAGTGACTACAAATACAGTGGCCTCTAAGATCAAGGATAAATGGACTAAGGGTTGTTAAAATACTACTTCAAAGTCAAAGGAACTTCATCATTTTAAGGAATGCATAGCAGCAGACAGAAGAGCACTGGCCTTTCTGGCTTTTTTGAGCCTCTCCAACTTCCCGAAAACTTCCTCAGTTAAAAGTTACATGGTAGAATTCTCTGAATTTTCATTATTTGAGAACCTGTATCAGTTCTCCTGCACACTGTAAAGGATATGGATTAAGGTATAATTCGCATCATCTTGCTTCTGGACTTCACCAAGAAGTCCTGCTAAAGAAATGGCATCATTTTTGTTATGTCAATATGCAAAGGAGATGCCACTCTACCATTCTCTTTACCAAAGTGAAATTATTATACCAGAAGTATGTATGATCCCAAATTTAAAAGAGAGTGAGCACTGCAATTACAGTAAGTAACTACCCCTTCCTAAGAGAAATTTGGCATAATCATTCCACCACTGAGCCTGTTTCCAGCGCATTTAGAAAAAACAGTTAACTTCAAAGGTTAAGTTGAAATTACAAATCAAGTCACCGCAAACACTAAAGAACTGAAAATTAATGTCTTGGCTTCCAATATACTTCTTCAGTACTTTGGGGTTTAAGTCTATGTGAAACAAGTGAGAAAAGTTTCATCTGTTTTTTCCATTATCTGAGCCAAGTATTTCCAATCCTAGGTGCTCTACAAAGACTAATGGGAAAACAGTACATAATCATAGAATCACAAAATGGTTTCAGGCGGAAGGGATCTTAAAGATCATCTGGTTTCAACCATCCTGCAATGGCCAGAGATGCCACCCACCAGACCAGACTGCTACAAGCCCCATCCAACCTGGCCTTGAACACTTGCAGGCATGAGGCACTCACAACTTCTCCAAGAACCTGTTCTAGCATTTTACCACAATCACAGTGAAAAATTTCCTAGCACCTAATATTAATCTCCCCTCTTTCAGTTTAAAAGTAATTTCTCCTTATCCTATCACTATCTGCCCATGCAAAAAGTCACTCTCCATGTTTTTGTAAGTCCTCCTTAGGTACTGAAAGGCCACAATGAGGCCTCCCTGGAGCCTCCTCTTCTTGAGGCTGAACAATCCCAAATCTCTCAACCTGTCTAAATAGGAGAGGTGCAGATAATAATCAGGGAAAGGACAGCAGCTCACTATCAAAAAGATATCTACTACTGTACAGCCTTCTACTATCACAATGAAAGATATTAATTTGGGAAATAGTATTTTTCAAATGTTGCTTGCTTTTATTTGTATGAAGTTGACATTAATGGCTTATGCACACCTGCAATTTGAGCATTAAAGGATTTCTTAGCTGCAGAAAAGTATTTATCTTGCTCTGATCAATGCATTTAAGAAGAAAAACAATCATCCTTAAGCGGGTTTTAAGACAGCAATTGACCACAAAAACAATGTGACACTACCATATGCAAAACAAAGTTTTCATTAGATGGCAGCAGGACAATTTTCAGTGATATGTTCCTACAGAGACACTGTCAATTGTTTAAAAATGTATCTGCAACTTTACAGAGCAAGCTCAGAGGAAGCAGGGAAGCTTCCAAAACAGGTAGCTTAAATCCCATTTTTAGGAAAGATGTGTTAAGTTACTTAAATCCTTTCAGAAAGTAAGAGTAAAAGTAGTAAGATAACTCAGGAAAAGCTTTATGCCTGAGGAATGACATTGATACAACCCTTAGATGTTCAAATTTTCAGATCACACAACAAGTAATCTTGTTTTCATATACATAAGTGCCATTTTTTAACATAATATTCAGGATACTGCATCTTTCAAATAACGACATAATCAAACCTTTCTGAAGAATTCTATACACTCCTGGTCTTGGCTTATACCATTTTAAAAAAAAATACAGATAATGTCATAACACTACCTGCTAATATAATACTGGTTCCTAGAATGTGCAGCAAGGCCCTGTAACTTTAGATATTTCAGGCACAGCTGTAAAAGATATCCAATATACTACTACGTCCTTCACATTTTCTCAACATCCAAAATTGTATGATGAAAAATTTACTATCTGTAATACTTAAAGTTAGCTACAATCCACTTTATAAAGACTAAAATATTCTTCTTGTTTTATTTTTTGCCTAGATAAAAGGATTTCATCAGATTACAGAACAAAAAACTTTTTTACATTACTTTTTAACACAGACTTTAAACTGTAAACTAGAGAATAAAGTTTTGAACAAGTCTGCCCTGCTATAAATACCCAGGTGTTCCCTCTACCTTATACTGGCCCTCAAAATTTTTCTTAAGGCTTAAGGAGGCTCTGAATGTCTGTTATCAGTACTTCTGGTGCTGAGGAAGACTTTTAAAGTCATCAGTCTACCAAAAACAGAGTGATTTTTAACTGCAGCACTGAAAAGCTCTACAACCTCTGAGAAGTTTCTGCACCAAACAAACACAAGACTCTACTTCTCAAGTTTGAATATCACATAAAGCTAATCAGATGTCAGAATTGCATCTGTCATTTCAAATCCCTTTTATCTGTAGCAGTAAGTTTCATAAAACATGAACAAGTTCATACTTTGTAGCTGCCATCTACACAGACAGCTAAATAAATTATCTGGAACCACCACTTCATTTTGTGGATTAGTACATTTCTGTCACACCATTAACGCTCTATCTTCCTCTACCAGAAACCTACCAATTATAAAGCCCAATGGAAGCAGGGGCCTGGAAGCAGTACTGGAGTTCTGAAGTGGAAGAAGCTGTAAGATTCTCCTACCTTTTGCACTCATTAAGCAAATAAAACATTCATCAAATTAGTTTTGCTCACAGTTTGTGACGTGTTCTTACACAATAAATTTCTTACATACACCTAGCAATAACCACAATCTTAAAAAAAATGCAGTATCATATAAATAGGAACTCACCTGTGTTGTTTTACCAGACCCAGTCTCTCCAACCAGCACAAATGACTGATGCCTAATCAAAATATCCGTAAATCTTTCTTTATATTCCCAGACAGGAAGCTGTAGCCTTTTTTTCAGGATATCATAATATCGTGGGGTATGTGGTAGATTTGTGAAGGGGTTAATACTGTGTGGAATCATTGCTGGTTTTATGGCTGGTAACCCAGCAGCTGCATAATATGTAGAGTTAGATGTAGGTCGCAGATCTTTTTCCTTGTCCCTTTCTCTGTCACGATCTCTATCTCTGTCACGATCCCTGTCACGATCTTTCGAACGGTCATCTCGGTCCCTGTCCCGGTCCCGATCTTTCCTAAAATGAGTTAAGAGACACAGGAGAAAATGAGACACTTGAATATTGAAATGCGGAGGAGGAATTTTAATACAATGCAACCCTAAAGGTGTCCAGTGTGAAGAGGATACAAACCAAATCTTTAAAGTCTTGTAGGCAGCTACCTGGAAGGATAAGCACCAAGGAGTAACAACAGTATATATGATGCATACTCAACATTAGATAGACATAGCTACACTTATTGCACCTGAACACTACAACAGTTCCTCTCATTACAGGCAAGACTGAATAAAGCTATCACATGGAGAGATGAACGTTTTAACTCTCTTCATCTAATGATTACAAAGAATCAGCTGAGCAGTGTAGATGTCTCAGTTCTCCCCATCCTCACTTGCTGCTGCAGAAAAATAAGAGAACACCAAATAGTCTTTTTGCCTACCTACCAATAGAATTATACTCATCCAAAGAAACTATCTCAAGACAGTAAGAAAGCCATGGAAAGAAATTTTGATTTTATTATTCTACAATTACTCTGTAGCTTTATTTTTGTTTCAAGTCTTACACACAATTCTGACTCCATCCACTTTGATATACAGGCTGTTGAGTCTGGAACTTAAGACTTAAAACCAGCCACTACAGTTCACAGAATCAGAATAACTTAGGTTGGAGACGATCCTTAAGATCATGGAGTTCAACTGTTAACCCAACACTACCAACCTGTACAGTATCCTCCCCAGTATCACCTCCTACCACACATTTAAACAGCATTTATGTGTTTGCATTTCTTCCAAATATTCAGTAGAAAAATTCACTGCATGGGCAAAAGAAAAACAATATTCTCAAACTCTGACCTCAGTCTTTTTGAGAGTTTCTGATTCTGCAAGTCCATGTACTTGTTCCTCCACATAATCCCACTATTCCTACAAACACACTTACAAAAGAATACTTAGTTTGACCCAGAAACTACAGCTGCATGCTTTTAATAAAAATTCCCAATTCAGAACTTTGAAATAAGCCCTGCTTTACAAAAACAATCCACTTCATTTTAAACTAGATCAAATTAAAAAGATTAGTGGCATCTTTGCCTGCAAAACTGAGGATATCCTCAGCTTTGTCTCTTTTTGTGCATTAACTGAAACCCCCTCAAAAAGGCAGAACAAAAAACTAAGTCAACACCAGCTATTTACAGTAAGTGCACACATAAATAATTCTAGGAATGTTGAGCAAAAAACAAAACCTCGCCTCCTTCTTCACCAACACTCAGGCACGTCTAGAGACTATGTCCAAAGAAAACACTTGCCAAAACTCCTCTCCACAGCTTTTTTGTTTTAAACATGCATTTCGGATTCAAATATAACTACTGAAATAATACCAAATTTCAACCTATAGAGAAGATGCAGTAACCAAGATTGTATTACTACTGCTCTATTAATTTTAATTCAGAATGTGCTGTGCTTTGGAAATAACCACCACTACTCTTCTTGTATAAATGAATGTAATGTATGCAGCCTTTTTTCTTCCCCTCAGTACTTCAGCATATCATGACAACAGAAGTGATATTAAAATTTTTTTAACATGACTTCTTTTAACATAGACTCATTGAAAATAAAGAAGGATTACAAAACATACTGTTTACTGTCACTTACTTAACTCAGTTGTATACAGATTTTCCTAAAGATTTGGACTCCAAGTAACTTAAAAATTAAGACCTTTTCTAGGGCATTTGTTTGAATCTGAGATACTCTAGCTTTAACATTACTTCTAACATGGTCAAATATTGTACAAGCTAGAAATCTCTTCCTACTGTAAAATGCCAGGCAGATATTGCAGAACCCAACAGGTTCGTGTTCTCCAAATGGAAATTATCCCTAGGAACTCCATTATGCTACTTGGAAAGGTGTTAGAGTCTAATAGCATTTATCCGACCACAACAAAGCTTTGGACTTGGCTGATGAGCTATTCACCTTCTAAACAGCTAGAGGTAGCAGGACATACAAGTGTATGGTCAGACAGTAACATCACTGGCAGGAAAAAGAAATAAAGGTATAAAAGCAATTCGAGAATGGTAAAGCCAGGGTAAAATGCAACAACACACTTCACTAAAGGTAGAATAAGTCACACTACTAATGTGCAGGTTTGGTCTGGTTTTTTACAGTATTCTTCTGTGTATGTGTGTTTCTGAAGGATTTGTATCCTTCACTGGTATCCAGGTAAAGTGTAAATAAACCACACCAACAAAATCTATTCCACAACCATTTACTTAAATAGTACCATGTCAGCAGCTTCTGCATTACAGACCATCAAGTGTACCTTCCCATACACTTCAGCCCCCAGGAAGAAGCCCTAGTGCTAAAATGAACAGATCCCCACTGCTGCCTAGCCTTCCCATGTGTCAGTACAACCATTTCACCAGCCTTGTGAAGAACCAGCCAGCATAAATTTTAACTTGGATCAGTATCTCTGATCTAGCCTCCTAAACACTCCCTTGTAGCACTTATTTTCTGTGTTAATAGCTACTTGTGTGGGCTTGAAACAAACAAAAATACAACCTCATGAACAAAAAGCTAATTAAATGGACTACAAATACAATCTATAATGGAAAGTGACATTAATCCCCCATTTCTCAGTTTCTTCACTGAACTCCTACAGCTTTTTAATTGTACAAACAGAAAGGAAACCTATCAAGCTCTAGGTACGTTTCAGAAATAAAAAACTATGTGTTAATAAAAGAAGTTGAGTCTATTTCCTGTTTTAAAAAAGCAGAAGAGAAGCAGGGGCAACCAGATCCTACCACAGAAACAACACAATCTACAACATGCCTTCAAACTTATTCTCTAACACTTACAATTACACAGCAGCACTTTCTTTCCCTAAAACTGTTTACCTGTCTCCCATTATTACTGAAGGTTAGCAGACACACACTCCCTTGGTCAACAAGCAAAAAGAGGAATGACAGTTATGCTGCCATATTAATTTCCTTAACTTTCTAAAAATATGGCTTGGCAGTTCTTTACTTATAAACTGTCATATTTTAGTTGCTTTATCATTATTGCACAGAGAAAACAGAACTCCAACACAAAAATTTACACTAAAATAATGATTTAATCACATTTGTCTTGCACCTGAAACCTGTAACAGCCCCCGTGATCAGAACGGGGCTGGGATTATTTTCTCTGCTTTTAAGCGAAAAAGTCTGGTCTATATTTGCTTTCACTTCCTTATGTTCACACACATAACATATATGAACACAAAAGAAGCACTATAACTATCACTAAATAAGAGTACTTTATTGATAAAAAACCATAGAAAAACAAAAACAGAAACAAAGGACTCAAGGTAAACCACTGAGCATCACAGTGAAAGCTTAAGCCCATCTAACAGATCATCTATATTTTTCCCCATTACCAAACACAGTAATAGTTGATGCAAAAAGGGCAACACAGCTAAAGGAATTTCTGTTCTATGCAGATATCAACAAAGTACAATCAGTTTGAATGACACATCCAACTAGATCACTAACTCTGATGTTACACGACTCAAATATATTTGAAAAGAAATTAACATATTCTGAAATTGTATGTATGTAATTCACAGAAACACTGTAACCAAAAACCTTCCATACAATTTCTATTTTTCAAAAATGTTTTTTTACTTCACAGACAATACTTCAAGTCTGGAAGAAAACAGATGTCATGCAGATGTTTTAAGGTTACACCAACAATTACAAACCTGTTGGCCAAGTAGAGCCACTCATGCCAACAGAGGCCTCCACTAAAGAAGAACTAAAAAATACCGGTTTCACTTGAAGTAACTTTCATATTTTGTCAGGCAGTCCAGTTTGGATGCAGGACACACTACTGTTCTGAAAGTAAAGTGGTAACCATGCAAGGAGCTCATCCAGCTTAATCCAGCTCCAAAACAAACTAAATTGCAGAAAGGCACTCTTGGCACAGAGGAAGACAGGTAGATACACGCTTTTAACAAGACTCCACGCATCTTCCTTACAGACTTGCATAAGCTGCAAAACCAAACTACTCTAAAATAAACCAACTATGTAACATTAGTACGACTCGTGCTACATTAATTAAGTTTTCAGGACATCTAAGAAATAATTATGCTCAGTAATTACGCTTATAGTGAGTTCTTCTCAGTCCTGTACCATTTAATGCTTTTAAGGAGGAGGAGAGGACAAAGAAGGGCCACAAGACCAGCATTTCTACAGCTTTTAGGTGTCACAAAGGTCAATGTCTTTTAGTTTAACACTGGTGGGAACTCAGTGCAGTACACACAAAACGGTAAGACTAAGAGCTCAGAATAACATTACATGATCAGTAAAAACAATGACAAATTAAGCCGTACCAAAACTATAAAACCCACCAACATACAAACAAGGAAATACTGACCTGTGATTATCTTTACAACCAGCTGTAACCGTCCTAGCACATCTAAATAACACCCACTTTTGACATAACCGCTCAATAATTTTACAAAACCACCTACATACAGAAAAACTGTGTATGTACAACTTTTCTGTAGAACTAGAGGAATTATTTCAATCTCTGGGAAATCCTACAAAAATGCATTAACTGAGACAAACAGCTCGATATATTTCAAACAATGTGATTATGATGATCCTAGAGATAGGAAATAACAGTTGAATAATAAACGTTTATTTTATTTAGCTGAGAAAAATGCATCAAACTTTAGGGGCTAAAAAGTGAAGCTGTACAAGCCTACTGTAAAAAAAGGCAAGTTCTGCAAAGACTGTTTATCAGTGAATATTAACTGTATACTAGAGTTATTGTAACCTTTGAGAACAAACTGAAGGATTTTTCTTAGATAAATAGTCAAAAAAAATGCTGACGGACTTTAGTAATTGTTTAATTCACGGAAGCCTCCTGTGCTCCATAAGGAAGTCCAGACTAGATAAACACTGCATTTCTTTGGACTCCTTGAGACTTCAGAAATTTACGTTAAAGAGCCGCCGGCCTTTCCTCCCGCTCCTGCTCAATTAGAGGGGAAAGGATTATGTGTAAAGAAAGCTCTAAACAACGCCGAACTTAAGGACAGCACCAGTGCATTGTCTGTGTTCCTGCAATTACATTAATCTCAACAAAAAAAAGCTGAAGCGTGTGCAGTACACTCCTAAAACTTCAACCTTCGCAAAACTAAGAAAAAAATAAACACTCCCTCGCCCCCTACCTCAAAACCCACCTCACCATCGATTCTTACTTCAAGCCAAGCACATCACCGAGGGTGACTGGGTGAAAGACGTTAACAAAGGAACAACGCTCCCACCAGTGCAGGCACTAACAACAGGGGCTGTACAAACCTCGTGCTCACCTCTAGGGCCACGGCTGCCAGACCTTTCAAGCCAGAGAATAAATAAATACAAAGGAAGGGGGGAGTAGGAGGCTGACTACAAAGGCGAAGAACTGCGAACAAAGCGTGGGGCGGGGGCGCGGGCCCGGGCCCGGGCCCGGCAGCG